>CM076582.1:1511263509-1511409535 GCA_034641835.2 Pinus albicaulis | reverse complement strand
AGCACCCATTTCACTGTTGACCAGTGTTCTTTTCCTGGATTTGGCATATACCAACTGACAACCCCAACTGCATGTGAAATATCTGGTCGATTACAAACCATCGCATACATCAAACAACCTACTACATTGGCATATGGAATTCAAGACATATATTCCTTTTCTTCATTAGTGTTAGGACATAAACTTGAAGAAAGCTTAAAATGGGAAGCTAAAGGGATTGAAACAGGCTTCACATTGTTCGTACCAAACCTCAAGAGTATTTTCTCAATATACTTCTTTTGTGATAGCCACAGCTTACCATTGCTCCTATCTCTGAAAATATCCATGCCCAAAATCTGTCTTACTGCTCCTAGATCTTTCATATCAAACGTCCTAGCCATCTGAGCCTTTAACCTATTTATCTTTGTTATGCTTTTGCTTGCTAAAATCATATCGTCAACATAAAACAATAAGATAATGAACATGCCATTACTTAATTTCTTAAATTAAACACAATGATCATATTCACTTCTTATATAACTTTGACTCATCATGAAAGAATCAAATTTCTTGTACCATTGTCGAGGCGACTGCTTTAGACCATACAATGATTTCTTGAGCCTGCAAAAAAATTTCTTGTTGCGATTTTGAACAAACCCTTCTAGTTGTTCCATGTAAATCTCCTCATCTAAATATACATGTAAAAATGCAATTTTAACATCTAGTTGTTGTAATTCTAAATCAAGTAAAGAAACTAATGCTAACACAATCCGAATTGAAACAATTTTTACAACTGGTGAAAATATCTCATGAAAATCAATGCCTGCTTTCTGAGAAAAAACCTTTTGCGACCAGCCTCACTTTGTACCTGTCTTCTTTATCGTCAACACCCTTCTTCAATTTGTCAACCCACTTACATCCCACAGTTTTTTTGTCTTTGGGAAGTTCTACCAGATCCCATGTGGCATTCTTGTCTAATGCCCTCATCTCGTCCTTCATAGCCTCTTTCCACTTACTACTATTAATACCTTCTACAGCTTCCTGATAGCACAAAGGTTCATCATCGTTAGCGGTTAAAGCAACTGAAGTAACATAATCATCATACCTTTTAGGAAGACGTCTGATTCTCGTAGACCTCCATAAAGATGTTTCTGGTACTTCCACAATTTGCTGATTATTATCTGTAGGAACTTCTTCATGATCAGCATCTGAAACACGTTCATGATTTGCATCTAAAACTTGTTCATGATCTGAATCTGAAACTTGTTCATCTAGACTAGCATCAGTATTTGAACTGGTTTCAAACTAAATGTGTTGAATCTGAGGTACATTATCCTGTTTCAATTTATCATCTACATCTGTATTTTCAACTGAAGATTCATTGAATTTAACATCTCTGTTAATGATGATCTTGTGAGTAGTAGGATCCCACAACCTGTATCCCTTAGTCCCATCACCATATCCAATAAAGATATATCTTTTTTATTTAGGATCTAATTTAGAACACTGATGTTTTGGAACTAGAGCATATGCATCACAATCAAAAAGTTTCAGTTTAGAATAATCACATGGATAATCGTTCCATACCTTTTGAGGAATTTTGCATTCTATCATAGTTGATGGTGATCAATTTATCAAGTAACAAGCTGTAGAAACTGCTTCTGTCCACAATTCCTTCTGCAAATTGGCGTTACTAAGCATACTTCTTGCTCTCTCTAAAAGAGTCATTTTCATGCATTCAACAACTCCATTTTGCTGAGGAGTATATACAGTGGTTTTATGTCTTTCGATCCCAGCGTCCTTTCAATAATTATCAAATTCCTTTGAAGCAAACTCACCACCATTGTCAGTTCTTAAACATTTAATGGTTCTTCCAGTGATGTTGTCAACTAATGCTCTAAACTGTTTGAAAACTTTGAATACATCAGACTTTTTCTTTAACATGTAGACCCACACTTTTCTAGAGAAATCATCAATAAAAGATACAAAATACGATTATCCTCCATATGAGGTTGTAGGATATGGACCCCAAACATCAGAATGGATATAATCAAGGATTCCCTTACTAGTATTTTTTCCATTTTTAAACTTTTGCTTGCTTTGTTTCCCATATAGACAATGTTTGCAGAAATATAACTAAGAATATTTTAAACTAGGAAGTAACTTACGATCAGATAAAATATTTAATCCTCTTTTTCTCATATGGACCAACCTTTGATGCCATAAACGAATAGAATTACTGTCGTTTTCAGATATTGTAGAAGCATGATCTGACTCTGTTCTTCCTTCTAACTGAAAAATATTTCCAACCTTATTTTCTTTCATTGCTAGTAAAATTGCTTTATAAACTTTCATTACTCCACCTTGAATAAAGGTTTTATATCCATTAGTGTCAAGTAATCCTAGTGAAATAAGGTTTTTTCTTAGTTGAGGTACATGTCTTACATCAGTTAGAATTTTATTTGTCCCATCAAACATTTTAATCTGGACGCTTCCAATTCCCACAATATTACATGAGACATCATTTCCCATGTAAACAACTCCATCATTGACTGATTTATAAGTTTTAAACCACTCTATATGAATGCACATGTGATTTGACGCACCAGAATCTAATAGCCAATGTTGATCATGATTAGACAAAATAACTAATAACACTTCATCACTCATACCTGAAATGGATGCCGAACCTGTATCTGTCATGTTTGCTTCTTTCTTTTCTGTTGAAGAGTCTCCTTTGGATGTTTGCTGTCTCTTCCAACAGTCCTTCTTCAAATGTCCTGATTTGCCACAAAACCAGCATTTTAGCTTACTCTTCTTCCATTTTTATTTTGAACGCAAGTTGTTGTGCTTACTGAAGCGTCTTTCTTTAGAAAGACCTCTGACCATCATTGCTTCTGATGTAGAGGTTTCTGAATTTGACCTCTTCCTTGTTTCTTCAGACAACAAAGCTCCAAAAACATCATTGAACTCAAGGGTTTTTGATGAAGTAAGACTTATATAAGTAACAAAATGATCCCAAGACTCAGGCAATGAGCATAATAAAGTTACAGCTTTATCTTCTGATTCAAATTTTACTTCTATACTTTCTAATTGCAGCAGGATAGTATTAAAGGTATTCAGATGATCAGTTATCATCGTACCTTCCTTCATGCACAAGATGTACAACTGTCTCTTTAGAAGAATCCTATTGGTTAAGGATTTTGTCATGTAAAACTTTTCAAGCTTTGTCCACAAACCAGCAGCAGTTTTCTTTGACAAGATGTTAAACAAAACATCATCTGCCAAACACATTCAAATGCTGCTCAGTGCTCTTTCATCCAAGTCACTCCATTCATCATCTATCATGGTGTAAGGATGTTTGGCTTTTCCCAACAGCGCCTTCGCCATGCCTTGTTGCACAAGTAGATCATACATCTTCACTTTCCAGATCTTGAAGTTATTTTTTCCATTGAACTTCTCGATCTCAAACCGAGCACTTTGTGTTTTTGCCATATTTAGTAGCTTATGTCACAAAATCTCCAATTGTAACTTTTAATAAATGAGGTTTTTATTTAAAAGAAAAAATAAAATTCCCTTCACCTTATAACATGCCTTTCCCTTAATACCATATGCAAATGGCATTTAATATACAAATCGATTTAAAAACTTGTACAACATGAAGTTCAAACTTCTGACTTCATTAAAAAATGATCTAGAATGGGCCACCTCCTCTTAAATTAATAAAGTGCCACCCTTTTTTCAATATTGCATATCAATTTCAAAGATTGCATATCGACTTTAAATATATATGGCATTTTATATATCGATTTGCATGTAATAAATTATGTTTTCAATTTAACTTACAACATTTGAAAAAGGAAATCAGCGTGTTTTAATGAAGCGATTATAAACCTCAAATCCAAAACGTTCAACGTTTTGGCTTCAACGTCATTCAACGCTACTTAAGACTTCAGCTCATGTGCTGACTCCACTTTTCAGCTCACGGTTCAACTGCTATTCTCTGCGCTCATCAAAATTGGCCATGGCGTAGCCATGGAGATATTGTATCTAGCTTTTAGACACCATGACGCACACACTTTCACTGTGTTACACCATTTTTATCACGGCATATCCATTTGTTTCACTCTGGACTATCACCTTTAATGCACACATTGATTCTCTTTGTCTGTTGTTGTTTTCGCAGCAAAGAGACCAGCTTCCCTCCAAACTTCACTTCCCTCAACAACTTTGGATTCCTATCTTTGCACTCATGGCTACATCCATTTTCACTTTCTCGTTGTCTACTCAATGCTCTGGTTTTGCACTCAATTAAGCTCTGTGTTATGCACCGTGAATCAAACATGGATAATCGGGCTTCATGAGCTCAAACTCGGCCTCTGTACATAAGAACAACACTAACACAAGCCAACCTAATTGCTCATCGAACCAGCTCATGGCTCTGCTTGCTCCTCCACATCGACAGTAGCATATTAATGTCGACTAGATCTGGTACCAATTGTTGGAGAAAAACACACAGCGGAAACTAAATAAAAAATAGACACACATCATTCAACCATGAAAGACAAATATTTTAACGTGGTTCACCCAACCAATCTGGGCTACGTCCACATAACAGGGCATCGGCAATCTCATTCATCAACTGGAGAAATACAATAGCAGATTTTCTCATCTGCTCATCTCTTCCACTCACCTCACATTCCTCATCATGCTCATTTTCCTCTACAGGCTTACATTTTATAGCTGGGAGTAGAAACAAAATCATAAATTCACTCACAACAAATATAGGATGCATTAACTCCACATCAGAAATAGATGGAGTCAATTTAGCAACAAATCCTATTGTTGTAACCTTCATGAGATTTTTCTCCAAAAATAATTAAAAGAAAATCTCAATAGGCGTTGCGCTCCGACAAGTCGACCCGACCTGAACGTGCTGTCAGGCAAGCGCTACACATAGCCAGTCTTTGCCTAAAATTGCTAAAAGGAGAAAAAAATTCAAATTTTCTTCTTCAAATCTCCTGCAAAAGTCAAAACAAGGTTGGTATTTCCCTCCCTTACCTTCCTAACACTCATTTTCATAAGCAAACAGAATGCTTAGAGGCTTGTTGTCATCAAACTCTAGGTTGCATAAAATCAATTTTTTGGCCTCCTAAGTTAGGGTTTGAACAAAGAGAAGGGTTATTATATATGAAAATACACTCATAACAGTAGAACAACCTCTGAAAAATTTGAACACACTCCTTGGAAGCTGCATCTTATCCCTCATTTGCACAACTTTTCCCTTACAACACTCATTTCCACCCTTTGAACTAAAGACCCTCAAACAAGTTTGAAAGAGGTTTTTTATGCTAAAAAATAGTCACCATGTCTGAAGAGGAGATTCATACCATCAATGATGAAATTCAAAGGAATGCCAAGCCTAAGCACAAGTGAGGAAGGGTAATAGGTTTGAACCCTTGGACACCATTCAGATCACCTCGTCTCCAATGATACTCACCTATTTTCAAGATGTTGGGTGCTATCAATTTTGTGAGAAGGTCAAGCTAGTCCAAATCCATTCAGATCTAACTAGGTTGTTCATCCTCAGTTTGCAAAATCACCAAATCAACCTAGTAGGAGTGAACTTTGAACTCTCATTTGAATCCATTTCTCAAGCCACAGGAATTCCAGAAGTTGGTGAGAGATGGTTTAAACAAAAGAAATTAGACTTGAGCCATTATGAGCCCTATCTCAAACCTAGCTATCAGTAAGGCTGCAAGGCTATTTTCCCCTCCTCCCACTTTATAGAGAGGTATGCCCTGTTGATGAAGCAAATTATCAAGTACTTCACCTGTGAGGGGAGGTACTCCAGGGTTTACTCTTATCATATAAGGCTTCTGATGCACTTCACCAGGGTTAAGTTACTGAAATTACCATACTACATATACCAGAGAATTGAAAAAATGGCTTCAGTGGTCAAAGAGAGGAGTTACGCTCACTAAACGCAAAGCCTTTTTCACCACTCCTTGATCAAAATGATTGTCCTACACTAGGTGGAGTAGCAAGGGATCCCTTGGGATGTTTTTATCTCTCATGAGGAGTTTTCCAATCCCCAAGCCTTCATTCTAAAAAAATTTCACTCCACTTCCCATCCACCTACCTCCACTCCTCCTTCATCTCCACATATGCCTTCTCAACAAAGAGTTTCGCCTCCTATCACTTCTCCTAATGTATCAAATGAAGAAACTGACAGTAGCCCTAATGAGGAACAAGTAGATGACCATGAAGAAGATGAGGTAGAAACTAAGGTAGATGAAGAAAATGAGGAAGAAGACAACACTACTAAAGAAACAAATAATGACAGCAACAGTGATGATGAAAAGGATGATGACAACATAGAATAGAGTGAAGAAGGTGAGGACAACATAAATGAAGAAGGAAATGAAAGTGATACAAGGGAAGAAAAAAGTGACACAAACACAGAGCTCAATCAAGAAGATGATGAGGAAAATGAAGAAAGAAATGGGGTAGAAACAGAGCCCAATTATGAAGAAAGTGATGATGACATAGAGGAAGAGGTTGAACATGGCAGCCCCGAAGTGAAAGACAGTGATGGAGAGGAACAAAACAGTGACAATAAGGACACTCATAAAACAATGTCAGATGCAGGAAAGTGTGTTGATGATGAGAAAGATGACAACCAAGAGGATGATGAATTTGAACACGACAGTGAACCCAATCAAAGTGAAAAAAGTGCTGAAATAAATGAAGAAGGTGAAAATCAAGAGATAGAGGGAGAGGATGAAGAATTTGAAGATCAAGAGCAAATAACTGATGAGGCTGAAATAGAGTTTACAAATCAAGGCACTGAACAAAATAGTGATACAAATGAGATAGTTAGTGGCAAGCAAGGAAATATTCATGACAGTCATGACAGTTGTCATGACTATCATGACACTAATTAGCCTCCAAATGACCAAGATATCCTAAGTGACAATGCAGACAGTGACAAGGAAGAAAGCCTCAGTGAAGGACAAAGCCAAATTGGGGTAAGTGAGGGGGATATTGGTTAGTTTGAGAGCCAAGATATCAGTGAAGAAAACAGTGAGGAAAAAAGGATGTGGATGAGGTTGAAGGACAAGAAATCAGTGACCCAATGGAGTATGAAGTCACTCATGAAAGCCATGACAAAAATGAAAATTCTTGTGACTTCATCAAGGATCAAGGAACCCTCATCACTCCTCTCACTTGCACCTACCACAAAGTAAAAAGAGATGTGTTTGCTGCCTCAAAAAGGCAAAGGGCCATCTCTCCTCCAGCTATCAAGCAAAAAGACAAAGGTAAGGAAAATATGGGGAAGGGTGAGTGTTAGTATGAATCTTTTGTCGAAGTGTACGAAAAAATACCACTTTAGCTACGCATAACTTATAGCCCTAACATCAAATATGGCTACCAATATCTTCAGATCTATAGTTATTTGATCAAGACAAGTGCTGCAAAAAACCAGATCTATGCATATAGAGACATTAAGTAGTAAAAATAAGGTTTTTCTCCATACATCCAATAGACAAGACAAGAATGATTTTTGAAAGAATTTTTGTATTAAGGGCACCTGGGAGGAAAACAAGAAGGTGTTTCCAATTCTCCTCAATGGGATGGGTTCTTGGAAGTCCTCGGCACTTCAGATCTAGCATTTCTCTCTCCTGTTGGTGTAGAAAACCCAGACAAAGATAGAACTCAAAGGGAGCTCACACAGCAAATAATGGAAAATATGACAATGATAATGGCTCAAAGTCAGACCAAGTTTAGATCAGTGATCTAATAGGCAACAAAAGGTGAAGAATGGTAGGAGAAACCCTCCCTTTATAACAAAATATTAGGTCATTCTAGATCTTGGTGCATAATTAAAATATTATTAACCAAATATAGATCCAACATTTATGGAATATTTTATTATTTTTGTTGGAGGGAAAGAGAATCTGAATTTGGTTAAATCCCTTTATTTGTAAATAATAAATAAACAAATGATTTATTTATCCTTTTAAGGAAGTGGTTGGGATATAATCAAATAAATAATGATTTATTTAATTAATAGTGGTTGATTTGGTCATATTTAACAAGGAATATTATTTAAATAATTATTCCTAGAAAATAATAAGATAACTATGGGTGTATCTCATTAATTTCTTTGTGTTTGGGTTAAACATGACTGGGAATAATAATTAAATTATGGTTTAATTAATTATTCCTTGGGAAAATCAAACAAATATAGGTTTGTTTAATATTTCCTTTTGGGGTTTCCTATTTAGACCATAAACAACCTAATAAATGTGGTTTATTAAGTTATTTTACATAATGAGAGCAATTTTACTTAGGGTAAAATTGGTCTTACATGGTGTACTTGGGTCCATCTAATGATAGTAGGTTAGATGACCAAAAAATGGTGTAACAGATTGCCCCCCAGCGTGCGAGTGTTAGGAGCAAATCGTATGACTGAAGTACTTTGTAAGAACTCAATCACTGGACATCAAAAGGGAAGTCGGAGAGAGAAATGTGAGGTAGACTAATGTGCTAAAGAACTAGACCATGAGGAGACGAGACTTAAATTTCACACAATCTACATGAGGAAAGTACTGTCTTAAAAAGCGACGGGAGAGGCATATATATATAGAGACAAAGTACAAAAATATGTGTCAATTAAACAAGGGACCGAACCATAGAGTACAGCTGGCATAATCAAGGGCCAGATAAAAATACAATGAAGAGTCTCACATACATGCTGTGCCTGGGATAACAGCCAGGACTAGTACAATAATATCTTAGTACATGAGATAAATACAACCCAAATGCCCCCTGTAAATGGGGAAGGGCTCACAAAATCTGACTGATACATGCAAATCATAGAGGTGCTGCAAGTGGCTAAGGCCAACATCATCAAAATCTGGAGCGGCATCAAAGGCTGCCATGAAGAGGTCATCCGGGCATGTGGGGGGCTACCTGCAGGGCCACCCCCTCATGAGGGCTGAGACATCTCATGAGTGCCGGGAATCACAGTACATTGTGCATCAACCAGACATGCAGTATATGGATCTCGATCATGCGGAAAGAGGCCCAGGTGGAGAAACAATCAGTAAAAAGGAAATGAGATCCTTTGCGTCAGAGGCACGAACAGAGTGGAAAGTACAGACAGGTACACGCCTAGACCTGTCTTCTAGAATGAAGGAGCTGATGTCGACAGAAGGAGGTCCGCCATAGGTGAGGCAATGAGAGATCCTTGACTAAGTCACGAGAGAAAATAGTAGAGCGATAGACAGACTAATACCAATGATGAAGATGGAATGGGGGGGACTGAGTAGTGAATGGATGACTTCCCTTGCTAGAGCATAAAGGGCATAAATGACATGGCAGCGACTGACACAATATCATAAGGGATAGGGGATAGTGGCACTAAAATCCATAATGTACGACACAAGAGAGAGACCAAGCAAGGAAGGATGGAGGGCTATAGCGGGGTACAATGGGACTCAGGATAAATACCATGACTGCGATGATGACTCAACTTGGATGCTCTAAACAAGGGCGACTCGATGGTGCTGCCACACAGAAAAGAGCCCATGGGGGACCCAAAAAACATGAGTACAAGATGATATCTCATGACGCAAATTGACACAAACAAAGACAAGTATGGAGGCAAAGTGGTGCCCCAAGGACAAGTGTTGTAAGTGAGGAAATTCGATTTTGGGGGGAGGTGAAGTGACCCATCCTGGAAAAAATTTGTCTTGGTGAAGTATCAAATCACAAAAAACTAACAGATACCCATTTGAGGGCTCGGTGAGAGCTTTCCAACGGTGCAGATGGTTTGTCAAACGGAGCTACGATATGGTCGCAGCAGGCGAAAGAAGAAACAAGGGTTCTCTTTTAATAAAGCAGTTTTCCCTCCAAATCCACTCATTTGCTAGTGTTGCTGTGGTGAATGTAGAGAGGAGAGAAGGCCCTAAATCTTGCGGTGAGCGTAGCGGATAGACTGACCGTTGGAATCGAGATCCGTCAGTTGCAGGTAAGAGGCCTAACCTTAATCTTTCATTTTGATGGATTGAAAGTTCAGTTTAGGGCCCAAAATCTCAGGAACAGACCCTCTTTTATCTCTACGGCCGGGTCGCACTTTTTGGGCCAAAATCTACGACCTGGGAAGCAATTTTTGAGCAAAAAAGTGCGACCTGTCCCAGGATTTGGCAAAAAAGTGCGACCTGAAGATGGAGGGGATTTTAGTGCTGTGTGAGGGCTGAGATTTTGGTTTTTGTGGATGGTTGCAGTGTTTATTATCTGTATGCTGACAAAGATGATGTTTTTGTGCAGATATGGTAGATATACGGGTCAACTGGAGAGAGAGAGACCCGGGTACATTGCGGTTAGAGATCCAGGCGGATCAGGGTGTCCGTCGTGTACTGGCCAGGTTTGGGGTTCTGAAGTTTTTGGAGAACCCTCTAATGAGGGTTGGGGAGCCCTTGTTGGCCCGGATTGTTAGTTATTGGGATCCAGATCATGAGGTCTTTATAGTGCAGGGGCACAGGATCGAATTGATAGTCTAGGATCTGTATTTTCTGACGGGTCTCCCGCCACTTGGGCTGGTGGGAAACACGCAGTTAGTGTTACCACGGGGGCGGCATATCATGGAGTTTGTGGAGCGACATTGCCGACCGAGTATCCAAGTCAAAGGGACTCGGATACTGATCGGGGACCTAGAGAGGTTAGAGACCCGTGCGGTGGCCGCAGCGGTGCTGCGGATCCTGGGCAACCAGGTGCTCCATCAGATCACAGGGGGGTAGATGATGATTGTGGAGAGTGTGTTGGGTGGGACCTACTATGGGTGGGCCCAAATGATTTTAGTGTCGTTAAAATGACAGTTTTCGCTCTGCAAGTGGTAAGTGAACCACGATTGCTCGTATGGGACTTTATTGTGCACCTTCTTCTTTGAGAAGATCCCGACCTTACGACCTCATATACAGCTCCCGAATGGGGGCCTGAGTGAGCCTAGGATGCACCGGTGGGGGCGGCTACTGTGCAGAGGAGGAGGAGGGGCGGTCGGACGAGTGTTTCGACCTAAGTTCTTTGCCCTTTGGGATCAGATGCCGTTATACATAGGCGAATATCCCTATAGTGGATGAGTTATTGTGGGGATCCGGACCTACCACTTCCGCCTGGTCGAGTATGGGGACCCGATGGTAAGTGAAAAGTAAATACTCTGTTTTGGGCATGTTAAATTTAGTGAATCGTAGATATGGTACTGATTCATTGACTTTTGGTATGCAGATATAGCTCCAGTAACACCGGCTAGATATATGGGATGATCGACAGCATCTGGAGCTGCAAGTCCGAGTGGGTCGAGAGCAGCGCATAATGAGGATGTGGCTGCCATTCTGGAGGACATCCGCCGTAGATGCGAGAGGTTGCTGACCGGGGTGTCAGAGCCCGGGTGGAAAGACTTAGACGACCAGTACATAGAGCCATGTATTGGTCTACCCTCGGAATGGCGAGGTGTCATGTGGTGCATGGCGATGGCCGGTCAGGGGATATGTGATCTACAAGCTGCAGGAGCAGAGCCATTGGCTCAGGATCCACCAGATAGTGATTAGGTGTGGGACAGGTGGTGCCCCCTAGTGTTGTATGTGGGGACAGGTGGTGCCCCCCAGTTTTGAGTTTTTTGTAACATGCTATGGGCATGTCATATGTATCAGAGTAGATGGACTCTAAACACATGTTTTGCGACACATATTATGGATATGCATATTTTTTAATGATGAGGGATGTTATTGTCTTGTATAAAATGTGTGTGATAAATGCCAATCTAGAACATGGTTTGCAATGCTATCTACATAGTCATTCTATTCTCGAGGTACATGGTTGAAAGTTATGGTTTCAAATTCACGTATCAAGAGTTTCACTCGTAAATATCGTCTAAATAGCATAGGATTATGCACATGATAGACACCATTTAGTTGCATGACAAGAAGTAGGGAATCTAAATGAACATGCAGATGGAGGATGCGATGAGAGAGGGCATCGACTAAAATACCTCGCACTCCATCATATTCGGCCTGATTATTGGTGGCAGGACCAATGCAAACCCCGTTCGAGAGAAAAAGGGCATGAAAGGGGGTGAAAATGGCCCAACCTGCCGAGGCTAGATTCCGGGAGTAACGACTTGCACCATCAGCGTAACCGATATAAGTTGTGGATGGGAGGTCCTGCCGAATGGTGTTACAAGACAAAAAATGGGAGAAGGAGGAACAATGACGACAACGTGAGTGTATAGTAGACATCGAGTGGTAACTGCGGGAGGGAGTGCAATGGGCAGGATGGCTATGACTCATATACGAACTAGATGGTGGTATATGAGGGCTAGAGAAGGTATGGCTGGGACTCGGGCTTCGGAGGTCAACATAGATAGGGGTGGTGTTATCCCGGTTATGGGCAGGAAGGATGAGGTCATGGGTGGAGAAGGCTTCCAAGAGGGCATCCTGACGGGAACAGAGGGGATGACGAGAGGAAGGGAAAGCACATGACAAGACAAAAATACCTAGATCATCTGTATAGGAAGAAAGGCTAACATACGGATCGTCACGGGGGATGACAGAGGAACATATAAACAGGTGGTCAAATGATGTTAAGCCTAGGGTGGTCGCTAAAGGGGGATCAAGCAAAACAACAGGGGATGATTCAAAGGGAATGTTCTCCAAAGGTCTCACATAGGATGATAGGTAGAGAATGTTGGTAGTAGGCTCCATCATCTAGACATCAGGGGGGGGGGATGTCAATGGGAGTGGGGGGATCCTCAAGCTGACCTGAAGCATACTGCGCAAGTATGGGAGAGGGGGGCTGATTTTTTTCAACCTCATACTCTCTAAATACCTCTAAAGAGGCACGGTAATGCGTCAGGTGAGGACAATGGTGGGAGTAATGGCCATGGACACCGCATAAAGCACAGGTTTTGTTGGTGCGAATAATATTTGGGTTCTTGGTTACGGACGAGGACGGATAGAGGGGTCAGGGACCGTAGACTCAAGGAACACGACTTTAACCATGGGTTAAATAAGGGGAAATTCAGGACAAGTATGGGTGGCATGACCGATGACATCACACAAGGCGCAAGGCTTTGCGGGCGGAGGAGGAGCTGGGTCAGTCAGGGTGGCCTTGTCTTTGGCTGCCCCCTTGCGAGCTTTGCCTTTCTTTCCTGAAGCTGTCACCACAGGGGTAGGTTCCTGGGGAGGTGCGGGGGGCATGGTGGCAACGGAGGAAGTGAGGGGGACCGATTGAACCGGTGTCAAAGAAAGATAGGGTTTGGGGTGACCAGGCGGGGTAGCGGCGGGAGGGTCAAGGTACCAGACGGGTATGCCCAGGGTCAGGTTAGGGAGAGAGAGGGTGGCCATGACGGGGACCGTATAGACTCCGGTAGGGGGAGCTAGGAAAGGTATCTGACCAGTGGGATAATGACCAGGACGAACAGCTCCGAGATGGTTGAGGCTTGGGGGAATCGACCCAGGAGGAGAGAGGGGTTCAGGGATACCAGCTGTAGGAGAAGGGCCAGAAGGAGGAGGTCCGACTGGCTGAGATCAATGGCTAGGAGCGGGTTGTAGTGGGTGAGGTTGAGTCTGAGGTTACTGACTAGCCGAAGCAGGTCGCTTAAGGGCAGCCCGAGATGATTGCATCATGCAAACATTCGATAAGCTGGGATCAGAGATAGGAGGAGGAGGGAGACCAAGGAAAGTTCTAAGCAAAGAGGAGTATTTTTAGACGCTGGGAGAGACACTGGTCAAGGAATCGATGGTTTTCTTATTGGCTACAGAAGAGATGGTCATCTCAGGGGAGGTCTGAGACTTTGGCTCATGATAATTCAACTGGTCGATGGTGACTATCTTTCCATTGTGCGGAAAAGACATCTTGCGAAAAACTGCGGATGGGACAACAAACATGGCATAGGTGTAGCTTCACCCCAATAGAATGTTGTAATCTAGAGGGGTGTCAATGACTTTGACGTCAACGCAAACAGTCTTGCCCGCAAGAGTGATAGGACAATTACGGAAGAGGCCAATGGGCTGGGAGGCATGGCCATCCCACGCTCGAAGGGTGATCGTGGAAGGGGCCAACTCAGAAGATCTGAGTTGCTTCCAAACTGAAGCAGACATCACATAGGTGGATGCCCCCTCATTAATTATAAACCGAGAAACGTTAGCATTCTGGATTTTGACTAGGATTTGGAAGGCTACGGAAGCAGGAAAGGGAGGATGTTCCGATTGATGGGCGTCGAACACAATCATTTTGTCATCAGCAAGATCCACAGCGCCCATGGCAGATAGTAGAGCCTTATTTTGGGAAGGGCACGATTGGAGGAGTTCCAATGTGGAAATGGCAGCAGGAGACTGTGCCAAATCATCTACTATGCTATACGAATGAGCAGCTCGGCCAAGAGCAGCATTTCGGCGTAATGGTCCTTTTGGAATCTTGGTATGAACCTCAACTTTGGGTTGAGGGATATGTAAGGGACCATTGGATGTCGAAAGAGGCTCGGTAGAACCTGAAGAAGGGGAATCAGAGGCAAACTGAGCGGGAGGCTTGGGGTACTGGTGAGACTGAGTTTGAAGGTTAAGGTCGACGGTTGGGGATGGATCAGAGTTCATCATGAAGATTTGGTAATCAGAGGAACTAGAAGAAGGGTGAGTGGTGATCTTTCCTTCAGGTGGTTGGGTGGCCACGAATCCTTGCTGGGGGAAAGGATCGGTAAACACAACCGGTTGAGTGGTGGCCACATTAGGGGGAGCATGAGGGGAGGCATGTTGTCCTCACAATGTGGCTTGAGATTCCCACATCTGCCGCATCTGTGGTAGAAGGGGACAATCGTGAGTGTAATGACCGTAAACACCGCAACATGAACAAGGCTTATTTGTGCGAATAGGCATGTCCGGCTTGGGATGAGTGCCCTGTTGTTGGTTAGCAGTGTTAGGGTCAGTACCTTGAGGATTGGTTCCACGAGTACCAGGGGCAAATTGATTTTGATTGCCTCTCCGCCTTCTTTGAGAGGAAGGGGGATTAGTCGCACCCTACTGTGCAAATACTTGCCCTGGAGGGGGCTATAGGTGCTGTTGTTGGGGTTGAGGAGGCAAGGGAGGTGGAAGCGCATATGCTGGAGGAGTTGGCGCACCAGGTTGCAGATAAGGATAATGGTTAGGTTGGGCAACATTGAGGTAAGCAGGAGGTTGGGCAACAGGATGAGGCATGACGTATCCTGGATACATGCTACCTAGAGGGGGAAAAGTGCTAGAGGTGCTGGCCCCTCCCAGAGGGAGACCATAGCCCATAGGAGGTTGAGCATACAGATGAGAAAGGGCTCCAACGATACTATCGGCGGAATGAGATGCCCCTGGGGCGTTAGCGCCACCGGGCCTGGGGAGGTCAGGAAGGATGGTATAAACATAACCAGACTGAGCGTAGATCAGGTCATATTTAAAGGCTATTTGGAGGGCGGCTTCCTCGGTTTGAGGGAAATGGGAGGCGACATCTTTGCCAATGGGAGGTAAGAGAGTGTGAATGAACTAGTCCATATAAACCCGATCTTAGAAGGTGGGAGCTCGACATAAGCTCCTTCTTCTCCGCCATTCCTGGACATGGGTGGAAAGGTGGGTTGAAGAGGTTTTCTTGAAAGAAGTCAAAAGCTCTGTATCAGTATCGTATCGGAGAGGGAGTTGGAAATAAGATAAAAAGGCTTGGGCAATGGTCACAAAGGTGGTATGGGAAGAGGTGGCCTGGTCAACACACCATTTAGAAGCTTTGCCGGTAAGCGTGCGTTGGAACAACCGAAGACGGATGGAATCATCGGTAATGGAATTGGAGGAACACCACATGTGGAAAGATCAGACATGGTTGGTTGGATCTTCTCTAGCAAGGCCTTCAAACTTAGGGATGTCGGAGGGGAGCTTGGTTGGCATAGCAGGCCAACCAACATCGTGGCAGATAGGGTCATTGATCAACTGATTGAGATCGGGGAGGCTGAGGCCTGCCATGTAAGGGAGCAAAGGTGCAGCCGAGGTAGTTCCTGTGGTGGTTCCGCTAGTAGTAGTCCCGATATTAGGGCCGGGATTATCGCTAGCGTTAGGCCCTGGACCAGACATGGTGAAGGTGATAGGGGGAGAACTAGAAGAAAAAGGAGAACCCAATTAATTAGAAGAGGAGTCGGAGTGCGAAGTCGGAGGAGGACTAACTTGTCGACGATGGGAGGGAGTAGGTCGACCGACCGGAAACTGAGGGTGAAGGCCAAGAAGTCTCCGGGATGCACGCCTGGGGGGTGCAATGGTGACAACACAAACACGGCACGGGGGGAAGAAGAATGATCAACAAAGGTAGGGAGGTGTAGAATCAAGAGAGTACAATGTCGAAACAAGGGCAGATAGGTGCAGTGTCAATTTATTTTAAAGTCTTTGCCTGGCGGTGTAAACCAGGCTCTTCTTCGCTTAGGGTGAGCAGGTGGTGGGTGTTAATTTTAATTTTTAAACCCTTTTCATTTTGAGAGCAAGAGAAAAAGTGTGATGCGTAACTGAAAATAATGCTGCAGAGAATAGTATATAATGCTGAAATAACAGAAAATTAACAGCTAATCAATGCATCGATCTAACCCAAAAATGCGGGGCTCTCAAAACTAGTCTAACAGAGGGAAAAAAATCTAGTCAAAACACACTAAAAAGGGGCCAATAGATCTAGGGTCAAAAGGGACAGGGATCTAAAGGAGAAATCTGCTGAAAAGAGGGGCAGAACACAGCCAAGAGGCTGAGGCAAGGTGGCTGGAAAAATGGAGGAAATCAGCAAAAAGCAGATGGTGCAAGGAGGAGGCCCTAAAGGTATATCCAAAAAAATATTCAGGAGGTGATTTGAAGGGGAGAAGAGCTGATTAAAAGAGATCTGAAAAGAGGTATCAGATCTGAAAAAGGGGGAGTTGAAACTCTGAAAAAACAGACACCTGAAACAGATAAAAAATCTTCCACCAAAAGTGGAGGGTAATGAAGCCCTAGGGGGCTATGTTCCCACTTAGATGAGCAAAAAAGAGACTGTAAATAGGCCTAAACTAGCCAACCACGGAATGAAAACCCCAAATGTGCTTCCCGTAAAACCACAAAAATTGCAAATAAAAACAGCGTAAAATTGCTGTGTCGCAGTGTTCGACTGCTTTTCTCGTGTGTCGCATACATCTATTAGTAAGGATTTGAGGCCCAGTTGTAGCTTTAAGGGCTGAAAAGTGCGACCGAAGTCAGTGTCTCTGCGCATTTTCTCGAAAAGTTGCCGGCTCGCTTGTGGGTCGATGTCCTGTCACCTATGCACAGTGGCCGTAAACACGCGGTTAGAAATTTTAATGTTTTAGGGTTTGATAGGTGAAAAACAACATGAAAATAGGAAAAAAATAAAAGAAACTGAAATAAGGTTATAGTCCTGGATATGCAGGAATATGAAAAACGACAACGGTCGTAATTGAAAACCCGTGTGGAGTTGCCAATTGTTAGTATGAATCTTTTGTCAAAGTGTACAAAAAAATACCACTTTAGCTACACATAACTTATAGCCCTA
This sequence comes from Pinus albicaulis, assembly GCA_034641835.2. Taxonomy (NCBI): domain Eukaryota; kingdom Viridiplantae; phylum Streptophyta; class Pinopsida; order Pinales; family Pinaceae; genus Pinus; species Pinus albicaulis. The sequence continues at coordinate 1,511,391,967 of CM076582.1, read as the reverse complement.
ACATCAAATATGGTTGCCAATATCTTCAGATCTGCAGTTAGTTGATCAAGACAAATGCTGCACAAATCCAGATCTATGCATAAAAAGACATTAAGCAGTGAAAATAAGGTTTTGCTCCATACATCCAATAGACAAGACAAGAACAATATTTTTGAAAGAATTTTATATTAAGGGCACCTGGGAGGAAAACAAGAAAGGTGTTTCCAATTCTCCTCAATGGGATGGGTTCTTGAAAGTCCTCAGCACTTCAGATCTAGAATTTCTCTCTCTTGTTGGTGTAGAAAACCCATACAAACATAGAACTCAAAGGGAGCTCACAAAGCAAATAATGGAGAATGTGACAATGATAATGGCTCAAAGTCAGACCAAGAGTATAGATCCAGAGTGATCTAATATGTAAATGAAAGGTGACAAATGAATGGGAAAACCTTTCTATTTATAACAAAATATTGAGTTAGTCTAGATATTGGTGCATAATTAAAATATTATTAACCAAATCAAGATCCAACTTTTATGGAATATTTTATTATATTTGTTGGAGGGAAAAGGAATTTGACTTGGGTCAAATCCCTATATTTGTAAATAATAAATAAATAAATGATTTATTTATCATTTTAAGGATGTGGTTGAGTAATAATCAAATAAATAATGATTTATTTAATTATTTAAGGGTGAATTAGTCATATTTAACAAAGAATATTATTTAAATAAGATTTAAACAATTATTCCTAGAAAATAATAAGATAAATAATGATTTATCTAATTAATTTCCTTGTTTTGGGTTAAATATAACTAGAAATATTAATTAAACTATTGTTTAACTAATTATTCCTTGAGGAAAATCAAACAAATATAGGTTTGTTTAATACTTCCTTTTGGGGTTTCTTGTTTAGACCATAAACAACCTAATAAATGTGTTTTATTAAGTTATTTTACATAGTGAAAGAAATTTTACTTAGGGTAAAATTGGTCTTACATGGTGTACTTGGGTCCATCTAATGATAGTAGGTTAGATGACCAAAAAATGGTGTAACATCCCCAAAGGATTAGACACTGTTCTACCATAAGTTCATCACCTTAACCTAATTTTCCTCTCCCATATATTCTTTTCTAGGACTAGCTCATTAGGTCTCCTAGGGAATCATTTATCTCGCAAACCACCCACTCAAAAAAATTCAATCTCTTGGGATATTCTGCATTCGGGTTTCTCCTAGGTTCCCTCCATTTTTGAAGAAATTTCAATGATGTTTTTTTGATATACCTCAAGCCTTGGCCTCGAGATTTAGGTTTTCCCTTGGTTTCCTTAGGCTAGAAACCTCATTGGGATCCTCACATTTCCTTGGATTAAAAATTCCTTCTTTGGTTCCTTTCTCCTTTTAGATTAGGTAAAAAATATCATTGGTTGCTAAACCATACCCCCTTTACCTAACCCCAAGTCCACTTGATCCCATGTGGTCCCACAAATTATTAAGGACAATTCTTCAAAGATCACTTGGGATCCAAGTCTTCAAAAAAATTTTAGGGTTTAGGGAACTCCATTATAAGATGCATACCCTAAACCTAGACCTTGAAATTTTCCTTGAGCCCTTCCCTGAGAGCCTTTAATATTTCCTTCCAAACCAAGAAAGCCACACATTTGAGCCTCTTTTGTTAATAGGCTTCCAAGATCACCTCTCACCCTATCATCAATCCATTCATTTCGCGATCCTTGTTATAACGAGTATCCTCACATTGGTGAAATTATGTAAAGATTAGGGAGCCATAGTTGAGGTGACAATGGGAAATTTCTCCATTGTTTCCCTTAACTTGGTAGAATCCCTTCAAGGACCCCATTTTAAGACCCCTGCTAGTTTGAGAGGTAACATTTTGGAATTGTTTCCGAGGAGGAAGTAGGTCTGCCTCCCTAGTGAATCATTAAGGAATTGATTAATTAAAAATAATTTTATTATTCCTCTGGAGACTCCACTCATTGTCCAAACCCCTAGTTTGATTGAAGGTGACAATATTCCTCGTTTCACTAGGTTTGTTGCAAAAAGGAAAGAACTAACTCCATCGCATGCTGGATCCACTCTACTCCTTGAATTTGAGAAGGTCAGTGATCCCACCCTAAAGATGGAAACTATTTCCACCACTAACCATTCTAAGATGACCAAGAGTGAAAGGCATTTGGTTAGTGTCTTTTCCCCTTTGAAGTTGAGTGATAATACTAAAAAATTACCTGAGAAATACAACCGGTGGTTACCCAAATTCAAGGGAGATGGTACCATGAATGTCCGTGACTTTGTCGAAGAAGTATATTGGCACATGTCCCCTAGAATTATCTTTTATTAAGATGGGATCATGATGATTTTTGCTTTATTGCTTGAAGGACAAGCAAGAGAATGGTACCTTAGTCTTCCCCCAACATGCATCGAAGATTATGATGAATTTAATGATCTATTCATGAAAATATGGTCATGCAATGCTTAAGGAACCTTTATCATGAGAAGTTTTATCAAATAAATAGGGGAAGGGAAGCCATTTGGGAATTCATTCAAAAGTTTGATAGGGTAGCTTGAGATATCCATGATCACTTAAAGCCTTATGATTCCAACGTCCTTGAAAATTTTATTAAATCCATGGGTGGCCACCTAACATATGCACCGAGGGAAAATAAACCTTCTATGTTGGTTGAAGCTAAGGAGATAGCAATGCAGGTTGAAGAAAACCTATGTATCTTGAGAATAGGTGCCAATGAACACCCTAGGGCCAAAACCGAGATAAAGAAGGAAAAGTCTAAAAATCAGCATGAGGAAACCCTTCTGGACATCCTTAAAAAGATGGAAAATATTTGTGAATAGGTCCACTCATGAGATATGATAGTTATGAATAAAATCATCACATTGGAGAAGGCCCAAAAGTCTAGTTACATTCCAAGGGGAAAACATTTTCCTAAAAATAAAAGCGAAGAATATAAGCCAAGCTCATCTCACATCTCGAACACTTTGGCTCCAACCAATGCAGTGGAGAAAGATTCATCTTCCAAAGCTGAGAAAAGTGAGAATGACGTGAGTGATAACGAAGAAGCAGATGAACAAGCTAACCTTGTAGAATTCGATATCTTCAACATTTTTGTGGGGGCTTCATACACTCATCCTCCCGTTAGTGAGGTCACAATCAAATAAGAGAAAGAGGAGACTATTCTTAACACTGATACTAATAATGGAAGATTCAAAGGGGTGAAATATTCATGAAATGATAATAATAAGGACCCTGCAACTTATAAGGAACCCAACAAATATGACTCTCCTCCCAAAAAATCCTCTTCTAAGGGATCCCCCCTAAAAATCCTCTTAAAAATGATCCCCAAACTAAACATGAGCCTAAGAAGGATCCCCCAAGAAGAGAGAACACTGAGAAGAAAGAAAAGGGAAAACAAGTTGGACTTAACATTGACTTAGAGGCTACTATAGGGAAAATAACTATACCCATTCCTTTGAAAGAGATTTCTAAACTTTATGAACAACAACAATGAATTAAGAAGTCCTTTGGTTTTGAGTGTTGAGAAGTCTAGGGCATTTGCATTAGATGACTTATCTTTATTAGTGATTGCTTGTGAGTTCTTTTTACATATTTAGATTAAGATCTTATTCATATTTGTTATTAGTGTTCTTATTCATCAAACAGTAACCAATGCATGAACATAAAATAGATAAGAGACACAACAGTGTAGGCTATGAGCCAAGGCCAAAACCTCTCACTCTTTGAGAGGAAAACCTGCACCAATTCTTCTTATAGAGATTCTAATTGACGAATACCAAGACCATGACACTTGACCTATAAGCCACTTCAGGAACAAGACATTAATTTCCTTTTCTCCTTTGTCCTTCTCAACATTGGAACACCTATCACCACTGAGATCTTCTTGTTGTCATGAGATCTCCTTTTCGTGAGACATAGGACCAAACTGCAGTGATCATCGCGCTCTTCATATCCTCATTGTAGCACTGAGTTACAACATCAAGTAATATAGATACCTTTGCAGAGATGAGACCAATTTAATATACAAGGATATAATGATATTATAGTTAGGAAGTGTCACTGTAATATATCTGAAACTTTATCCCAAGATCTGTTCTTCAAACCACACAAACATCGTTGTAATTACTGAGATAACACCTGAACCTTGTCTTGAGATAACATCCAAATTTGTATTGTTGTTTATACCACCGAAAATTTCAAAGGTATGCCTATAGGGTTGTTGAGGTTCTTCCGCACTTGTGACTATATTTTCTCACCGAAAACATCATAGGAACCGGAGTTTCATCAATGTTGAAATGGGAAGTATGCACCTTCCTTTTTATAGTATTTCCCCCCTATAAAAAGACGACCTTGATCATCCGAATGGTTCTGTGCGCCAAAATGAATATTACATATGCCTTGGAGGCCGACCTTGATTAAAGGAGGACCATGCTTATCTTTTGGAGGGCTTCTATGCATCTCTAAGTGCAGCATGACTTCATTTACATGAATCCAATTATATTTATGACAAGATAACAAAATCCTAAACAAATCATGAAGAAGTCTTTGACCTATAAATAAAACCCTTGCTCATGAAACCCATGATGCAAGTAATACAATAAATACATATTATTTTTCCTTTGTCTCTTCTTTACATAAAGTCATAATTACATGTCATTATGAAGACCAAATATAGTTACACTTTTCAACACTCCCTCTTAACTAGGGATGTATTCATAATGGTACTTGGTCATTCTCAATTTGAATAATTTCTCATAAGAAGAATCTGATTGGTATTTTTATAGCATCATATCAACCAACATTGTCATAGTGAAAGGCCTTGACTAACAACTACAAGATATTTGAGCTACAACGTTGGCGAGACCAGTGACGAGTAGACACCCTCATCATTGTCTCTCTTGGATCATATCCCACCTAGGTTAATTCAGGATATGTCCACCAAGGCTATTCTTATTGGTTGGATTCCCAATACTCAAAGAATATACGTGCTTCCACGACTACTCTTTTCTTGGATGCCCTAATACATCTCAAAAGATTACCGGATGTCAAATGATTACCTAGTCCTTCATTCTGTCTTCCCAGGTGAAGACCAGAATGATGTGTCTATCTCTCCCTCTTAACTAAGGAGGACATATATGGATGAGTTGTTCATTAAATTTATTAAAGATGTAGGTGTTGATTCTTGTGTGAAAATTATTATAGATAATGCAGTTGTTCGCAAGGATGCTAGCATGATATGGAAGCTAAACATCCAAAGATATTTTGGACACCTTGCATTATCCAGTCTTTGATTTAACACTTAAATCTATTTCTTCCCATATAACATGGATCAAAAGTCTTATTGGGGAGACATGTCATATTTGCAATTTTGTACAAAACCACACCTATGGCCTCACAATCTATAAAGAGTACACATGTGTATCAATGTTGAAGATTGCAGATACATAGTTTGCCTCCTTATTCACCATGCTTAAAATGTTGGGGTAGGCGAAGGTCGTTCTTGTGTCCATGGTTATTTCAGAGTTTTGGCCTTTTTAGAAAAGGACAAATTGAACTTCTTCAAAAAAGGTTAAGGATACAATGTTAGATGATGGTTGGTGGGAATTGGTACATCGTACCATTAAGATCATGGACCCTACTTTTTGCGGTTTGCAAAAAAATACCAACCCATCCTAGGATAGGGTTATGAGGGGTGGGCTTCCATGATTAATTCCATGAAGACCATTATTTTACAGAATGAATGCCTCAAGTATAGGATATCAACAAAGACCTTATTCACCACAATATAGGATAGTATTTTCAATATTTTAGATAAGAACTCCACACTTTTACATTAGCTAGCTCACTCATTAAATCCCAAACACAACAACAATGACTAGCTCAATGGTGGGCCTTCATGCAGATTCCTTCCTCACATGGATGGTGAGATTTCATAGTGGAGAAGGAATTCATTTAGATGGACATATTGGGATAGAGAATTCCTTGATGAGGTGGAGGAGGTCTTTGTAGAGTTTTGCACTAGCACTAGGAGATTTGGAGGCTATGATGTGATTAGACACAAAGGGGCTAAGAAGTCTTACGCTTGGTCGGAAACTCATGTGGCAACATTGCCTCTTCTAAAATAAGTATCCACGGGGATCATCTCTCAATTTGCTTCATCTTCTTATGTGAGATAAATTAGAGCACATATGGGAATTTTTATAATTTGAATAAGAGCATGCTTGAGTAGTCAAGGGAAAAGACATTGGCGTATATTCACACCAACATCTGTCTTATTTATAGGCACAGGGAGGAATAGTTGAAGAGAAAGAAAAATATGAGGGATGTGTTCCCTGATAATATGGTTTTGGACAATGATGTTTATTTAGAATTATCCAACTTGGATATTAATGAATTAATACTAGATCCGATCACTTTTGACGATGATGATCCTCTTGAGGGGCCATCCTCCACACTAGTAAATGCACCGATTCAATTGTATATAGAGGAGGAGGATGAAGATGATGGAGGGGAGAATAGTAACAATGATATTCATTTTCATTATTCTTACATGGAGGAACGCTATTGACAATCATGAGCTATGATATTCTCTCATCGACAGTTCTATTGTCTACCCTATTGTTTATTTGCCATTGGAATTTCCACCTACAGTGGTTATGACTTAATATCTATGTAATACATCTTTATTTGGATGACTTAATCTGAAAAGTACAGTATGTGGTTCTAATTTCTTATGTGTTTGTAATTTGATCATCATTGATATGTACTAGTAAGTATGAAGTAGTAACTAGTTGTATAATACAATTTGTATCATGAAAATGTTCTAGTTTATGAATTTCAACAAAATTTGAATATTTATGTTTATAATTCATTTTTGAATATGTAAGTTCTCTCTCTCTCTCTTGAATATATAACTTGGAATGAAAGCACAGGAAACCCTGGAGTCTCCCTCTCTATCTAACTACATCTCAAAATTGGGCTGCTGTGAAGGTTGTTCCCTCAATATTATCTCTAAATTTTCAATTTCATCTTCCTCTTGAATTTTATCCATTTTTTTATGTTTGTTGATCTTCCATTTCAACATATGATTGTTAAGGAATTGGTCTTTTTAATGTTTTCTCCCTCATTGCAAGGATCTCAATAACAATTTCTTGTTTCCCAAAAGTTTCATTTGAAGGTTGACCCAATTTATTGCTGATCCAAACTTCTTGATTTGTTAACTTCTCTAACTCTGGCCTACTGTCATGAAGGCCCTAAGTCATCATTCAATATTCTATCTGAAATAATATGACAGGGATCATATTTCCATGCTTCACCTTCTGCAAAATTCAGTTCCTTCATCATATTTTCTATTTGTCCCACAACCTATCTAGTAGTAGCAATGAAGGATCCCACTACCTTCTCAAGTTTGAACATATACTCCTTATGCCTAGGGATAAAATATATTTGATCAATGTTTAAACTCTGTCTTATAAATTCCAAAGAGAAAATTATAATTGGAAAGAATACTGGGAGGCAGCAAGGTTGTATTTTTGCTCCATATAATCTGATCTCTATGTAATCTTCAAAAAAGAACCAGTCTCTGACTCTTGTGTCCACACTGAGTTGTAAATGCTCCTTTACCTCAGGCAAAATTCTAGGAGGAATTTGATCATTGATGATAGTAAAGGCCACAAATATAAACAAGGACAAATAATGAGAATTATGCTCCTTTTTTCTAATTATATTAGTCCAGTCAACCATTGATTTCAATTGCTTCTGTGCATGTAACATACTTAAACAGAGATGGTTGAACTAGTCAACATGCATATATAGAAATAGATGAACTAGATATGAAGGATATCTAAAACATATGGTAGTTTGAAAATTTTGAAATTGGAAATTGATTGATTGAGTCAAATAAGTGGGATTATCCAGGATAATTATGGGTTATAGAATTAGACTACAAAAACCTAAGGATTTTTCATTTACAACTTCAGTATTGTCCTCTCCGAAAATTGACAGAATACTAAATAGGGTGTGTTGAGCAATTTTAAAGAATAGGTCAGAGGATAATGGGGGTTGGCTGGGGAATTTTAGATTTTGAGGGAAATATTAGTTTGAATAGATTTTATTTATTAGATTGGGGTAGAGCTCTATAAACTTGCACCAACATCTCATTAGAGAAAGGTTGTAAATTTTCAACAGTAGGGAATTGGAAAGCATTACAAATCTATTTAGGAGAAATTTGGAAGACATTTTCACCCTTTGAAGATATTACAAAACCTTTTTGAGAAACATAGGAAACTCCCAACCAACTGATGAATTCGGGAAATTCATAAATAGAGGGAACAATTACATGATACAACCCTGATTAAACTATATGAAGGAGGTCATTTGACTCATTATGGCGATGTAAAGCTTGTTGTTGGATAGCTAGGCAATCAAATGGACACCAAGAGTTGTGAATATTTGACTCTCTATCAAATAATAATGGGATTGTACTGGTTTTGGATTGGTTGTGTGTGATTTTTTTCATTTTAATGATTTTAGAATGAATAGAAAAAAACTCGAGACTAGGAAAGAGAGTTCAAAAAAATAAGGTATTGTGTGTGACATGGAAGACCAAGGTGGAGCTAGTATCTTACAACAATTCAAAGAGTTAATAAGCTTAATCCTTCGGTAGCATGCAGGCAAATAATTATCAAATGGGCTCAAAACTTTGTTTTTTATATTTAAAACTATGGGAGGAGCATATGGATTGACAGTCTCTAAATGACATTATTTTGGCGCGGAGTGATGTAAGATGCCACCTCATCATCCAAGTGTACTGTTGCGTGGTTGAGTTCCAATATGGCAGGCTCACTTGACGAGCTCACTTGATGTAAGATGTGCTGATGTGCAGGTGGATGTGACGTGTGAGCTGTCTTGGTGCATGGTTTTGTTAAAACCATGTACCACCCACGCGGACAGGGTGGAGGACCCCGCATCTCGTATGATAATTGTGGTTGTACACGTGTCTGATTATTACACCATTGATTTGAGCGCCTTTTAAAATTTAAATATTTGGCATAACATACCCACTTTCATATAGTTAATAAGCGTTGCGAAACTTATAATGATAACAAGTTTTGAAAGAGCCCTTGTTCCTTGACTTTCTTTTTAATTATTTTTTTCCTCAGAGCTTCATATACAATTTTTTTTTGTCTTTTAATTTTTTCTTTTTACAGATAGAAAATAAAATACAAGTGATATAACAATATTAAAGACAAATTTTTAAGATATAATTCATTTACTTTTGAAATACACATTTTTAAGATATAATTCATTTAGTTTTGAAAGGCATCATCATGATGAAACAATCGATAATATCCTTCAGTTACAGATCCAAACCACTGGATTTGATATGTCAAAGAAAAGACATAATATAGCCATTCAGACCCGAGGATGTTTCCGTCATACCAACACCCTCTACCCTACAGTCTTCCATGCACCTAGTAAGGATTCAAAATCAAGTGTTGTTGTTCTAACCAATTCAAAAAATTAGAAGGTAGAACATCAAACTATCATATGGGAAGATCTCAATTTCCCTGAGCACTGAGTTGTATCAAATTCCAAATCCCCAACTATGAGAAATATCACTTCTGCAAATATCTGAAAAGACCAGTCCTCTGCTGTTTTGTCTTTTTTGCGAAGATCTACCATAGATACAAGAAGGATTGACTAAGCCTGCAGAAGTTCCCATTTTTATAAAGATCCCCTTGAATTTGACATTGCTTGTTACAATTCTGTCTCAAATTCTTGTAGACATATTTCTTTATTTGAGTTTGCCCAAATTGTAAATTTTTCTTCTGTTGAAGTTATTTTCCCTGAGTGTAAATTGCTTGTAAATTTGAGCAGTCTTGCAGAATTTTTCATTCATGCCAACCATCAGCCCAGGACAGGCGAAGCCCCAGCTTCTACATCTATAAACCCTTGTCCAAATCCAAAGTGTTCATATGTTCCCTTCCTACATGAATCTGATCATGTTATGATGATGCATCTGTTACCCTCTTTGGAAGAAGAAGATACAAGACTAACAGAAATTTTCAGCAGGATGAGACCACCAAATATGAAAAGATATGGTCTAGGCTACTTAGAACAACTAAATGACTTAATTCCAGAATCCGGATTTGGTGTTTTACCAGAAGACTACAAAAATCCGTCAGTCACAGAGATGCACAAATTCTTCACCCTGATGGATGGTTGCAAGAAACATAAAATAGGTACCCAGTGGATGAAAGAGATGTTAAACTGGGATATCTATACCCATCCACAGGCAGAATATTTTGGCCTTACTCATTCCAGTGAAGAAAAACTCAGACTGTCCCAAGAATGGAAAGAATTTATGGATAAATCCAATTCTTGGATATCTTTTTATGTCTGGAAAAATATGAAACAAACTGAGAATGTTTTAATAACTGACATTGCATCCTCTACAGCTACTCAGCACTCTTGGTTTGCATTAGATGGTAGTAATATTGAAACCTCATCCACATTTCCTCCATACAAAGGAATCATCCTTGGAGAAGCCCAAAACTCAGCAAAGGCTATCCCTCTAGTTTTGAAGGATGACAATGCTTTAGGCATTGATGGCAGAATCCAAAAATCCAGTGAACAATTAAACTGGACTAACACATCCATTAAGGGATTGGAAATGAACTCTGCAAAATCATCTGCAGTGAAAGAACAGATTGACAGTTTACAGGTTTCAGTGAATAGTGTAAATAATTGTTTGAATGATATTAAATTTTCTTCTTCTATTTTGAAAAGTTATGCAAGAGATTCCTTAAACAAATTAGATGAATTTGAGGGAAAGGATATTCAAGAATTAAGCTCTACAAAAGGACTCATATCTTCTCCTAGCTCTTCTTTACTTAATTATTTCCAAGACAATCACAATGATAACACAGAATGGCCTAAGATCTGATAAGTACTTCGAAACTAGTCAGCTTTTAACACATCCTAAGGGAAACAATCAAATAGTTGAGCAAACAAGAAAGGGACTCAGGGCTAACCTTTGATTTCCTCAATTCATTCCCTACACAACGTATATTGAAAGTAACATTTAAAAATAACATTCAGCTATGACAAAAAGATGAGGGAACGCCAGCATCTCTGTACTTAGACTGAATTAAATCATTTCTAAATAACATAATTAGAAGAAAACATTGGGATAAAGATTTCTCAGCCAGAGAAGGTCACTGATATACAGTAGGTCCTAACACTGTTTAAACTGTTCTTTATAGTGGAAAATGAAACAAATTGAAAACTGAAATAAAATGACAAGTTCACAGTGAGAATAACTTCACCATCAGCATAGACCAGGATCCCATAAATCAGCTTGTATTGATCGCTTCAAACCAGTTACAATCTTCAGATCCAATGTTTTAATCCATCTCTCTTCACAACCTAACCTATCTGTTACAAGCAGAGCTCCAAGAGCCCATGAAACCACTATTTACAGTCAAGAGTTTTCCGGCTCAATTACATTACAATGCTTCAGCAATTTACATTAACAACCAAACAATCCAACCCTTCACTCATCTTCTATTGAAGTATTTATAGAAGGATGAGGAGGTGAGATCTGATGAAAAGATCTCAAATACAATTAATGCAGAATTAATGTCTTCCTGGCCCTGGGAGGCTCGATGAAGAAATTATACAGGTTTTCCACTGCATTAAATGTGTTTATACTTATAAAGTAAGCTCGGAAGGAGCTTTTGTTGACCTTTGAGGCTCTACGTACTATTAGGGTTACTCTGCAAACATTCTGTCATTAAATTTGGGGCAGAAATAACTTCTTTGGCTGTTCCGAGGCATAATATCTGATCCTGTTCAATAAATTCGGCCTCTGACTGAGCATTTTGAGGCAATAGGTGGCACTGCGGTGGTTGAGGAATCAATTTGCCTCAAAGTATGGCGGTGGAGGCAATGCGTCTAATGAACACTTTTAGGTTTTCCTTTAATCTGTGTTCTGAGTCGGGGATTAGGCTTTTGATAACCGTCTTAGCTGTAATCCTCGCCAATCCGTCCACAAATCTGCTGCTCTGGTTCACTGGGGTCTTCAATATCCGATACTCTTTCTCTACGTAGATTTTGACGGTATTCTTCAAGCTTTACAGGGATGCGTGGCAACCAAGGCTCATGAAACCTTGTTGATAACATTGTTCTTCACCCTGCGGTCGATTTTCTGGATGAATCGAAAGGACGGGAGTCGTCACCCTCGTCTTTCATATTTTCTTTAAAACACGACGAAAGAACCTTAAATCCTGCAAAATACAATAAAAAATGAGAAAATCCTGCGTTATATGGACAATTTGCATCGGAGGGCGTGCGGGAAAATGGAGCAATCGGAGCCGTTGATCGTATTGCGATCAACGGTCGGGAGCGTTTGAAAAGTCAGCGGAGAAAAAGGGGGACTGCACGATGGAATCGGGATTTTGCATGGGAACCGTCGATCAACAGAGACCGATGGCAGGGATTGAATATTGGCCGCGCTGTGGAAAAGTTAACGAGCGAGCATTTTTGTTAAAGGTTGAGCGGATGAGGTGATTGGCAACCATCAGACGGGAGGGCCCAAATCCGACGGCGGAGGTGGATCCCGCTACAGGGTTACGGTACGAAGGATAATGCGCGGGCAATTCGATAGCGCGGCGGTTTTGGAACGGGGCGGAGGACACGTGTCGGCCAGCGTATGGAATCGCTGGCCGACGGGATAAAACCGCCACCCGACGAAGAGTGGTGCGGGATGAAAACCACGGTTTTTGGAAAAGGGCATGGGGGAGGGGGGTCCACCAGGTGGGGCTCGCTCCACTCCGTCGGATCTGGGGAGTAGATCGACGGCTGAGGAGGACTTGGGGCAATAAAACACGTGATTTAATATTTCACGCTAAAACCTTATAAAAGATGGGTCTCCGAATGTTCAGAAGAAAAAGGACGGAGAGGGGTTACATTTTGGCTTGGCGCCTTAGGACTGAGCGGTCGGTCCTGGCACTCGGGCATGTGGAGGAAGAAAAGGTAGGGGGCTTAGCCTGAGGGGCCTAAGCCTAACGCATAGAAACATGTGTTTTCTATGGTTTTCCAAAGAATTTCGAAAGGAAATATAATTCCGATAAGGTTAAAAAATGGGTTTTTAACCTTGGGAAATGAGATTAATGAAGGGATAGGGAATAACATATGGTTTTGTGGGGTTTTTATGAATAAAGGGAAATTGGAGAATGAAGGTAAGATGGAAGCATGGGAGGGGAAAAGAAGAGGGATGCAGCAGTACTTGACTTGGATTTTCATGGAATATCAGAGGCTGGGAGGAGGACAGGTATGAAGAACTAATCAGTAGTTTAGGGCTTCACCAAAAGACTTCAAGCACCAACAACTTCAGGACTGAATTTGTTTCTTGAAGGCTGCAAATAATATTTAGCCACCAGCTGATACAATGGAAAAATATAGGTGGCTAACAGTGGCTCCACTTGGGGATGGTGCCTTCTTGAAGGCATCAAGAATTCAGACTTGGTTTCTCTGGGATGCCGACTGGTGCCCGACCCACTGCTTGCTCTTGCTTTTCTTTGACAAATAATATCAGTCATGAAAGAAAAATGAATTTCATCAATACAACTTCTACCTACCCCAATCCCATCGATCTAACATTTTTTCTTCATCGTAGTGCACTTGGATTGGCAAACTCTATTCACAACATTTTATTCTTTTGAAAGGTGTGGAATCTAATCTGGATCTACTCCTTATTTCTCCCCTCGAACTCGATTAAAACAGCTGAGCTCGCATGTTTCTCTACCTAGTCTACTGTCTCTGTTGGGATTAAACAAATTCAACAAAATTTCATTCTCTAAATTCTACAAAGAGAAATTTAAAAATAGTCAAGTCAAGGTTGAGCTGTTTGACTTGCTATGATCTATGGCATAAAGACAAGATGCACATAAATTATTATTTGCAAAAAATTTTAAATCAAAACAGAAGGCTTAAGATCTGAAAATTTCTTATTATGGCCTTCTCTTATTTTCACAACTTTGTTTTTTCCTTTCGGTGAGCTATCTTTGCCTTTCTTCTGGTTCAAGTTTTGAGCGGATCAGAACCAGGTCTTTTCTTTTATGACTCAAAAAATAAACAGTTTTGAGTCATCTTTCTCTTGGGAACTTTGGTTCAGATTTGAGTTTGTTTGAACCTTAATTTCTATTCTAATCTGTCTACTGATAAACCAAGATTAAACAGTTTGGCAAATCAAATTCGATACCCTATCAGCAGAAAATTGAAAGCTAATCAGTCAAGATTAAACAGTTTGACTAATTAGAAGTGTGTTTTAAGGAGTGGCATTTAAGCTTGCACACTTTCAGATTTATTTCTCTTTTTGGCATGGGGCTTTGCCTTTCTTGTTGTCATTTCTGCCCTCTTTTCTTTCTTTGTTTTTGTATTTTTTGATTTTTCATAACTTTGAATGCAATGATGGATGAAATATTTACAGTGGAAAAAAGGTAAAAAGGCTTCAAACATGAAATAATTTAAGAAAGGTAATGCTTAAGCATCCTGCCATTTACAGGACCCCCAAACAATTCTGTTCCATTCAGCTCTTGTAAGAAGAATGCATTGTTTCCAGCAACTGAATGAATAGAGTAAGGGCCAAGCCATAGGTTGTCAAGTTTTCCATGTTTTTCCCTTGTCTTCCCTCTTTGAGTCCCACTTTAAAACTTTGTCCCCAATCTTGAAATTGCTGGCCTTTGTTCTTTTGTCAAATATCTTCTTGATACTATCTTGCTTCTGCAATGCTTTGTTGTACACTTCCTCTCTGGTTTGCTGAAGATGTATGGTCTGATTTATTCTTCTGATTATGTCATTTTCTTCAGTCTGTAACTCTTGAATTAACTTCATAATGGGTACACCAAGGCTATTAGGAAAAATTGCATCTGTACCATACACAAGCTGGAAGGGTGACATACCAATAGATTTCTTCAATGTTAATCTGTCAGCCCAAAGCACATGGATCAGCTTTGTGTGCCAAGACTTCTTGTTGTCCTCCAACAGTTTCTTTATTATGTTCACTAAGTTTTTGTTGGAAGACTCTGCAAGTCCGTTACCCTGAGGATAATAGGCTGTGGAGTGTCCCAATGTTATCTGGTACTTGTGACAGAATTCCACCATTTTCTTTGACCCAAATGCTGCTGCATTATCTGTGATGATCTTGGTAGGACAGCCAAATCTGGAAAGGATATTGGTTTCTATGAATTTTATGATAACCGAATCATTGGCCTGTCTACAAGGAATGGCTTCTATCCACTTAGTGAAATAGTCTGTGGCAGTAAGAATCCACCTATGCTGGGCAGAGGAAGGTGGATGGATTTCTCCTATGAAGTCAAGTCCCCATTGTTGAAAAGGGGCTTCAACAGTAATTGGATGCAGAGGAAGGGGTAATAATTTTCTCTTGCCCTCAAACAATTGGCATTTATGGCAAGTAGTTGTCATTTTGTGTACATCAGGAAAAAGAGTGGGCCAATAGAAACCAGCCCTCAAAATTTTGTTGGCTGTTGACTTCCAGTACAAATGGCCTCCGCACTCTCCTTCATGGAATTCCTGCTTAATCTTTTCTGCATCAAACTCAGGCAAACATTTAAGCAATATACCACTTGCATTTTTCCAATAAAGACATTTATCAATAATGAAATAGTTTATAGCTTTTAACTTTAGGAATCTTGCCTTAGTTTTGGATAAACCAGGAGGTGTATTCAGATTAAGCAAAACATAAACAATATCAGCGTACCAAGGAGAAATCATAAAATGATCTTCAACAACAGGAGTTGAGAGTTCTTCTTGGTTATCTAAAGCATCGATCATATTAATATCAAGAAGTTCACAATTTGATTCAGCCATTAATTTAGCTAGACCCTGGCCTTTGATGAGCTTAGTGGGTTTTATCTCTAAATCATATTCAAGAATAACAGCAATCCATTTACCTCTCTTACCATCTGGATCCTGCGTTAGAATGTCTTTAACAACTGAATTTGGGACAAAGGCAATAATGTGTGAGTGAAGGATGTATACCCTGAAGTCTTTCAAAGCCTTTACCAAAGTAAAAGCCTACTTTTCCATAATGTTGTACTTCAAAGGGGCATCCCTCAATGCCTTACTAAAGAATGCAATGGGTTGCTCTTGTCCTTGTGGATTTTTCTGTAAAAGGACAGCAGTTATGGTATGTTCTGATGCAAATGAGAAGATATAAAAATCCTTTGAAAAATCAGGACTTATGAGAACCGGTGTCTTGGTTAACGCTTGTTTCACCAGTTCAAAGGATGTCTTTGCTTCTGAGGTCCATTTCACCCCTTGCTCCTTTTTCAACATGTTTGTGATATTCCTAAGGAGCTCAGCCAAGTTGGGGATGAATCTTCTCAAAAAGTTTATCTTTCCAATGAAAGACTGCAACTCTTTGATGTTTCGAGGATGAGAGATTTGCAATATGGCCTCAATCCTCATGGGATCAATCTTTATGCCCTCTTCTGAAATGATGTGCCCAAGAAGTTTACCTTCTTGGAGACCAAATAAAGTCTTCTTAGGGTTCAAAGATATCCCAAACTTTCTGCACTTCTCGAAAAATTTCCTCAAATGTTCTAAGTGTTCTTCATCTGTTTTTGAAAACACAGTCACATCATCAAGATAGATAATGATGAAGAAACCCAATTCTTCCGAGAATGCTATATCCATGGCTCTCTGAAAGGTTGCTCCAGCATTCATTAGACCAAAAGGCATTTTCACATACATGAAAGTGCCCCATGGTGTATTAAAAGCTATCTTTAATTGATCATCAGGGTGGACTAAGACTTGATTATACCCTGAATAGCCATCCAACAAAGAAATTCTTTTAGACCCTACCACCCTTTATAAAATATGATCCATCTTGGGCAAAGGGTAGTTGTCCTTTAATGAGGCTTTGTTTAAATTTCTAAAGTCTATACAAAGCCTGATTTCTCTAGTCTTCTTCCTAACGGACACCAGATTAGATACCCACTCAGAATATCTAATAGGGACAATAATACCAGCGTCATGCATCTTCATGATTTCCTTCTTGACCAATGGCAGCTGCACAGGGTTTATTCTGCGCAATTTCTGTTTGAATGGTTTTTGGTTTTCTTTAAGAGGGATTTTGTGTTGTATTATTTCAGTGTCATAGGATTTAAGATCTTCATAACTCCACGCAAAAACATCAGAAAATTCTTTGAACAGCTCTAAGTATTTGAGTTTAATGTGAGCTGGCAAAGTTTTGGACAGCTTGATCATTTTCGGTTTTTCCTCACTGCCTATATTGCACTCCTCTACTTCAGTCTCTACAGGTTCCAGTTTTGGTTTATTGGCCACATCGTTAAAATCGAACATCTCCTCTAAAGGCGTTAGACCACTCGGAAAATTTTCATCTTTAGAATGTAGAGTTTGTAATTCTTCTGTTTCTAACTCTGCACTTAATTCTGTTTGGTTTCTAAGTTCGGTAGTCTGAAATTTTATATCTACCAGCTCGGGAGATGGTTCTTCTTCACCAAGAAAATTTTCTTCACTACAATCTGTATCATAATCTGAATCTGAACTATGGGGTTCGAACTCATTTCTGAATTGCATGAAGTCTTCTATTTGTTTATCCCCATCAAACACCTGCCAATATTTCTTGTTATCTAGTACAGCTGGTCTGAATTTTATCTGAGAGGTGTCATCATACAGTATTGGGCAGGTTCTAGCAGCAAAGGCTAAATTGTGGGCTGCAATGTTTCTCTTTCTTGGGACAAAAGACAATGTGGACTCCTCAAATGTTTTCAAAAGATCCATGACATCATTCCTGTAGGCCCTAAGTCTGGGGTGATTTGCATTATACTCCCCATTAACTTGCCTAATGATTAATTCAGAATCCCCATATACATTGATTCTCTTGGCACCTAACTTTTTCAAGAGATGCAAGCCTAAGAGAAGGGATTCATATTCTGCTATGTTGTTGGAACACTGAAAATTTAATTTGCATGAGATACATTCTGTATGATTATTTCCAGTGTTAGTAATCCAGACACCTGCACCAACATTTGTTCTGGTGCATGACCCATCAAAATACATAGTCCAGAGAGGAACATTTTCGGTTTGGTGAATGGGCTTTGTATCATTTGATTCCTCAAGTTTTTCATCGGGTTGAGGATCGTCTTCTTGACTGTCAAGTTTTAAGTTTAATGGATTGATGATTTGCAGTTCAAGATCTGTATTTAGTGTGCTATGATCTTCAGACACAATAGACTGTTTCGGCAATTCAGCGTTGTGTTCCTCTTTCTCTGTTTCAGCCGTTAATTCTGTTGACATGAGTTGTTCGGTAAATGTTTCATCATTGAACATGATAAAAGAATCGAGGCTCGTGTTTATAGCATAGAGAGGGGAATTTTGAGGCCGATCTTGACTTGTCACTGTGTACTGCATGTGGGATTCCCTATAAAGTTTTCTAGTTTGATTAAAAACAGGGATAGTCGCATAGGTCATGTCCATTTTCATGGTTCCCTATAACTTAGCCCCCCAAGATCTTGATAAAAGCATTCCATACTTTGGGGGGACATCAGCCACAACAACATCCATGACTAAACATTTGGCAGGAATCTGGGTTAAGTTAACACAGAGATCTTTTATCAATCCTAGACATTTAACTCTGCTTGAGTCAAAGGAGTATAAGTCTTTGTAAGGTATGGTAATTTCAAGACCCAGGCTATCCATTACAGCTTTTGGCACTAAATTATGGGAAGCACCTGAGTCGTGCATAACATTGTGCAGAATTTTGTCATGAATGTTTAAGCTTACGTAAAAGGGAGGGACAGGACCTTCTTGGAACTTTCCTTCAATCTTTGGACCAAAAATAAGCTCTGGTTGGTCATCATTAAGATTGAGTGTATCTTCATTATCTTCTAAGTTCAAAGCCTTCAAAATTTTGGACCTATATACATGTTGGGCAGCTAACTCAGTTAAGGGAACAGAGATTTTGATCTTTGAGACTTCCTGTTCCAGGTTGAAAAGGTTTTGACTCTTTAAGGCATTAGCTTCAGTTTTGTTTGCTGCCACTTTATCAGCAATAGCAGCTTGCTGATTTGGTTTATCTACAATTGAGACAGTTGTTTTACCAGGAGTACTAACCGGGATGCTAGTACTGCTAATGTTTGCACTCTGTTTTTCAATATTTTGAGTGTCTTTCTCTTTACCATTACCAGAATTAACAGCCACTGTTTTGTCTTTTTGTTTAATCGTTTTAGACTTTGTTGCAGTGTTGTTTTGAGAAGGTTTGTCAGAGGTTTTATTGTTGGGGGTTTGTTGATTAGGTCTACTTCTGAGTTCATATTCCCTTGAAGGCTCTATGACAGTGTTTTCCATGTCTTGATAGTAATTCTCATTACCATCTCTTTTGTCATCGTAAGGTGTATAAAGACCTTGTTTTTTATCATAATGAACCTCAAAGTCATCATCATCTACCCCAAATAAGTTTATATCATCTTCCTCTGTTATTTGATCTATTTGTTCAACCTCACTTAAAAAGTTTTGATGGAATGGAGGAATGATCTGTTGATCATCTTCCCTAAGTCTGTTTGGAGGCTGATTTCTTCTAATATTCTGATTCTGGTTTTGGTTTCTGTTTTGAGAAGCGTTTTGATTTAAACTTGCTTGTGCTCTCTCTAGAATGATCATTTTCTTCATCTTTTCTTCCATCATTCTTTCCATCTTTGAGCTTGAAGTAGAAGGGGTGGATTCCTCTCTTAAAGATACTCTCTTTTCAGCCTTCATCCTTGCTCTCTTCTCCATTAAGTTTACTTCCACAGAAAGGGCACCTCTTTGCATATCTTCCAGGGTTGCAAAGACTCTTTCTCTGAGTGAATATGTCATGTCAGGATCAAACCCTTCAGGGAATTTGTTTAAAGCTGAGCCCTGAGGAGGTTTTAGTTCAGGGGAAAGTGCATTATACACGCTGTTAAATCTGGTACAATAAGCTTGTACACTTTCCCCCAGATTCCTATGGTGATTGTTATAGTCGACGAGGACTTGGAGAGGATTCTTCCTCACTTCCCATTTGTTTAAGAATGCTTGATGGAAGCCTTGGAGATCATTAATACTGTGGGGGGTTAAAATCTTAAACCATTTTCTTGCTTCTCCCCCCAAACTTTGAGCAAACAGTCTAAGTTTGACAGAATCATCATCAATTTCATTTCTGTCAAAGTAGTCATTCATCTTGTCCACATGTTGAGATGTTGTTATAGTATTGCTAGCATCATACAATGGAATTTTGGACTGATAGTCCTGTGGAAGATTGACTAATGGTACAGGAAGGACTAAGGGAGCATACCATGCTGCCATGATATGTGGTGGGGGCGGATTTACAAGAGGAGGTGTGGGTTGAAGTGGAGTGGTTTGAACAGTGGATGAATGATGAACAAAAGTGGATGGAACAACAGTAGATTTCTGAGTTGATCTTGGATAAGAGGCACCTAGATTGTGTAGAAAATGTAAATCAGGAGGTGTTGATTCTCTATCCCCAAGTGGCCCACTTGTTTCGGGAGATGAAAGTGAAGGCTCAGAACCTAGCTGATCTAAATCGCCAAATGACCTTGTTCTGAATGGGTTCAAT
The DNA here is from genome assembly GCA_034641835.2 of Pinus albicaulis. Lineage (NCBI taxonomy): Eukaryota > Viridiplantae > Streptophyta > Pinopsida > Pinales > Pinaceae > Pinus > Pinus albicaulis. The sequence continues at coordinate 1,511,371,302 of CM076582.1, read as the reverse complement.
AAGTCAATTTTTGATTTCTGAAGAGCTGAAAGATTTTCAGGGACTGAATTAGCTCTTAGGGGTGGTCTGAAAATAGTTGAAAATTGTATCTTAGGAGACTTCCTAAGGATTCTTTCTGGATTATCAACTATCTCAGGTGGATCAGGGTCAGGATGGGCTCTAGTGTGAATCTTTTTAGGAGCCACAATGTTTGTATGTTTAGACCCAACTAACAAGAAAAGTTCAACCAGATATGACAATCTTTGGGGGGTTAACTAATCTGTCTTCACAATTCAAATCCTGCAGCCTTGTAACCAGGTTTGAAGGATATTGTAAGGATGAGGGTTCTTCCCAGTGAAGTCTTAAGGTCTGCTTAGGATTGTGGAGTCGCCAGGTGAAAAGTCTAGAATATTTTCAAAGGAGTACACTGTTCACCACAGTGTTTGTGAAACCTTCCTTTTCAAGGATATCTCAAAACACAATAAACTCTAACCAGAGATTGACTGGAATGGCATTCACCAAATATGTCACCTCAAAAAGAGGATGAGATCCGGAGGCTACCTGGCCCTTTCCAGACTCTGTCTAAGAGTATAGGGTAAAACACATCAAAGACGTAAACAAGATATCAAAAACTAGTGTTTTACTACCAATCTGAAATGTTTTTGGTATTTTTCGAATTATTTTCTATTGGTTTTTTAAGAATGTCCTAACTTTGCATCAAAACTTAGCTACGGTCGTGAAACAAAGACAGTCTATCCTTATGGCTAAGCTAGCTGATTTTCCAAGGTTAGATAAGACTTAAAAGAATCCTAGGGTTGACCTAGTTTGTCACTGATTCAAACAAGTTTCATCATGATTACCATTCTTTGGTAGTGCTTAAAAAGGCTGCTTTTTACTCTCAAGATGTTATGAATATTCTGGGTTAGGAGCTCCCCAGTGGAGTCGCCAGAAATGTTAGGTCTCTGTAACAAGCAAGATTGGCAAAGTTCGATCACAGAGTTAACATCATTTCAACCAACTTTGGGATTCTAGGATCTAGCCCTCCTGAATCCGGAGAGGGATCTCTCCAATATGTACAAAGATGGATATTTTCTTTGAAGTTTAGGATGATGATATTAGGCTAGTTATGAGGTCCAAGGGTTTTGTTTGGTTTTCTCGGATGATTGAACATAATTGTTGTCTGAGGCGGAAAGATCTATATGCAAATAGGTTCAAAGGTGAGAAGTTGCAAGCAACAGAGTAAGCTTTGATTATAAAGAAAGATGATGGCAAGTTCTCAATCCATTGGGCTATGGAGTCATAAGAGGGTTTAATTGAAACATTCAGGTTCAAGAGTAATCTATGGGGCAAGTCATCTATGCCTAAGGATCTCTTTAAGGCTTGATTTATGGAATGGAGTGGTACAACAAGAAAGGGAAATGACAGATGCAGAACAAAGAGCAACCCAGGATCTGGTAAGTACTTTGAAACTAGCCAGCCTTTGACCAAGCACTTAAGAAAAACATAGAAGCAAACTAGGATCTGGTAAGTACTTTGAAACTATCCAGCCTTTGATACACTTCTAATAGAATACAAATAAAAATGAAGGGAAACTTGAAGGCAACCTTTGGAGTAGAAACTAGCGGGCTGGGCTCACCATATCCTCTCCTAGCTCTTCTTTACTTAATTATTTCCAAGACAATCACAAAGATAACACAGAATGGCCTAAGATCTGATAAGTAATTCGAAACTAGTCAGCTTTTAACACATCCTAAGGGAAACAATCAAATAGTTGAGCAAACAAGAAAGGGACTCAGGGCTAACCTTTGATTTCCTCAATTCATTCCTTACACAACATATATGAAAGTAACATTTAAAAATAACATTCAGCAGTGACGAAAAGATGAGGGAACGCCAGCATCTCTGTGCTTAGACCGAATTAAATCATTTCTAAATAACACAATTAGAAGAAAACATTGGGATAAAGATTTTTCAGCCAGAGAAGGTCACTGATATGCAGCAAACTCTAACACTGTTTAAACTGTTCTTTATAGTGGAAAATGAAACAAATTGAAAACAAAAATAAAATGACAAGTTACAGTGAGAATAACATCACCATCAGCATAGACCAGGATCCCATAAATCAGCTTGTATTGATTGCTTCAAACCGGTTACAATCTTCAGATCCAATGTTTTAATCCATCTCTCTTCACAACCTAACCTATCTGTTACAAGCAGAGCTCCAAGAGCCCATGAAACCACTATTTACAGTCAAGAGTTTTCCGGCTCAATTACATTACAATGCTTCAGCAATTTACATTAACAACCAAACAATCCAACCCTTCACTCATCTTCTATTGAAGTATTTATAGAAGGATGAGGAGGTGAGATCTGATGAAAAGATCTCAAATACAATTAATGCAGAATTAATGTCTTCCTGGCCCTGGGAGGCTCGATGAAGAAATTATACAGGTTTTCCACTGCATTAAATGTGTTTATACTTATAAAGTAAGCTCGGAAGGAGCTTTTGTTGACCTTTGAGGCTCTACGTACTATTAGGGTTACTCTGCAAACATTCTGTCATTAAATTTGGGGCAGAAATAACTTCTTTGGCTGTTCCGAGGCATAATATCTGATCCTGTTCAATAAATTCGGCCTCTGACTGAGCATTTTGAGGCAATAGGTGGCACTGCGGTGGTTGAGGAATCAATTTGCCTCAAAGTATGGCGGTGGAGGCAATGCGTCTAATGAACACTTTTAGGTTTTCCTTTAATCTGTGTTCTGAGTCGGGGATTAGGCTTTTGATAACCGTCTTAGCTGTAATCCTCGCCAATCCGTCCACAAATCTGCTGCTCTGGTTCACTGGGGTCTTCAATATCCGATACTCTTTCTCTACGTAGATTTTGACGGTATTCTTCAAGCTTTACAGGGATGCGTGGCAACCAAGGCTCATGAAACCTTGTTGATAACATTGTTCTTCACCCTGCGGTCGATTTTCTGGATGAATCGAAAGGACGGGAGTCGTCACCCTCGTCTTTCATATTTTCTTTAAAACACGACGAAAGAACCTTAAATCCTGCAAAATACAATAAAAAATGAGAAAATCCTGCGTTATATGGACAATTTGCATCGGAGGGCGTGCGGGAAAATGGAGCAATCGGAGCCGTTGATCGTATTGCGATCAACAGTCGGGGGCATTCTGAAAAGTCAGCGGAGGAAAAAGGGGATTGTACGATGGAATCGAGCGGTTGCATGAGAACCGTCGATCTGTGAAGATCGACGGTGAAGATCGACTTTCGAACGCGCCGGGGGAAATTTAACAGGCGGGCAAGTCTGCTAAAGGCCGGACAGAAGAAGCGATCAGCAACCGTCGGATGGGAGGGCCCAAATCCGACAGTGGAGATGAATCCTGCTGCGGAGCTATAGTCCGAAGAATAACGCGCGGGCGATGTGATAGTGCGGCGGTTTTGGAAACGGGGCGGAGGACACGTGCCGACGGGATAAAACCACTTTGACGCGGAAAGCGGTGCGGGATGAAACCGGCGGGAACGGAAAACAACGCGGAAAGGGGGTCCACCAGGTGAGACGTGCTCTGCACCATTGATCTGTGGGGCAGATCGACGGTCGAGTTTTAACATAATTTCTTTGGCGGAAAACTTTATGAAAAATAAAACAAACCCGATTTTTGCGTTTTACGAAGGTTTTTCACTGTTTTTCGGGCGGAAAATAAATTTCAAGAGTTAAGCGCCTGTCTGACTTAGCGCGTGGTTCTGGCGTCGGGGTATATGGAGGAAGAAAAGGCAGGGAGCTTAGCCTGAGGGGCCTAAGCCTAACGCATAGAAACATGGGTTTTCTATGGTTTTCCAAAGAATTGCAAAAGGAATATAATTCCGATAAGGTTTAAACATGGGTTTTTACCCTTGGGAAAAGAGGTTAATGAAGGGATAAGGAATATCACATGGTTTTGTGGGGTTTTTATGAATAAGGGGAAATGGAAAAATGAAGGTAAAACGGAAGCAAGGGAGGGAAAAGAAAAGGGATGCAACAGTACTTTGACTAAGATTTTCATGGAATATCAGAGGCTGAGAGAAGGAAAAGTATGAAGAACCAACCAGCAGTTCATGATCTTACCAATAGACTTCAAGCACCAACAAGTTCAGGATTGAATTTGTTTCTTGAAGGTTGCAAAGAATATTTAGCCACCAGCTGATATAATGGAAAAATATAGGTGGCTAACAAAATCTCAAGTGCAACAAATTATCTCAGTATGAAGACTTCCATAGAGACTAGATGCAACACATCTATGAGGTAAAAGATCCTAAAAATCTTCTCTGGAAACAAGTATATCTAACAGCCCTTCCGTCTAGATTTGTAGACTTACTGTGTCTACAAGATGCTTTCCAGTTGCCTTTTGAATCATTTACCTAGGGAGAAATGTATTCTATTGTTACTAAAACACTGGTTGGTTTGTGTACAAGTTCTAAAGTTAATAAATCTTTAGAAAAGCTTTCTATATTGCCTGACAGTAAGTCAATTTGCAGCAAATATCGCCTAGCAATTGATGATCCTCTTGTCAAAAGAAGAAAATCTAAAAGAAAGGCAAAAAAAGCTAGTAAACAATATAGGAATACTCCAGCTAGTAGAAAAAGAAGGGTCACTTCTGGACCCAGGAAGGAAAGAAAGAGATATTATAAATATGTCCCCAAAAAACATTACTACAAACCATCTGACATCCATCTCTATTCTCACAAACAAGATAGATGGAACAAATTAACCTGTTGGTTATGTGGGAAAACAGTCCATACTTCAAACAAATGCCCATATGGTGAAGAATCCAGAAAGAATAGCCTCAGAATAAACAAAAGAAATATGTCAAGATAGAGACCCCAATGTTATGTATGAAATGTGGGTCTAGGAATCACAAAACTGATCATTGTCCAAATGTTGTGATTCGTGAACAAATTCAACAACAACAACTTGAAGAATCATCCTATGATTCTTGTAGTTTCTCTTCTTCTGACTCATCCATAGAAGAATTAAATACTCATATACAGCAATGTTTCTATTCAGATTTAGATGATTGTCATTGCAATTATTCCTCTGATTCTAATTATTCAAGTGAAATTTCTTTTGAAGAATAGAATCATCAGAAAGAAAAAGTATTGATGGCTCAAACTGTTGATGAAGAAGAGCTAAAAATTCTGTCACAAATTTGTGCCATGGAAGAAGGAGAAATGAAAGATAAGCTTCTTGAAACATTTATGAATCAGATTCATTCCTCCAGCTCCAGCAAAGCATCTACCAAAAAGCCTATCTTTGTGGATGCCTCCTATGAGCGAAACACTAAAGCCTTCCAACATGATCAACTGCAATCTAAAGTTCACGCACTCACTTTGGGGGAGGTAAGTAGAGAAATTCACAATCTTAAAACAGAAATATCTACTCTTAAACATCAAGTAGCTCAGTTGGAAAAAGGAAAACAACCTTTGGCACAAAATATTTCTGTATGCACAACTGCATACACTCTGCATTCTGCACCAAAATTTACTAAATCTCAAGTTGAAATAATTGAGGGAAAAAAGAGATCCCACAGTAGGCTTCAAAGAAATCAGGATATTAGTAATAGAATATCAACAACATCATGTCCTCATAAATGTCTGCATTAAAGGGGAAATTTTTTCCCTAACAGCTTTAATTGATTTAGGTGTAGATATCAATATTTTCAATACAAAAGTAATCCCAGCGAAATTTTGGGTTGCTGCTACTAGAAAAGTAGTAGGGTTGGGAGATAAAACCCTTAAATATGAAGTTCCCAAAGTTGGCATATGTTTTGATCAACATTGTATTAAGTTAAATTTTGCAGTAGCATACATTCCTGTTGATTGTATATTAGGAAATCCCTTTCTTACAGCTGTGGAACCACATGGTTCAGTCAAATTAAAAGGAAATAAAGCAGAATACTTCATTACTGTCCCTACTTCTGAGGGAAGTCAGAAAAGAATTGAAATGCCATATATTTCAAATCCTAGAGTCTCTACTATGGTTCAGGCTATGAAAGAGTTAGATAACGTTGAAACCAAACTGACTGAATTGAAAGATTTAAAATCTACTATCAAGATAGGAGAACAATTAAAAACTCCTATATTCATTAATAAAATCTCTGAATTAAAGAGAAAGATTGAAGAAGAATGTTGTTCAGAAGAGCCCAATGCTTTCTGGCACAGAAAGCACCATAGTGTTGGTCTGCCATATAAACCAGGATATTAAGGAAGGCCTTGCAAGAGCAGATCTATTCCTATGAACAAGGAATATAAAGATCTATGTGAGAAAGAGATCAAGAAGTTATTGGATAGAAAGATAATAAGAGAATATGACTGTCCTTGGAACTATTATGGATTCTATGTGAATACAAGATCTGAAGAGATTAGGGGTATCCCAAGACTGGTCATAAACTACAAACTCCTAAATTCAGTCTTAGCTAAAAATACCTATCCAATACCTCACAAGGGTGAGTTGATATCCAGAATTGCATGAGAAAAGATATTTTCAAAGTTTGATCTCAAGTCAGGATTTTGGCAAGTGGCTATTGCAGAAAAGGATAAATTCAAAATTGCCTTCAACATTCCTGCAGGGCACTATGAATGGAATGTCATGCCATTTGGTCTGAAACATGCTCCTTCAAAGTTTCAAAAAGTAATGGATTCAATTTTTAAACCTTATTTTGATTGGTTTATGGTGTACATAGATGATATTCTTATTTTCTCTAAGAATATTCATGACCACTTTAAACATGTACAAATTTTCCTGCAAGGGGTCAAAAGAAATGGTTGTGTTTTGAGTAAAAAGAAGATTGAATTATTTCAAACTTCTATCAAGTTCCTCGGTCACACAATCCAGAACGGCCAGATATCTCTCCAAAGGCATGCCCTTGAATTTGCAGAAAAATTTCCTGATGTCATTATAGATAAAACCCAGCTTCAGAGATTTCTGGGATGTCTAAACTATGTCAGTAATTTTTATCAGGATTGTGCAAAAGATAGAAATCTTTTTAATTAGATACTGAGAAAGAATCCTTCGCCTTGGACTAGTGCTCATAGTAATGTTGTAAAAAATATAAAGGCCAAGGTAAAATCTCTTCCAATTCTATATGTTGTTGATGACAGTTCTTCTAAAATTGTTGAAACAAATGCCAGCGATTTAGGATGGGGAGAAGTGCTCAAGCAAAAGAAGGATGATGAAGAACAGGTAATTCACTTTGCCTTCGGAACATGGAGCCCGACAGAGAAAAATTATTTAGTCATTGAAAGGGAGGTAAAAGCTACGTGGAATTCTATTGATAAATTTGGAATTCATTTGGTCAATAGAAAATTTTTATTAAGAACAGATGCTTCTGTATTAAAGAAAGTGTTAACAAAAAACATCAAAAATCTAGGTGAAGCAAAATTCACCAGATGGCAGGCCTTATTTGCCAATTTTGACTTTGATGTTGAGCACATTAAAGGATCTGAAAATTTTTTGCCAGATTTTCTTAGCAGAGAGCATATCCAACAACAAGAACATATAATGGTGATTGTAACAGAATGGGACCCTAATCAAAAGAAGGAAATACTTAGGTCCATTCCTGAAGAGAAAAGTTGGCGCGAATATTGTGACCAATGGAAGCCAACTTGGCAGTTTAGAAATACTAAAGTTTTGGATGCCAATCTGCAGAGTCACATAGATCTTCTACACCTAGTTCCTGAAAGAAAGGTGTATCCCAAAGGTAGCAGATGGATCCATGACATGGTGTATTCTAGAAGCATGGTAGCAGCTCGTTAAGCAGAATAATCACTAAGAACTGACTTCCATGGCATCACCATGATTTGGTTTGAAGGAAGTGACAGACACAGAGTCCATCACAAATATTTTTGTATAAATAGAACCAGAAACCCTGCATGGACACATAGAAATAATTTTTCCCAGTGGCTAGGAGGAGACCCAAATCTTATTTTTTCTGACACTATATATAATTTTGCAGGTTATAAAAATGTTTGGTGGGATCTGTTAAATGTTGATGGGAAAAATGAAACCCATTACAAAAAGCTAAAGTTTGGTTGAACTTGGATCATGCAACAAAATAAACAATGTGATTGGCTACAAGACTGGTGGGGTGATTTCGGCCTCAACAAAACAACCATTGACCCTGTTTATTATGAATCATATCTTCAGTTGCACTGTGACTGGTGTTTAGAAAATAATATCCCAGAGTGCTTTCATACTCCTTGCAGAACTTTTAGTGATCTCCAACTTACGAAGATTCAAATCCTACACCAATATATGACTAGACACTATGAGTGGTTGGTCATGACTAAGATTAAACACCAGATTGTATTAAAATAACCCATGATAGTCATAAGGATTTATACTAAAGCATGGGATGAGCCTTTGTATAAAAGATATCGATTTCCTAGCATTACTCCTTTTGATAATCCGGCATAAATGGTTCTAGTGGGATCCATCTAAAAGCATCCACAATGTACATGGTACCTAGTCACGGGTATATTGTGACCAGTTTTCTTGAGGGATTTCTAGTAAAAAGCTTCCTCCTTGTAGTAAACAGTTTTCTCGTGGGCTTTCTGTACAAAAAGCATCCACTATGCTTTGTCTTTCTTTTGTCCCCAAATGTCTTTGTCCGGACTTGGAATCTTTGCGTGAATGTCGCCTAGACTTTACCCTTAAGCAATGATTCCATTTCCAAGTCACAGGTTCTACAGGAATGTTTGTCCCCTCTCCTTTGTTATATAAGGAGGGTAAGGCTCATTCTTGAGGCATCAGAGTTTAGAGTATGAGAGTCTAAGAGTCTTGTGTGTTTTGAGTCTGAGGAGTCTGAGTAATTTCCTGCTCTGCGTCTGCGAGCTTATATCTTGATCTACTTGCATCATGAGATTCAGATTCAAGTCTTTAGGTTGATCTGAGAAGCTTGCGTATCAGTGTGTTCGGCACTGGTAAGAACCTGAAGTGGCCATATCTTATAGGTTTTTTCTATAAGTGTGTTCGTGTTCTTTGTTCAAATACTGAGTCTGTGAATTGGCTAGGTAGCCTCCAGAAAGCTATCTTATTTGTTAAGAAGCAAACACTGGTAAATGCCATCACAGTCTATCTCAGGAAAGAACAATAGAATCTGTATCAAATTTCTCTGTAATCTGAAATCTTTTGATCAATAAAGAGTGAGATTGTTCTGCACATTTTGAGTACTGAAAACTCTGAGCTTATTTAAAAGTCTGTTGAGGTAGTATTTGTGTTATTTCTTTACACCAGAAGTTCGCCGGAGGTTCGCCAAAGGGTAGAAGGGATGCCAAGACCGTTAAAAGACGAGGGAAGCCACAGAAGAAGGTTTCCAGTGCGTGAAATACCTGAGTAGGTTCGTGTATGGGTGAATAAGTAGACACAAAGAAGAGACTCAGCAAGGCCAGTTAGCCTATGTCGCTGTTGCAAGCTTCAGTTAAAGCCTCTTCTATAGGAGTTTTTAATTGTTCTCCTATCTTGATAGTAGATTTTAAATCTTTCAATTCAGTCAGTTTGGTTTCAGCTTTATCTAGCTCTTTCATAGCCTGAACCATAGTAGAGACTCTGGATTTGAAATATATGGCATTTCAATTCTTTTCTGACTTCCCTCAGAAGTAGGGACAGTAATGAAGTATGCTGCTTTATTTCCTTTTAATCTAACTAAACCATGTGGTTCCACAGCTGCAAGAAGGGCATTTCCTAATATACAATCAACAGGAATGTCTGCTACTGCAAACTTTAACTTAATACAATGTTGATCAAAACATATGCCAGCTTTGGGAACTTCATATTTAAGGGTTTTATCTCCCAACCCTACTACTTTTCTAGTAGCAGCAACCCAAAATTTGGTTGGGATTACCTTTGTATTGAAAATATTGATATCTACACCTGAATCAATTAAAGTTGTTAGGGAAAACATTTCCCCTTTAATGCAGACATTTATGAGGACATGCTACTGTTGATATTATATTGTTAATATCCTCATTTCTCTGAAACCTACTGTGGGATCTCTTTTTCCCTCAGTTATTTCAACTTGAGATTTAGTAGATTTTGGTGCAAAATGTAGAGTGTATGCAGTTGTGCATGCAGAAATATTTTGTGCCAAAGGCTGTTTGCCTTTTTCCAACTGAGCTACTTGATGTTTAAGAGTACTAGAGATTTATGTTTTAAGATTGTGAATTTAATTCTCTACTTACCTCCCCCAAAGTGAGTGCGCGAACTTTAGATTGCAGTTGATCATGCTGGAAGGCTTTAGTGTTTTGCTCATAGGAGGCATCTACAAAGATAAGATTTTTTGCGGATGCTTTGTTGGAGCTAGAGGAATGAAACGATTCAGAAATTTTTCAAGAAGCTTATCTTTCATTTATCCTTCTTCCATGGCACGAATTTGTGACATAATTTTTAGTTCTTCTTCATCAGCAGTTTGAGCCATCAATACTTTTTCTTTCTGATGATTCTATTCTTCAAAATAAATGTCACTTGAATAATTAGAATCAGAGGAATAACTACAATGACAATCATCTGAATCTAAACAGAAACATTGTTGTATATGAGTATTTAATTCTTCTATGGATGAGTCAGAAGAAGAGGAACTACAAGAATCATAGGATGATTCTTTAAGCTGTTGTTGTTGAATTTGTTCATGAATCACAACATTTGGACAATTATCAGTTTTGTGATTCCTAGGCCCACATTTCGTACATAACATTGGGGTCTCTATCTTAACATCTTTCTTTTGTTTATTCTGAGGCTGAGATTTCTTGCCTCTATTCTTTAAGGATTCTTCACCATCTAGGCATTTGCTTGAAGTATGACATGTTTTCCCACATAACCAATAGGTTAATTTGTTCCATCTATCTTTTTTGTGAGAATAGAGATGGAAGTTAGATGGTTTGTAGTAATGTGTTTTGGGGACATATTTATAATATCCCTTTCTTTCCTTCCTGGGTCCAGAAGTGACCCTTCTTTTTCTACTGGCTGGAGTATTCCTGTATTGTTTACTAGCTTTCTTTGCCTTTCTTTTAGCTTTTCTTCTTTTGACAAGAGGATCATCAATTGCTAGGCCATATTTGCTGCAAATTGACTTACTGTTAGGCAATCTAGAAAGTTTTTCTAAAGATTTATTAACTTTAGAACTTGTACACAAAACAACGAGTGTTTTAGTAACAATAGAATATATTTCTCCCCGGGTAAATTATTCAAAAGGCAACTGGAAAGAATCTTGTAGACGCAATAACTCTACAAATCTAGATGGAAGGGCTGGTAGATATACTTGTTTCCAAAGAAGAGTTTTAGGATCTTTTACCTCATAGATGCATTGCATCCAGTCTTTATGGAAATATTCATACTGAGATAATTTGTTTCACTTGAGATTCATCAAAATCATTTTGTGCTTATCTGTTATCTCTGTTTCAGAACCACACCAGTGTTCTTGAATCATGGAGGTGAGAGATCCAATCATATTATTCTGAGGTGTGCCATCAAAATTGTGGATTATATCTCCAACTTCATCTTTCAAAAGTTCAGTTTCCATTTTTGCAATTAAAGCTGGAGATGTTTCAGTTTCCCACCATCGCAAGAGAGTGCCAGTAAAACATTGGATAAGAGTTTTACAAGCTTCAATTTCATTTTTTTCTCTCAGGCACATAAGCTTGTATTCTGTGAAAATCATGTCAATTATCTGTCTGATTTGACCCGTACTTAAATTATCAATATTCCATTCTCGAGTGAGTTTGGATAGAATGTATGGGTTTCTAGAAGTTTTCCTTTTCCACTAAGATCAAAAGCAGAGTATTTGGTAAACTGGCTCTCTAGAGGCTCATAGATGGGGAATATCTGTGATTCTGGTTCCTTAAATAAGGAAGCAATATAAATCTTTTCTGAAGATTCAGCTTTTTCTAAAGATTCTTCCTGAGAAGGATGGGCAACTTCTTTAGGCAACAAATGGGGAAATTTTTCAATTGGCTTGATAAGATTCTGAATATGTACATTTATTTTATGCAAGAATGAAGCAAGAACAGGCTTGTCAACTTTGGATATATTCATATTAAAAAATTTCTCAGACAAGTTTGTTATGAGTCCTTTTGTAGAGATTAATTCTTGAATAACCTTTCCCTCAACTTCATCTAATTTGTTTAAGGACTCTCTTGCATAAATTTTGAAAACATAAGAAGAAAACTGAATATCATTCAAACAATTATTTACACTATTCACTGGAACCTGTAAACTATTAATTTGTTCTTTCACTGCAGATGATTTTTCAAAGTTCATTTCCAATCCCTTAATGGTTGTGTTAGTCCAGTTTAATTGTTCACTGGCTTTTTGGATTATGCCATCAATGCCTAAAGCATTTTCATCCTTCAAAACTAGAGGGATAGCCTTTGCCGGGTTTTGGGCTTCGCCATGGATGATTCCTTTGTATGGAGGAAATGTGGACAGTGGCAGTTTCAATATTACTACCATCTAATGCAAACCAAGAGTGCTGAGTAGCTATAGAGGATGCAGTGTCAGTAATTAAAACATTCTCAATTTGTTTCATATTTTTCCAGACATGAAAAGATATCCAAGAATTGGATTTATCCATAAATTCTTTCCATTCTTGGGACAGTCTGAGTTTTTCTTCACTGGAATGAGTAAGGCCAAAATATTCTGCCTCTGGATGGGTATAGATATCTCGGTTTAACATCTCTTTCATCCACTGGGTACCTATTTTATGTTTCTTGCAACCATCCATCAGGGTGAAGAATTTGTGCATCTCTGTGACTGACGGCTTTTTGCAGTCTTCTGGTAAATCACCAAATCTAGATTCTGGAATTAATTCATTCAGTTTTTCTAAGTATCCTAGACCATATCTTGGCATATTTGGTGGTCTCATCCGGCTGAACATTTATGTTAGTCTTGGATCTTCTTCTTCCAAAGAGGGTAACAAATGCATCATCATAACATGATCAGATTCATGTGGGAAGGGAATATCTGAACACTTTGGATTTGGACAAGGGTTTATAGATGTAGAAGCTAGGGCTTCACCTGTCCTGGGATGATGATTGACATGAATGAAAAATTCTGTAAGACTACTCAAATTTACAGGCAATTTACACTCAGGGCAAATAACTTCAACAGAGGAAAAATTTACAATTTAGGAAAACTCAAATAAAGAAATATGTTTACAAGAATTTGAGACAGAATTGGAACAAGTAGTGTCAACTTCAAGGGGATCTTTATAAAAATGGGAAATTCTGCAGGCTTGGTCAATCCTTCTTGTATCTATGGTAGATCTTCGCGGAAAAGACAGAACAACAAAGGAATGGTCTTCTCGGATAGTTGCAGAAGTGATATTTCTCATACTTGGGGGTTTGGGATTTGATACAACCCAGTGCTCAGGGAAATTGAGATCTTCCCATCTGATAGTTTGATGTTCTACCTTCTGATTTTTTGAATCGGTTAGAACAACAACACTTGACTTTGAATCCTTACTGGGTGCATGGAGGACTGCAGGGTAGATGGTGTTGGTATGACAGAAACATCCTCGAGTCTAAATGGATATATTATGTCTTTTATTTGACATATAGAATCCAATGGTTTGGATCTGTAACTGAAGGATATTATCGATTGTTTCATCAAAAACATATACAGAAAATTTTGGATAACAATCGAAATAGACTGGGCCATTAGACAATGGAGCAACTATTCCTCCAATCAGGGAATCAGTATATTTGTTATGTGTAATGTCTCTGACAGTGGATAGGACAAAAGTATTTAGACATTGATGTGTTAAAGCATTAATGTTGATTCTGATACATCCCAAATGTAGGTACTCAGTTTTTAGCCTTATGGCTTTGGCTTGAAGTTGCTTAGAATTTAGAAGAGGAATTGACTGGACACATTCGGAGTTTTCTTGGATTTGACTAATAGATTCCTTAATGTAAATTCTAGTGGTGGCCTTTAAATGGAAAATAGTAAGATCTGAATATACATGAGAAGCATCAATACTAGGGGGCTTCCATCTAGCAGATGGTTGTGATTCTTCATATTCTAATTCAGCATAATTAATCACATGACTGGTAGCATATGCAAACATATCCCTGAGGGTATTTTCTTCAGCTCTATCTTTCTCATCTAATTCTCGGAAAGAAACAGATATTCTGACTGGATCCATTTATCAACAAAGAGTTATGTATTTGAGTACTAACCTTCACGAACCAGATGAAACTACTAGCTCTGATACCAATTTTACGCAGAGGCTTTAACTGAAGATTGCAAGAGCAACACAGGCTGACTGGCCTTGCTGAGTCTCTTCTTTGTGTCTACTTATTCAACCATACATGAACCCATACACGAACCTACTCAGGTATTTCATGCACTGGCGACCTTCTTCTGCGGCTTCCCTCGCCTTTTAATGGTCTTGGCGTCCCTTCTACCCTTTGGCGAACCTCTAGCAAACTTCTGGTGTAAATAAATAACACAAATACTACCTCAAAAAAATTTTAAATAAGCTCAGAGTTTTCAGGACTCAAAATATGCAAAACAGTCTCACTCTTTATTGATCAGAAGATTTTAGATTACAGAGAAATTTGATACAGATTATGTTGTTCTATCCTGAGATAGACTGTGATGGCATTTACCAGTGTTTGCTTCTTAATAAATAAGATAGCTTTCTGGAGGATACCTGGCCAATTCACGAACTCAGTCTTTGAACAAAGCACACGAACACACTTATAGACAAAACCTATAAGATCTGGCCACTTTAGGCTCTTACTAGTGCCAAACACACTGATACGCAGGCTTCTCAGATCAACCTAAAGACTTGAATCTGAATCTCATGATGCAAGCAGATCAGGCTATAAGCCCGCAGATGTAGAGCAGGAAATTACTCAAACTCAAAACACACAAGACACTTAGACTCTCTAACTCTAAACCCTGATGCTTCAAGAATGAGCCTTACCCTCCTCATATAACAAAGGAGAGGGGACAAACATTCCTGAAGAATTCGTGACTTGGAAATGGAATCATTGCTTTCGGGTAACGCCGAGGCGACATCTGTGCAGAGATTCCAAGTCCGGACAAAGACATGTGGGGACAAAAGAAAGATAAAGCATAGTGGATGCTTTTTGTACAGAAATCCCACAAGAAAACTGTTTATTACAAGGAGGAATCTTTTTACCGGAAATCCCTCGAGAAAACCGGTCATAATATACCCGTGACTAGGTACCATGTACATTGTGGATGCTTTTAGATGGAGCCCACGAGAACCATTTATGTTGGATTATCAAAAGGAGTAATGCTGGGAAATCAATATCTTTTATACAAAGGCTCATCCCATGCTTTAGTATAAATCCTTATGACTATCATGGCTTTTTTTAATACAATCTGGTGTTTAATCTTAGTCATGACCAACTACTCATAGTGTCTAGTCATATATTGGTGCAGGATTTGACTCTCCATAAGTTGAAGATCACTAAAAGTTCTGCAAGGAGTATGAAAGCACTTCGGGATATTGTTTTCTAAACACCAGTCACAGTGCAACTAAAAATATGATTCATAATAAACAGGGTCAATGGTTGTTTTGTTGAGGCCGAAATCACCCCACCAGTCTTGTAGCCAATCACACTATTGATTTTGTTGCATGATCCAAGTTGAACCAAACTTTAGCTTTGTGTAATGGGCTTCATTTTTCCCATCAACATTTAACAGATCCCACCAAAGCTTTTTATAACCTGCAAAATTATACATAGTGTCAGGAAAAATAAGATTTGGGTCTCCTCCTGACCACTGTGAAAAATTATTTTTATGTGTCCGTGCAGGGTTTCTGGTTCTATTTATAGAAAAATATTTGTGATAGACTTTGCGTTTGTCACTTCCTTCAGACCAAATCATGGTGATGTCATGGAAGTCAGTTTTTAGTGATTCTTCTGCTTGATGAGTTGTTGCCATGCTTTTGGAATACACCATGCCATGGATCCATCTGCTACCTTTGGGATACACCTTGTACCATTAAATGCATATGATTGATTAACCGTGTTAGTACAATAAAGTGAATATAATGTCCTATATTTTCATAGATGGTGAATGGTCAACACATTAAACTCTAAAAAGAAACATCCTAGGATGATATTATTTGGTTACAATTAGAAGCCATCATGGCCATTATCGACATATGGAGGTGATATTATTTAGTATAAAATGATATCTTACTTATTAAAAGGTGGTAGATGGTTAGAATATTATGAAACAAATGATTTGATAAAAAACTTATTTGATTTGAAACTAATTTAGATGACTCTAAGATTTTGAACCAATTGATTTTAAAAATAATAATTTGATTGGATCAAGATTAGATGTGAAGTCTCTGAAGTCAATTTATAGCAAAATTGTTTGAAATGGGTTGATCAATTGGTTTGGTATTTTAATGGATATGATGGTATCATTACAAATAAATTTGGCTATGAGACATTTGTCGATCAACCTGATAACTATATTGACATATTGTTGAAAATAGCACCACAGAGAGGTTTTACTAGGCTTTTATCCATTTTAGCATAGTGAGCACATTAATGGATTTTTCCTCGATGACAATTATGAGTTATATTAATGTCATGGTGGGAAAAGGTACTTAGAAGTGTTGTACCATGTACGTTTTCTAATATTAAAGTCACTTGCACTTTATAAAGTGACTTTATGTTAAAACTACAAAGTGTACTTTTCTATTATTAAAGTGAGGTCAAAAATCAATTTAGGAGAGAAGTTAAAAAGGTACACAACTTGAAAAAGGTACTAGGAGTGTAGTATACCTAGGGGGGATAATTGTATCAATGTTGCAAGCATAATTGTATCAATGTTAATTTGGCTAAAAAATTGCAAGTTGTAGCTAAACATATTGAAAACACATAGGTTGATAATGAAGATATTCAAATTTATAAAGATTTGAAGATTACTATGGATAAGTAAGTGTTGCATTCTGATTTTTATGCTTCAAATATGGCTGTTGTGGATGTTGTTTTGGGACACCCTTGGATGGAATTCGTTGGTATTGTCAATTTTAATGTGCAAAATAAATTCATGAAGATCTAGTGTAAAAAGAAGAAAAATATATTACAGGATATTTTCATTATGAACCATGCAGAGACTAGGGAGGAAGAAGCACAAATATCTAACGACACAGACACATCAAATGATGAGCCTTTGATGGTAGACAACCAAACACAGACATCAAAGCAGGTGCCATCAAAAGCACTAGACACCACTCCATCACCAATAGTGGAGGAATTAGTGAAAGATATTCCATCAGTTAAAGCTTCAACATATCACCACCCGCATCACCCAGCAAGACATCAACCACATAGGTGGCAAAGAATTAGCAACAAGGATAACAACCCCTAGATGACACATAGAGAGGTGCGACGATCCACCCACAACACATCAACGTAGAGGAACCACCAGAACCTGCTTCCATCTCAAGCAAGCGAGACATCGACTAGATTGAGTGTTCACCTTTCTCTGGGATGACTAGATGCACGTGAATGGTACCAGTGGAATACCCTTTTGAGTATATCTTATTATTTGTGTTCTTTTCATGTTTCGTGGACGAAACATGTTTAAGGGGGGTGTAATGTAGTATACCTAGGGGGGATAATATAAGGTATAGAGGGAGGTACCCAAGGGAATAATATGATGTAATAATATAAGAATGATAAATAAATGGGCCATAGTTAATAAATAAAGTGGCCAACCCACATTATGTAAGGGACCACATGTAGCCAGGGAATAAAGTGATAAGCCCATTGTATTGGATGTATGGTATTGATAGACCCATGGTAACTACCCATGGTATTTCATGTATGAAACCTATATAGAGGCTAGAGACTCTCCATTGAGAGATGTGAAGGATTATGGTATTGGCATGCACATGGCTTGTGGAGTGATCTCCTTCCTTAAGGAGTGAATGTATGGTGTTGCCCTACCTCAAGGGTTTTGATATTAATGAAGATCTGAAGTTTTATCTGCAAATAATTTTAGGGCGAGTTATCAATATGCACTCCGCAGACAATTCAATTAATACTGTATACGCTGGATATATATCGTGTGATCTAAAATGTTTGCCAATTTTTTTATCCGCGCAATTGTTTTCGAAATTACCGAATAAACTCCGCACTAAATTTTTGGAATCTTAATTTTACCATCGAGGTTGCTTTCGGAATTACCGAGTAATCTTACTTTTACCATCGAGGTTGTTTTCGGAATTATTGAGTAAATCCCCGCGTCGGTTTTAATCCAGAATATTCAACAAGAAACTTTCGAGAAGATTCGGTTTGGTTTGAGGAGGAGGAAGACAAAGGAATCCTGTATTGCCACGTGGACTGCTTTCTATTGCCACAGGAAGACAAAGGAATCATGTATTGCCACGTGGATTTCTTTCTACAAGATTTTTGAGTGGCTAGATTACTTACTCAAATTTTGTATTAAATGAGACAAAACTAGTTTAATGTATGTCTGACATATATCAAGGAGTTAAAGAATTTTATTATGGATAAGTTCCATTAGGGTATATGGGGAAAAACGTTTGGTAGAAAGAAGTACTATGTTCAGGAATTTAACCCCACTTATGATCTCCAACAAAAAGGGTACATAGGAGCTAATATTTGGTGGAGAGCAGAGATTCTTATTGCTCAATTAAGAACTAAATCACATCAACTTCGATGTGAAAAGGTACGGTGGAAGAGACTTAAAGAAGCTTGAGAAGAATGATTATGTACTTTTTGCACTTCTGAGGCAGTGGAATCTAAAAACAATTCATTTGGAAAATGAAATGAAATGAAATTTTAACAACATTTCATTTTGGAAAATGAAATGAAATGAAATTTTAATTTCAACGAAAATAGTCTATGGGACTATGAGTTCCCTAATTTTCGCGTTTTTCATTTGAGTTCTTTTCTTATTCAAATTGATGATGAGCTGGCCCAACCTTCCAACAATCTCATCCCTGAAAAGACAATGCCAAGAAACTAATGCTAACATATTCCCATAACTTTCTCTATGTCTTTGAACCCATCACATTAAAAAATGAAATGTTTTTTTATTCCACTACCCCAGACATGCAAAATGTACACACTCTCTTCCCAAGCTTCTTTAGGCCTTTTCAATGTACACCTCTTCCCAAGCTTCTTTAGGCCTTTTCCACAGTTTCATGCAGAAGATGATGCCAGCTGGTTATTAATTGAGTTATAAGAACCTTTTCCCTCCACAAAATGTTAGCTCCAATGTACTCTTTTTGTTGGAGATCATACTTAGGGTTGAATTCTTCGATGTAGTACTTCTTCTTTCTACCCAACTCTTTTCCCCATACATGTTTAAGAAATTTCTCCATAACAAAATTCTTTAGCTCCTTGCTATTTGTGGGACAAACATTGAGGCATACATTCCATTTTTGCATCCATGTATAATTTTGTTTCATCCATGTTTTCTTTCTTTCACTCATGTATTCTTTAGGCTATCTACCTACACCCATTTACTCAATTCTTTCTAAATATCTTATGAGCCGCACTATAGAAATTGTTTCAATGGGAGTTACTTACATGATGATAAAGAATGCTTTAGAACACTCATATATTGCACACTGAAGGTGTATGCGATCAAAACACACAAACACTGATTACATTTAGATCACTCTATTAAATAGAGTTTCTAAAATCCAACTTATTCCTAATTTAGAGAGAGAGGTTGAGAGAAATTCTCAACCATCAAACCAAATTCTCAAATAGGATGTAAACATTAACTTCAACATCCTTCCTTAATGATTACATTACATAATTTTATTGAAATTACTCATAAATAACAAAAATAATCAATCATTCTTTAACTGGCTTTCAGCTTATCAATATAGGCTCCATCAAGTTGCCTCATAACAACGAGTTGGATTCCTGAGCTCAACTACTGAACTCTCGAATCAAGGATCTCCCAAAGTCAATTACTGGACAACATCCCAATATGTCGCATAACCTCGTTAGGAGACCACTTCCATGTCTACCACTAATGAGGGATTCTTCCCTAGATCTGCAACTGCCATGCTATCTCGACAACCATCCATGTTGAGCCTAAACTGTAGCTGTTCTTTAAAAGAGTTCAAGAGGTTCATATTATTCATTGAATTCATCATCATAATTCAATTGGTATTCATCTGTGGTTATATTCGCTGATTCTTTCCCTTTTAACACATCACTGGCACGACTTCTGCAATTCCATGCTATATGCCCAATTTTCCTGCAACAGTAGCATTCAATTTCAGCTTTGTTTGCATTTTTATTTTTCATCCTTGAATTTGTCCACAATGAATTTTCTACACGAAAGTTCTCTTCCACATCCTCCGGTTTTAGTCGCTTTTCCTCCGCCAGAAGCGCTGCAATTGTCTCATGCAATGTTTGTGTAGACATTTGACTCAAAGTGAAAACAACATTACTATAACTTGAAGGAAGACTATTTAGTAATATCGCTTTAGCATATTCATCCTCCACCTTAGTATCTGCTTCACCTAATTGTCTTAAAAGAGACATTAAATTATTTACATGACTAGACATAGATGTCTCCTCATTCATTTTCAGACTAAATAATTGCAGCTTTATGGAAATTTTGCATTTGTAGATTTTACACCAAACAACTGAGCCAAATGTTCCCATATTTCCTTTGATGTTTTAGTGATATCTACATGATGTAATTGCGAATCTGAAAGGGCAAGTCCAATAATAGACTTAGCTTTGTCATCTCTATTTTTCCATTCAAGCAACTCTTTGGCATCTGAAGGTGCTACTTCTGAACCATTCATTATACCCCACAAGTTCTTATTCATTAATTGCATTTGAATTTTTCCTTTCCACGAGGAAAAATTTACACCACTGAATTTTTCTAAAACCATGAACTCCATGATTACAGAAAAGATTCAAAACCCAAAAAATACCTTTTAAATTTTGAAGTCACCTCTCTTTAAAATATTGAAAAAATGTTGTAATTATTTTTATGCCAACAAAGAAAATTAAGCCATCAAAATTTAATTTGCGTAGATAATAACCCAAACTGCAGACTTCACCGCGAAAATTTTGGAATAAAAAATATTGCTTACCATATTGTTGTTTGTGATACCTAAATCGATGAAATTCCCATCGAAGAAGGCAACCAGACGCATCACCAGTCAGTTTGAATGCGTCATCAGCTGGTCAATGAGAGGTGTGGATAAACAATAAACTTTCGAATTGCGTTTTTGCGATCAACGGGAGACAGGTCACGACTCAACCAATTTTCTTGCTCTTGACCTCATAGTCGGCTGTCATCTGTCCTGGGATCGAGCCTGAACGTAAATGTTAATTAATACACGATACATAGGAAGCTCCGTAAAAAAAGAACCAAAACTAGCATGCTATGTCTTTTCTCTCGGAGCCGAGGGGCTATTAAATTTGCATTGTGGCCTTCGCTATCAACATCTCCTACAGGCAGCAGCACGCAACGACTCTTCAGCAACAGGCAACGGCTCATGCAACACACAACTACTCAACAGGCAGCGACTCTTCTACAACAGGAAACGGCTCATGTACCAGGTAACAAGTCAATCTAGCTCTGATACCATGATAAAGAATGGTTTAGAACACTCATATATTGCACACTGAAGGCGTATGCGATCAAAGCACACACACACTGATTACATTCAGATCACTCTATTAAATATAGTTTCTAAGATCCAACTTATTCTTAATTTAGAGAGAGAGATTGAGAGAATTTCTCAACCATCAAACCAACTTCTCAAATAGGATGTAAGCATTAACTCCAATAGATGAGAATGTGATGCTTTCATAGTCTCATAAAATATTTTTACTCTCATGAACCTAAAATATCATTCATTCATACATACACATAAGCCACAAAGTTCAATAATTGGATATTAATATTTTCATAAATTATATATTTTTTTAAGTTTGCCTAATGAAACATGTATGTTAGTAATTTTATGTATATTAATTAGTAATTTAAATATTAGAATTTTTATAAATTTTAAAACAAGGTTAAATTTATGTTAATTATATATTAAAAATTTATTTTAATTATATTTTTTTGATATAGTAATAGATAAAAAAATTTAAAAGTATATATATTTTTTTAATATTTAAAAGAGTTTAATTCAATATGAATTTGGGTTGGATTTGAAATCGAAACAAGGCTACAAGCTAGCTACTACTTGCCGCTTAATTTAAATATAGTAATGTTGCAATGTGATCTTGAAAATGTCTATGGGTAGCTATTACATGCCGCTTAATGTAATTATAGAAATGTTGCAATTTGAGTTTGAGCATGTTTATGAAGATTTGTTTTGTAATAAAGTATAGTTAAATTAAATTAGAAATAATTGTTGCAATTTGAGTTTGAGTGAACAAGCTAAATGAATTATAGTTATTTAATCTTATAGTATTGATAATCCATGATATTGTAACAAATCCTATTTATAGATCAAGAATCTCCATGATAAAGTAAGAGTACATCTTTATAGTTAAAAATCTTGTTATATATATATATATGTATATATTTATTTATTTATTTATTTATTTATTTAATAATAACAACAACAATAATAATAATAATAATAATAATTTAAAATAAACTTACAATTTAGTTATTTTTTATAATTTTTTTAAATCTTAATAACATAAAATATATTATAAAATAAAATTGTATAGATTAACACTTAACACTTTCCAACCATTCAAGTTACATGAATATGTTAGTTTATATAATTTATAATTTAATTAATTAGTTGAAAATTAATTAAAAACATTTCAATAATTTTGATATTAAAATATATTTTATTATTCATAAATGAAGTGAATTAAAAAGACAAATCTTTAAAGCTATTTAAAATTATTGACAAAATTACAATTTATATTCTCATCTATCAAATAAAATTAGAAAATGACTTTATATCACATATGTCGCATCCTAATAAAAATATTAGTTTATATATATATATATATATATATATATTTCAAAAAATATTCTTGGAAACTGAAAATTAAATAATTGACCCTTTTTTAAATTAATGCTATTACTTTTACGTAGCACAGTAAAAACAAAGTCATGTATGGAATTTTTGTCGTGTAACTCTTCAAGATTATTAAACCTTTTGTCGTATAACACTTCAGGATTTTTAAAAGAAAAACAGAGCATTCGTATGTTAAATTTTGTTTTGTTTGTGCGCGGGAGTAGTGGTCCCCGCAGCCAGATCAGCGCAGGACACATGGAGCAAAGGGATTGGATCGGTTTTTTATTTGGTCGCCCGCGGAGTTGAATTTTGGACGCGATGTGCATTATAAGCGTGATTTGATAATTTTATCGCGCGTCCAAAAGCCCTGTACACAGAAACCCTCTGGCGGACCTGATGAGCTTTTATAAGCTCGATTGTATAATTGATCGCGTGTCCAATTGCTTATGTCAGCAGGGAGGAATTGTAACGCGAATTTTGTTTGAAATCGGGTTTAAACAGGTTTGAAGTCCGAGCAGAGTATTGTGTTTTAAACATTTTGTTTTATTGTTTTAATATCGCGCGACTCAACCTTTTGTAATAGTCTACGTATACATATGTTTTTAACATATTGGATATGTACGCTATTGTTATTGTGGGCCCTCAAAAGTTTAAAATAGATTTCTTATATAGTTGTTTTGTATTATTAAAAGGTTTGTGCTATATTGTAATGTTGTTGTTTTATATACACAACAGACAGTGTATTGTTTTAGTTTTTAGATATATGTTTTATTTTTATTACATGTGCTGTGTCACATTGAAAAGGGAGTATGCCCGAAAGGCAATGAAAAATGTATTTGTTTTTTGAAAATAACAAATATTAATAAACATTGAGTTTGAATATGTCTATAAAGATTTTACCACACATATATGCATTTTACCATAGATATTTTTTTAAATTAATTTGAGTTTGAACATGTCTACTATGAGGATTTGCTTTGCTTCGATACGTTCTGCAAGTGTTATATTACCGGGTGATTCTATTCGAATAGATGCTGAAGATTAAAGATCATAAACCACACTGGGGAAGCAATTTTATTTGGTGTTGTATAGCTGAGGAGGAGGAATGAAATTTCCTGGGCAGTCTAAGTGGCTGGAATCGTTTTTTTTTAAATAAAAAAAAATTGTACTAATAGTGTTTGAATCACATTTTAGTAGAAATAGATTCAGCATTATTAAACACTTTTAAAATAACTAAAATATTGAAATTTATAGATTTACTAGTTGTAACCTAAAATTCTAGCAAAATTTTATCTAAATTCTTATGAGATTTTATCAAAATCTTACTTAAATTTCTATGATTTTCACAGCAAATTTACAAATTAGACTACAGCACTTTATTTAAAAACCTCTCACAATCAATCAATCAAATCGTTGCAGAATCCACACAACTTGCTATATTAAACCAGAAAGTAGTTTTAAATTATAATTATAATTAGCTTCACTGCATCGAAAAACCACACGTCTATGATAGTCTAATTAATTCCAATACTGCTAAACTCTACTCCAAATTTAGGTTCAGTTGTTTTATGTTATCACGCTTCAGATTTACACGCTGAAGAATTGGTTTACCATCCTTTTTATTGAATGAGAAACCTTCAATGGATTCATACATTTTGCTATAGTTCCTATCAAGTCAAATAAATAAAGAATCAACTTATAGACACGATCTCAAGCTTAAGCACCCTAACTTAGCAGTCAACTAAATAAAGACTCGGAATTAGTGATAATGTTTTAATCGGAAGCATTGATTACTAAAGTTTTTGTCATCCAGAGACCACTCCTTTCGTCTTAATGCGCTACATCCTATGCATTTAGAAGAAATTTGAACTGTGATATAACCCCGGAACAGGTCAATTTTGGGTATAATAGAGATAGAGTCTACATTTTTGTGTTTTAAATGGACAGTGTTGAATTCTGTGTAATATATGCTGATGGAAATTTGAATCATTAACCCATGTTCTTTGTTGAATACACATAACTCTCGGTGTACAGAATTCAGTGCAGAGGTTGAATATGTGTGAACGCATCTGACCTACACCGTTGGCCGTGAACTGAATATGTTTATTTTCGTGTGAAGGATAGATGGAAAGGATTGATGGACAGTCGAATGGAAGTCTGGTCGACTGAGGTGAATAACCCGTGGGTTATGATGCAAGGTTGAATTAGAACCAGAATACACAAGAGTTGATGACGAAACAATAGTTGAACGGAACCTGGGCAATGTAACCTTGAGTCGACAAACGGAACCGCGCAGAGACATAGTAAAGGCGGGTTTTGGAAACAGTATATGGATTTCGCGTGATTTACAAGTGGTAAATGGTATTGGTAGAAAAAACGCGATATGCGTCCCTGAGCGACACGTGGAGGAAGGTGGTAACGAAAAACCACTTACATCACGTTATTTTGGAACATTAAAGGTCGGAGTGCAAAAAAATGTGATATGCATCTTAACCGTTCGATGGTCAGTGTTGAGGGATCGACGGTGGTCGCAATCGCACGATGGACGAAAGTTAATGATGTTTATTAAACATTGTTTATGTGGACCCGATATGTTATGAATTGTGGTGAAACATTTTGAGTTCCGGAGATTGGGCTTAGAGTGTGGGACCCGAATGGTTATCAGGTTTAGTTTTAATCCAAAGTAAACTGTGGTAGAATTAAATATTATATATGCGCTCAGGTTTGAATCTAAGTCAAGAGGTTATCGTAAGGTATTATGTTAATGTGCATTGATACATTGTTAATGTGTTGATGCGTCGGGGTTAAAACCAAAGTCAGACCCTGACAATTTCTAAGGTGAGGAGGGCGCATATGTGCTTAAGGTGAGGAGGGCGCATATGTTACTCCAGATTAATATAATTTCTTACTTTTATGATATTGTTGCTCCCCAATAATATTGTGTTTGCTTTTATGATATGATGTTGCTATGTCATGATTGAATTAATTTATGAAGTTTTAATAAATACAAATGCAAAGTCCCTATCAGCTTTCACTTCAAATTTATGAAGCTTAAGGAATACGAATGAAATGTCTCATTCATCTTTCAGCTTCATCGTTGTTTTCCTCATAATATTTCAAAGCTCGATTTATACGGTTTAATAAATTTGACTAAAAGTCCATTTCAAGATTCATTTGGATTTAAGAAATTTGAGAAACTAATATACCCACGGCGGCTGGCCTATCCAACCCAGTCAATACAGAAATAAATTTGTGGCTTAACACTGGAATTTAGGTTTTTCTGCTTTTGAATTTGCTTTGAAAATTATGGAAATTTCATTGAAATTTTGATTAAATTTAAATTATTACAAATTTCAAAATTTTAAATATGTTGGAAATTTTTTTGATAATACTGAATTCATTTCTACCATTGAAAATTAGATTCAAACATTTCTGCTATGAGATTTTTTGATTTTTTTTATCAGCTTCCCAAAAAATTTTACTTCTAGATGTGTTGTCCCTTGCACTCTTTCTGTTTCTTCTCGATCTAAGTTAGTCATGACACTTAATTATGGTAATTAAAGAGTAGATTTGAATTTTAATTATTCGATTTAGTCCTTAGTTCAGGCGACATCTTCATCTCATTGCAAAACGAAATAATTGTTATGATGGCCAAAATGGAGGCACAAGCTACTAGGCAGAATTTAATGTTGCTACTCGTGGTGGTATATAGGTCGTTAGATTCTAAACGCTTAGGGTTTACCATTTATGAAGGTCCTTGATTCATACGCAGGCATTGATTGGACATTGGGTATATTGGGTTGGGTAGATAAAGTAGCGCAATAGCCCGACTCCAAATAAAGTACAAGACCTCTAGGATAGATATGAATGTTTTTGTAATGACAGTACAAATAATAGTGATAAAATCTAGGCATTTTGCAATAACAAGTGAAAGTTTTTGGCCAATTAGATAACAGATAATTCAAATTAAAATAATTAAAATAAATAAACAATAATAAATTTTATAGTTGAACCATGACAAAAATAAAATAAAAATTGAAAACATATGTCTAATCAAGGTGAATTAATGTCACAATCAGGAAAAACCTGATGTGTAGTCACCTACAGCGAAAGGTACAATAAATTTAAAAGAAAATATTTACACATTAAAGAATTTAATCGATTAAAATTTTCAATGAGTTTTATTTTTAAATTGTGAAAAAGTCAATTCATGTTACACTATATATATATATATATATATATATATATATATATATATATATGAATGATAAATGGTGAATTAATTAGAAATACTAAATTTTATCATAAAATATATTAATATTGAAAATTAGAAAAAGTGATATTTTGTAATCTTTCACATCTCTCAATGGAGAGTTTTTAGCCTTTATATAGGTTTCATACATGCAATACCATGGGTAGTTACCATGGGTCTCTCAATACCATACATCCAATACAATGGCCTTATCACTTTATTCCCTAGCTACATGTGGTCCTCACATAATGTGGGTTAACCACTTTATTTATTAACTATGCCCCATTTATTTATCATTCTTATATTGTTACATCATATTATTCCCTTGGGTACCTCCCTCTGTACCCTATATTATCCCCCATATCTATTACAAGGATACTTTTAAGTGATGGGGCCAATGTATGAGGGGGGTCATTTGGGAGAAATGATCTCAAGCACATTTCTTGAGATTTGAGGATGAAATATCAGCCATTTGATTGTAGGTTTAGGGATTCAATCTTTTCCAAAGAGACAAAAGAGGAAACGGGAAAGCATTATTCACTTCATACTTGAGAGAGAGAGCAAGAGGAGAGGAGAAGAGAGGAGAGAACTTCAAGGAGAGGAGAGATTGCAGTAGTGGGAAAAGGGGCTTGAATCCCAAGGAGGACGTATAGTAGCTCAAACTCCAAGGAGAGGAAGCACGAAAACCGAGGTGAACAACAACAAACACTCAACACGAATTTCAAGGACAACAAGCACAAATTTTGATCGAGTTTTATGTTGCATTATGGAACAAAAATCAAGGCAGTACAATTAGCATTCAACACAAAAATTGAGGTAGAGTTCAACACTATTTCGAGGCAAATTTTGGGCATAGAATTTGAGGAGTTGGGAAGCAAGCAAATGTTAAATTTTTGGGCATAATTTTTTTGTGGAATCTGAAATTTCATTGGGCACAAATTTCCATAATGTGTGCATTTAATGCTACAAAAAAAGGGAGATAAGTATTGTGATTTTTATGTACTTATTTATAATTTATCAAGCAATAAAATCCTCCTCTGAAGACTAGGTTTCCCCAAGAGGATGTGGGGTTTTTCCAGGGTTAGTTTGATAAAAAACAAGTATCTCTTATGTGCTGAATGCTTGCATTTAATTGGCGATAATTATCAACTATTAGGAAAGTGAAAAAGAGTAGAAGCACTCTTTATGTTTGTAGTTAATGCATTCTGAAATTTATATCAGCGTGACAAAAAATGTGGGTTGGGCCTAAATAAACACGCAAAATTAAAAATTGGGTCAAAGGTGCTGGGCATTAAATCACTACATGGTATCAGAGCACAATTAAAGGCTCAAATCCCAAATTTATTACAATTGATAAAGAGGGTAGCAAGCATTAAATTATGCTACAGTGAACCAAGACCTTGTCAGAAACCCAAAGAGTTCAGCTGTTCATAGGGAGGAAGGTTCTAGCTCCCAGATTTGCTCCAAATTGTTGGTTGTGGGGTCATGGCTACTGGGTTGAGAGTAGATGACAAATTGGAAGAGTCTGAACATTTTGGCCCATGGAAGCAGAGAATCATGTTTTTACTGGAGGAAGTTGAAGCATGGGATGTTGTTGAAGTGTGCAAGCACCCACTAATACAACTCAGTTGGTGGAGTTCAACAAGAAGAATGTGAAGGCAAAGAGGATCCTTCTAGATGCCATCAAGGACCATTTATTCTCTCATGTGTCCAGGATGAGATATTCCTATCAGATGTGAGAGTCCTTGGTCTCTTTACACCAAAGTTCTAATGAGAACATCAATATGGTATTGAGACAAAAGCTACACACACCAAGATGACCAAGACCGATAGTGTGACCTCATATCTCACTAGGGTCTCAGAAGTGAAGGATGAGTTAGCTGCCATTGGAGAGGCTATTCCAAATGAACAGTTGCTTAGGATTGCCTTAGATGGGTTGACGAAGAAATGGGATGGTTTTATCCATGGTTGGGTGGCCATAGAGCATTTCCCTGGATGGAGGAGGATGTGGGACAATTTCATCCAGGAGGAGATTAGGTGGAATGCAAAGGGTGACAACAAGAGTGGCGGGGGAGGTGAAGAGGAGAATGTTGTTCTTGCGGAAAATAGCAAGAAGAAGAAGCTCAAGAAGGGGTCTTCTAGTGGATCAAAGCAGGAGAAGGGGAAGTAGAAGTCTAAGGAGAAGGACAAGAGCAAAGTGAAATGATTTGCTTGTGGGAAGATGGGTTACTAATAATTCTTTAAAGTGTCCCAATAAGAAGGGTAAGAAGAAACATGGAATTGCAACTTCAACTGAGGTGGATGATTTTGTGGCTACATTTGATTGAGAGCGTGCTTTGGTGGTGAGTTTAGCCACTCATCTTACATCTTCCTGTGCATGGTTCATTGAGAGTGGAGCATCCTTCCATATGACCGAAGTGAGAGAGCACTTCACGAGTCTTTTAGAGGTTGATGTTGACTTGGAGGTTGTGCTTGGAGACAAATCCAAAATCAAAGTAGCAGGAGTGGGGAAAATTCCATTTCAGAGGGAGTCATTACCTCCTCTAAAGGTGACAAATGTTCTGTATGTTCTGGGGTTGAAGAATAGTTTGATATCAGTCTCTAGCTTGGAGGACAAGAGGTTTGAGGTATTGTTATGAAAAGGAAAAGTGTTGATATATCCCATAGGATCTAGTATCGATTCTACTCGTGTGATTGGGGCTCGTAATGGGAGATTATACAAACTTATGTTTCAACCCATTAGAGATATGGTAGCTCAAACTAGTAGCAGTGAGTTGCGTGAGGTATGGCACATGAGGATGGTCCACTTGCACCATGGAGATTTTAGGATGTTGAGGGAGATGGTTACAGGTTTTCTTGAATTCAAAATA
The DNA here is from genome assembly GCA_034641835.2 of Pinus albicaulis. Classification (NCBI taxonomy): domain Eukaryota; kingdom Viridiplantae; phylum Streptophyta; class Pinopsida; order Pinales; family Pinaceae; genus Pinus; species Pinus albicaulis. The sequence goes on along the minus strand of CM076582.1, from coordinate 1,511,341,166 downwards.
GAGCATCATGATGTGTGCAAGGGGTGTTCTTTGGGAAAGTACACCAAGACACCTTTCCCGAGCAACAACAACAGATTTGCAGGTATCCTTGATTTGATTCACTCTGACGTATGTGGTCCTGTGTCCCATGTTTCATTGAGTGGATATGAGTACTATGTGACTTTCATTGGTAACCACTCTAGGAAGTCTTGGATTTACTTCACAAAGACCAAGGATGAGGTCTTCCAGAGGTTCCAAGAGTTTAAGGCACTTGTAGGGAACCAGACAGGGAGGAAAATCAGGGTGTTGAGATCAGACAATGGGGGCGAGTATACCTCCATGGAGATGAAGGAGTTTTGTGGGAGTGTAGGCATCAAGAGGGAGTACATTGTGCCTTACAACCCCCAACAGAATGGGGTGGCATAGAGGAAGAACATGACCATTGTGGGTGCACCTAGAGTGATCTCGCATGATCAAAGTTTACCTTTCTTCTTGTGGCTCAAGGCATGTAACACTAATGTATATTTACAAGAACAGGAGCCCACACAGAGTCTTGGGGAGCAAGACTCCTGAGGAGGTGTTTACCAGCAAGAAGCCGAAAGTTGGGCACATTAGGATATTTTGGTACCTTACTTATTCACATGTCCCTGAGGAGAAGAGAATGAAGTTAGAACCCACTGCAAAGAAGGGTATCCTAGTGGGTTATAGTGAGACCAACAAAGCCTACTTTATGTATATGCATTCACAAAGGAAGATTTTCGAGAGGCGGGATGTGACATTTGAGGAGGAGAGGGCTTTGAGGAGGTCTCGGGAGGTTGATCGGGTAGAGCAACATTCTCCTCAACAGGGGGCCACACTACAGGTTTTATGAGCATTAGATGGTGCATCAGGATCTAGAGGTTCACCATCTTCATGGGTGACAGGTTCAAAGAGTACAATTTCACCTGTTTTAGGATCACCTGGTGTAGGCTCATCAAGCACAGTATCTCAGAGTCCAAGATCTCCATTGGTTATAACAGACCCTTCCTCTTCAGGAGGAGAGGCATCAGTTGATGATTTTCACATATCACCACAGGAGACTACTACAGGGAAGAGGAAGCCAAAATGGCTTCGAGAGGACCCGAAGGAGGCTCAAGAAGTAGTGGGGAAACCCAAGTGCTCATTGAGGGAGAGCAGGCCACTAGAGAGATTGGGTGGCTTTGTGGAAGATGTTGTGGAGACAAAGCGAGCTATTTTTTAGGAGGTCACTAGTCAGAAAATTTGGAGGGATGCAATGGTGGAGGAGTATGCCTCTATCATGAAGAATGATGTCTGGGAGGTAGTGCTACATCCTGAGGGGAAGTCAGTGGTGACTTCCAGGTGGTTATATGAGATCAAACATGTTGTGGATGGCAACGTGGAGAATTTCAAAGCTCGATTTGTGGCGTGGGGGTTCTCACAAATAGAGGGAATTGACTATGAGGAGACCTTTGCACCGATTGCTCCTTATACTTCTATTAGAGTAGTGATATATATAACAACTGGGATGGGATGGAGAATTCACCAAATGGATGGGAAGACCGCCTTTCTCAATGGTGTTATACAAGAGAAGGTGTACGTTGAGTAGCCTAAGGGCTTTGAGTTGAATGGGAGGGAGCATCATGTGTGCAGGCTTAAGAAATCCTTGTATGGACTGAAGCAAGCACCAAGGGCATGGTACGAGAGGATAGATGCCTACTTGTAGCATATGGGTTTCCAGAAGAGTGATGCAGATTTGAACCTTTACTTTATCATGGTAGGTGACAATCCGCTCATTTTGGTTATGTATGTGGATGACTTGTTTATTACAGGGGAAGACATACTTATCCCAACACAGTAACAGATATCTTGCTCCAGAGTTTAATATGACTGATATGGGGTTGATGCACTACTTTTTGGGGTTGGAGGTTTGGCAAGAGGATGGGCATATCTTCGTGGGCCAGGGAAAGTATGCATGTGATATATTCAAGATATTTCATATGGAGGCTTGCAGGACTATGGCTACTCCTATGATCACCAACTAGAAGAAGCTGCATGCTTCTAATTTTGATTTGGTGAACCCCACTTTTTATTGAAAACTGATCGGTTCATTGATGTATTTGGTCAACAATAGATCATGTATTTGTTTTAAAATCAACACGTTGAGTCATTTTATGATGGAGCCCAAGAGAGTAAACTGAGTGGTTGCAAAACATGTGTTGAGGTACTTACAGGGCACAATGGATTATGGTATCGACTATGTCAGATGTGATGGAGTCAGATTGATTGGTTGCACAGAATCAGATTGGGATGACAATGTTAGTGACCAGAAGAGTACTTACGAGTGTTGTTTCTCATTGGGCTCAGCAGTTGTGTCATGGTTCAACAGGGAACAAAGGTCACTGGCATTGAGAAATGCAAAGGCAAAGTATATGGAAACTAGTCAGGTAGGGTGCGAGGTATTGTGGCTTCCCATATGTTTTTTGGTTTATTTGGTTAGATGTTGAGACCAACTACAATTTACTGTGATAATTAGAGTTTTATCAAACTCTATGAGAATCATGTATTTCATGACCAGTCAAAGCATATAGAGATAAAATACCACTTCATAAGAGACTGGGTTTAATAAGGGGAAATGAAGCTTGAGTATATATCCACTGATGAACAGGTAGCAACCATTCTCACCAAATCATTACCAACGAGAAAAAATATATTTTTCAGAGACAAGATGAGAGTGGTGAGCAACACCTTCCTCAGTAAGAGGGAGTGTTGAAAATAGTACAAAGGAGAGGTGTTACTCGGATTTTATCCCTTTTAGCCTAGTGAGCACATTAATGGCATATGTCTTGATGACATTTATGAGTTATATTAATGTCATTGTGAGAAAAGGTACTTAGAAGTGTTTTACCATGTATTTTTTCTAATATTAAAGTTAGTTGTACTTTATAAAGTGACTTTATGCTAAAAGCACAAAGTGTACTTTTCTAATATTAAAGTGAGGTTAAAAATCACTTTATGAGAAAAATTAAACTTGGTACACAACATGGAAAAGGTACTAGGAGACTTTTACGTGATGGGGCCAACGTATGAGGGTGGTCATTTGGGAGAAATGATCTCAGCCACACACCTTGATATTTGAGGATGAAATCTCAGCCGTTGGATCTTAGGTATAGGGATTCAATCTTTTCCAAGGAGACACAAGAGGTGAAGGAAAATCATTCTTCACTTCATACTTGAGAGAGAGAGAATAAGGAGAGGAGAAGAGAGGAGAAAAATTCAAGGAGAGGAGAGATTGTATCAGTGGGAAAAGGGGCTTGAATCCCAAGAAGGAGGACATAAAACAACTCAAACTTCAAGGAGAGGCAACAGGAAAATCAAGGTGAACAACGACAAACACTCAACACGAATTTCGAAGACAACAAGCATGAATTTCGAAGGAGGAGGCAACATTGTTTAGGCTCGAAATTTGAGGCACAAATTTACGGACTATTTGCTAGAGGAAGCACAAATTTCGAGGGAGTTTTCAGCTGCTTTATGGCACGAAAATCAAGACAGTATAATCAACATTGGGCACAAAAATGGAGGCCGAGTTTAGCATTGTTTTCGAGGCAGATCATAGGCATAAAATTCGAGGAGCTGGGCAACAAGAAAATGATAATTTTATGGGCATAATTTTTTGTGGAAATCTAAAATTTCAGTGGGCACAAATTTCCAGAATGTGTGCATTTAATGCTACAAAAAAAGGGAGATAAGTACTGTGATTTTTATGTACTTATTTACAATTAGTCAAGCAATAAAATCCTCCTTTGAAGACTTGTTTTCCCAAAGAGGCTATGGGGTTTTACCAGGGTTAGTTTGATCGAAGACAAGTGTCTCTTATGTGTTGAATGTTTACATTTAATTTAGCAATAATTATCAACTGTTAGGAAAGTGAAAAAGAGTATTAGCACTCTTTATGTTTGTAATTAGTGCATTCTGAAATGTATAGCAGCATCACAAAACATGTGGGTTAGGCCTAACTAAACACATGCAAAATTGTGAACTGGGTCAAGGGTGTAGGGCATTAAATCACTGCACATATTTATTTGGAGAAGCAATGGAAAACTGAAGATTCAGTTGTTTTTGTGGCTTGTTCTCAAAGGTAAAGATATAACTTGGGAAGTCTTTAAAAGGAGGGGTTGGCAAGGTCCTGAATTTTGTGTTATATGCGGGATCAATGAAGAATCAACTAGTCATCTTTTTATTTCTTTTCTAAGTTACAATGGAAATTTGGTTGTTTTTTATTAGTTTTTTTAATTGAAATCATATTGGTATGGTTTGTCTTTAGAATATTGTTTTTGGAATTGGGTTAAAAACAATACTTGTTCTAGATTTCATTGCTTGCCGACCTATATTCTATGGGGGATATGGAATCATCAAAATAAGGTTCTTTTCTAAAACTGTCAAATTAATCCCTTTGTGACTGCCTTCAACATTAGGAATGCTTTTAACAAACAAGTTCCTAATCAAATTTCAGCTAAGCAGAAATTGGACAAAGTGGTTATTAATACAGATGTCTATCTTGGAGATTTCTTTGATGGAGCATGTGCCATTGGAATCTATGGAGGTGGTGTGGTAATTGAAATCAACCCTTATTATTGTATGCAAATGAAGTTAGGAATTAGGCCTAATAGTATTTCCAAGGCTAAGTTATTGGCTGGTTGGGCCCTTCTTAAGAATGCAGTACATGACAATTTCTCACAATTTTTCTCTTTTGGGGATTCCAAAAACACTATGGACTCGATTAATAGGAAGGCTATTATGCGTGGACATAAGGGCATCACAAGAACAATATGATAATTTGTAGGTTAGACATATCTACAAATATTCTAACAATGTTGTTGATACACTATTGAAAGAAGGAATGCTCTTGAACGCATGTGAATGCCGTCTAATTATTATCATATGGACATCTGTAGGTCAAGCATTTTTTTTCCCAAGTTTTGATAGTGTACCTGAAATGTTACCATTAGATTCTATTTCATGAACACTTGTGAATGTCATCTAAATTATTATCATGGGAGGGTGCATCATGTGTGTAGGCTTAAGAAATCCTTGTATGGACTGAAGCAGGCACCAAGGGCATGGTACGAGAGGATAGATGCCTACTTACAGCATATGGGTTTCAAGAAGAGTGATGCAAATTTGAACCTATACTTTATCATGGCAGGTGACAATCCACTCATTCTAGTTATGTATGTGGATGACTTGTTTATTATAGGGGAAGACATACTTATCCCAACACGGTAACAAATATCTTGCTCTAGAGTTTAATATGACTGATATGGGGTTGATGCATTACTTTTTTGGGTTGGAGGTTTGGTAGGAGTATGGGCATATCTTCGTGGGCCAGGGCATGTATGCATGTGATATATTCAGGAGATTTCGTATGGAGGGTTGCAGGACTATGGCTACTCCTATGATCACCAACTAGAAGAAGCTGCATGCTTCTAATTTTGAATTGGTGAACCCCACTTTGTATCAAACACTGATCGGTTCATTGATGTATTTGGTCAACACTAGATCATGTATTTATTTTACAATCAACACGTTGAGTCGTTTTATGATGGAACACAAGAGAGTAAACTGGGTGGTTGCAAAACATGTGTTGAGGTACTTACAGGGCACAATGGATTATGGTCTCGACTATGTCAGATGTGATGGAGTTAGATTAATTGGTTGCACAGAATCAGATTGGGATGATAGTGCTAGTGACCAGAAGAGTACTTACGAGTGTTGTTTCTCGTTGGGCTCAGCAGTTGTGTCATGGTTCAATAGGGAGCAAAGGTCAGTGGCATGAGCAATGCAAAGGCGAAGTATATGGCAACTAGTCAGGAAGGGTGCGAGGTATTGTGGCTTCCCATATGTTTTTTGATTTATTTGGTCAGATGTTGAGACCAACTACAATTTACTGTGATAATTAGATTTTTATCAAACTCTATGAGAATCGTGTATTTCATGACCGGTCAAAGCATATAGAGATCAAATACCACTTCATAAGAGACTGGGTTTAGCGAGGGGCAATGAAGCTTGAGTATATATCCACTGGTGAACAAGTAGCAACCATTCTCACCGGATCATTGCTAACGAGCAAAAATTTATTTTTCAGAGACAAGATGAGAGTGGTGAGCAACACCTTCCTCAGTAAGAGGGAGTGTTGAAAATAGTACCAAGGAAAGGTGCTACTGGGATTTTATCCCTTTTAGCCTAGTGAGCAAATTAATGGCTTTTGTCTTGATGACGTTTATGAGTTATATTAATGTCATGGTGAGAAAAGGTACTTAGAAGTGTTTTACCATGTACTTTTTCTAATATTAAAGTCACTTGTACTTTATAAAGTGACTTTATGCTAAAAGTACAAAGTGTACTTTTCTAGTATTAAAGTGAGGTGAAAAATCACTTTATGAGAAAATTTAAACTTGGTATACAACATGGAAAAGGTACTAGGAGACTTTTAAGTGATGGGGCCAATGTATGAGGGTGGTCCTTTGGGAGAAATTATCTCAGCCACACACCTTGATATTTGAGGATGAAATCTCAGCTGTTGGATCTTAGGTATAGGGATTCAATCTTTTCCAAGGAGACACAAGAGGAAAAGGAAAATCATTCTTCACTTCATACTTGAGAGAGATAGCATGAGGAGAGGAGAAGAGAGGAGAAAACTTCAAGGAGAGGAGAGATTGTAGTAGTGGGAAAAGGGGAAAAGTTTAGCATTGTTTTCGAGGCAGATTATCGGCATAAAATTCGAGGAGCTGGGCAACAAGAAAATGCTAATTTTCTGGGCATAATTTTTTGTGGAAATCTAAAATTTCAGTGGGCATAAATTTCCAGAATGTGTGCATTTAATGCAACAACAAAAGGGAGATAAGTACTGTGATTTTTATGTACTTATTTACAAGTACTCAAGCAATAAAATCCTCCTTTGAAGACTGGTTGTCCCCAAGAGACTGTGGGGGTTTTCCAGGGTCAGTTTTATCGAATACAAGTGTCTCTTATGTGTTGAATGTTTGCATTTAATTTATCAATATTTATTAGTTGTTAGGAAAGTGAAAATGAGTATTAGCACTCTTTATGTTTGTAATTAGTGCATTTTGAAATTTATATCAGTGTGACAGAACATGTGGTTTAGGCCTAACTAAACACATGCAAAATTGTGAACTGGGTCAAGGGTGTAGGGCATTAAATCACTACACATATTTATTTGGAGAAGTAATGGACAACTGAAGATTCAGATTTTTTTGTGGCTTGTTCTCAAAGGTAAAGATAGAATTTGGGAAGTCTTTAAAAGGAGGGGTTGGCAAGGTTTTGAATTTTGTGTTATATACAGGATCAATGAAGAATCAACTAGTCATCTTTTTATTTCTTTTCGAAGTTACAATGGAAATTTGGTTGTTCGTTATTAGTTTTTTTAAATTTAAATAAGATTGGTATGGTTTGTCTTTAGAAGATTGTTTGTGGAACCGGGTTAAAAACAATACTTGTTCTAGATTCCATTGCTTGCTGACCTATATTTTATGGGGGATATGTAATCATCAAAATAAGGTTCTTTTTTAAAACTGTCAAATTAATCCCTTTGTGACTGCCTTCAACATTAGGAATGCTTTTTAATGAACAAGTTCCTAATCAGATTTCATCGAAGCAAAAATTGGATAAAGTGGTTATTAATACAGATGTTTATCTGATAGATTTCTTTGATGGAGCCTGTGCTAATGGAATCTATGGAGGTGGTGTGGTAATTGAAATTAACCCTTATTATAGTATGCAAATGAAGTTAGGAATTAGGCCTAATAGTATTGCCAAGGGTAAGTTATTGGCTTGTTGGGCCCTTCTTAAGAATGCAGTTCATGACAATTTCTCACAATTTTTCTCTTTTGGGGATTCCAAAAACACTATGGACTCGATTAATAGGTAGGCTATTATGTATGGACATAAGGGCATCACAAGAACAATATGTTAATTTGTAGGTTAGACATATCTACAAAGATTCTAACAATGTTTTTGATGCACTATTGAAAGGAGGAATGCTCTTGAACGCTCTTGAAAGCTGTCTAAATTATTATCATATGGGCATCTGTAGGTCAAGCATTGTTTTTCCCAAGTTTTGACAGTGTACTTGAAATGTTACTATTTAATGAACACTTGTGAATGTCATCTAAATTATTATCATATGGGCATGTGTAGGTCAAGCACTGTTTTTCCCAAGTTTTCACAGTGTACCTCAAATGTTACCATTAGGTTCTATTTAATGAACATTTGTGAATGTCATCTAAATTAATACCATATGGGCATATGTCCAGCACTGTTTTTCCCATGTTTTGAGAGTGTACCTGAAATGTTACTATTAGATTCTATTTGATGAACACTTTTGAATGTCATCTAAATTATTATCATATGGGCATTTGTAGGTCAAGCATGGTTTTTCCCATGTTTTGACAGTGTACCTAAAATGTTACCATTAGATTCTATTTAATGCACTGTTTTTCCCATGTTTTAACAGCGTACCTCAAATGTTACCATTAGATTCCAGTTAATGATAGCATATTAATACAATGAATAATTATGTGTGGAAGAGTGCATGTTCACAATTTAAAAAAAAAACTTGTATCTTTTGATTTATTAATAACAAAGACATTCGAAATTTGCTTAATCAAATTAAATTATCCAATTTTAATAACTATACTATTAATTGTAATTTATAATTATATTTATCATTTCATTTATAATAATTTATTATTTTAAAAAATTATAGTTTTTTTTTCTTTCTTTTAACTAGTAAAAATAAAAATAAAAATAGCTAAATTGATTTGCATAATTAAATTAAATTAACCAAATTTAATAACTATAATATTAATTGTAATTTATGATTATATTTATCATTTCATTTTTAATAATTTATTATTTAAAAAATTTATAATTTTTTCTTCTTTTAACTCTTAAAAAAATAGCTAAGTTAATATGACATATTATGTAGATCAAAATTCAAATACATGAACCCAAAAACACATCTCTCACTAAATTAAAATTCATCCATTTACAAGATTATTTTTTATTTATTTATTATGGCTAAATAAATTTAAATAAACCAAATTTGTGGGGTCTTGGTTAAATGGTGATGAGGCAAGTTATTATGGCACTTATCACATTTTCAATTTTCTTCCCCAATCGAAGTGATGTATCCAGACATGTTGATAAAAGAGGTGTAGTCCTACCAAACTTACCAAAAAAAAAAAAACCTAAATAAACCAAAATTCAAAAACTATTCCCATTTTGATTATACTACTTTGAATTTGAAAAACATTTCATCATTTTTTATTCATTTATTATCTCTAAATAAACGAAAATTCAAACATTCCCATCTAGGTTGTACTACTTTGAATCTGACACATTTTCAATTTACCAATTTGAGCTGACTCTTAAAATCATTCCATCAATACTATTATTTACCAATTGTTAATAATATCAATACTATTATTATTAATGTTATGGTTACTGTTAATAATATTATTAATATTATTATTGTTAATAATATCAATACTATTATTATTAATGTTATGGCTATTATGATTAATGTTATGGCTACCATTAATGTTAATATTATTATTCAAAATATTATTATTATTAAACGGCAACAAATTATTAATATTAATATTTGAAGTGTGTTCTTTATTATGAATACCATCTAAAGCAGGCTTAGCAGGAATGAAATTCGAGGGATCCTGGAAAGAAGGTGAAACTGATGAAAAAGAAGGAGAATTAAAAGAGTTCAGGCGTAAATTAGAGAGGGACGGATCGGAAAGTTGGACCTGGTCGGTCGACGAAGGATTGGATCCATTTGCATCGGATCCCTGCAAACTGGAAGAATGTAACACGCTTTCTTTCATCCTAGAGAAAGAAGACAACGCAGAATCCAAACCACGCATCCCATCCTTTAGAGAGGTCGCTTGATTCTTGGGGATCTGTTTCGTCCCTCTCTGATTTAGACCTGAACTCTTTTAATTCTCCTTCTTTTTATCAGTTTTACCTTCTTTCCAGGATCCCTCGAATTTCATTCCTTCTAAGCCTACTTTAGATGGTATTCATAATAAATAAAACGCTTCAAATATTAATATTAAAAATTTGTTATAAAATATCATGACTTAGTGTGTGGCATCATCCTGGAGACTAGGGTTTCATTCTTTCTGCAATGGCATTGTACCCGCAGACAATTCCACGTTGGTGTTTCAGTAGTCAGGAAGCACGGTTGGTCTGTTGCTTCTGAGCACGGGCTATGGCTTCCACGACAGGGGGAGGCACTCAGATTCCCCCTACAAAAGAGAATCAAAACAAAGAAGATGTAGAACGAGGTGGGCACAACCGTGTCACAGCGGAAACGCACCTGAACAATGATCCAACCCATCTGCAGGCATCTAAATCCACTCGGATTCCTCCTGCAGCTGCTTCAGTTACATGCAAGCCCATAGCAGCGGAAAGACCAAATATCAACCTCCTGAGTCACCGCATAAATGCTCAGATCCAGTATATGAAAGACCATGCACTCATCGGGAAGTTCATTGGTTTCTAGCCTACAGAAAAAGTGCCACAAGGATGGATAGCCACAAAATGGAAGCCCAAGGGCCATGTCACTCTTCAGCTAGGGCCAAAAGGCTTCTTCAATGTGGTTTTCAACTGCATAGAAGATTGGAATAGGGTTTTAGATGGGGGTCCCTATTTATTCAACTCAGCTGGACTTTATCTCAGAGATTGGGTCGAACGTTTCAACCCGGACAAGGAAAATTTCAATTGGGCGCCAGTAAGGATCAGGTTATACTCGCTTCCTCTAGATTACTGGGATGAAGAATCTCTCATATCCATAGGCATAGGGCTAGGAGAATTCATCAAAATTGTTGAGGAAACCAAGCTTCGAAGATATACCTCTTACGCGCGGATTTGTGTCTATATGCAACTGGACAGAGCGCTTCCAGATGCGGTAAGTTTATTTCATGATGACTTTGAATGGATTCAACCCCTTGATTATGAGCACGTTCCTTTTAAATGTCGAATATGTCATGCCCATGGCCATTTGTTCAGAGACTGCCCTCTTAACATTGCCGCCAAGAACACTGATGTTTCCGACAAGTCAGAGGCAGATGGGTTTACTAAAGTCTCTGGCCGAAAGAAGCATCATAAAAAGCCCCCTTCTGGAAACAAATTCTCCAGCTCACAAGCTAATGTGCTTTGAAGTCCTTGCCCAATCGGACCCTTCTGGAGCCCCCTCCACTGCTTCCCTTGCTTTATCCCCTAATTCCACCCTTCATGCTGCTACCCTGAAACCCGCCCTATCAACGCCTAATCCTGCAATCTCAGTAAATGGAGAGTTCTTGAGTTACAAGCAATCCCTCGATACTAGTCCTACAGATACTAAGTCAAAAGGAATGGAGGTTGACAATGCTCTGCTCAATCCTAACCTCACCATTCAAGAAAACCCTGAGAGCAGTCAGCTCAGTCTCATGGATGAAGATTCTGAAGGCTTTGATTTGGGAGAACTTGACCTACCAAGTTTAGAAGATGCTTACATTCGTCGGGATTTTGACAACATCAAGCCCAGCCAGATCGATACCTTGGAGGTTGTGTTATCCAAAGCTCAGCAACACAAGAAATTAGGGATCCAACCAGGAAGTCACTGGGACGGTCTACAGATTATAAAAGAGTCAAAGAAGAGAGGTCAGAAACTAGATTGACAACGCACCATCATGTTAGGGGAAATGTTGGTGGAGTCAGGTTGATACCCCAAGCTCACGAGATTCTATAAACCCCTTCCTAACGCTTCCTCATGAAGCTCATATCGTGGAATGTAAGAGGTCTAAATAGCCCCAGGAAATGTAAAATGATCAAAAGCATGATACAGCAAGAAAGACCGCAGATTATCTTTCTTCAAGAAACCAAATGCAATTCTGAGGCCCTTGGCAAGATCCTCTCCAAAGCTTGGACTAGTTGTCATTCTGTTGCAGTTGATGCCTCTGGATTTTCAGGAGGTCTAGCCATAATCTAGGATACGCAAGCCATTGAGCTTGGGGACTTCCATGCAGCCCATAACCTCATCCAAGCCTCTTTTCATCTCATAGGCACCAACATTCATGGACACCTATCAAATGTTTACTTCCCACAAGATTTGGCAAGCAAGACCGCGCTTTTGAATACGATGGAGGTCCTAAACTCCAATAGAACTCATCCTCTATGGATTTTTGGGGGGGATTTCAACATGATAACAAAGTTGGAAGAAAAAATTGGGGGGCATGCGAGACTGGATCCGTATATCTCTCATTTTATAGATTTCATAAGCAGAAGTTGGCTGATTGATCTTCCCTTTACTAATGGGATGCACACCTGGAACAATAAAAGATCTGGCATTCATCACATCGCATCTAAATTAGATCGATTCTTAATCTCTGATAATGCTATCCACATGGGAGGGGACATTATGGCTTCTATCTTGCCTATTACAGGTTCGAACCACTGGCCCATTGCTCTACAATGGCAGAGACCTAATCAACACTTAAAGCGGCCTTTCTGCTTTGAGGCCTTCTGGCTTGATCATCCTTCCTTCAATGATTTGGTTCATAACATCTGGAAAAGCTTCAGTCCTCCCAAAGGCTCCAAGATGTTTTAGTTCTAGCAAAAGCTTCGGTTCCTCAAATCTCAACTAAAAAGCTGGAATCATTCAGTTTTTGGGAACATTTTTCAGGAAAAGAAAGCCCTTGAACTAAAAATGGCGGAAATCCAACTGGAAATCATTAATAAAGGGAGATCAGAGCTCCTTGACAGCCAGGAATGTACACTTCAGTAGCATTTGAATGAAATATACAGGCAAGAAGAAATCTTTTGGAGACAAAAATCCAGAGTTTGCTGGCTTAAGGAGGGTGAGCGTAATACAAAATTTTTCCATCGCTCCACTATACAAAGAAGACTGGACAATTACATTAGCCACATTACAATTCAGCATGGGGAGAGGCTAGAAAATCACGAAGACATGGAGCGCGAATTGTTGGATCATTTCATAAATGTGCACCAAGAACCTCTGCTCTGCAGGCAAACGGCTATTAACCAGATCACCCATCTTATTCCCAAGATTATCATGGAGGAACACAATCAGATGCTACTAAGATCTATCTCCTTACAGGAGGTCCAAGCAGCCTTAGCACAAACTAAAATTGGTAAGGCTCTAGGTCCAGATGGTTTTACCTCCAATTTCTTTCATCACTTTTGGGATCTCATTAAGATGGAAGTCTGGCATCTAGTTGAAGAGTCAAGAAATATGCATTGGTTATTACCTTCTCTCAATGCTACTTTCATTGCTCTGGTTCCAAAGGAAGACCAACCGAGCAAACCTGATAAGTTCCGGCCCATCGCTTTATGCAATTTGATCTATAAGCTAATCTAAATAGTTATTTCTAATCGTCTCAAGCCTCTCCTACCCATGCTCATCTCTCCAGAACAAACGGGTTATGTGGAAGGTCGGAAAATCCTAGATGGGATCATTTTAACTCATGAAGTCATCCACTCCTTAAAAATCAGCAGAAAAGCAGGTATGGTCCTTAAAATCGATCTGTCTAAGGCTTTTGATAAATTGAGTTGGACCTATATTCAAAGGATCCTGGAAGCTTTTGGTTTTAATTATATGCGGATAAAATGGGTCATGAACCTTATCTCATCCACTTTTTACTCTATTTTGATCAATGGGATTCCTTCTCAACCTTTTTCTCCCTCTAGAGGCATTAGACAAGGAGACCCTATGTCTCCCTTTCTCTTTGTGCTCATGGTTGAAGGCCTTGGACGTCTCATCCAAAATTCTATTCATGCTCAACATCTGAAAGGCATCTCTCTTCATGGCCTTCCGCCTACCACCCATCAACAATTCGTGGATGACAATATGCTCTTTGGCCACCCCTTAGTGCAAGAAGCTCGTGCTTTCAAATCCATCCTGAATATATTTTTTGAAGCCTCTGGCACCTCTATTAACACTGCCAAATCTCAAATATTTTTCTTCAATACCCCTGCCTCCACTCAAGCTAGCATAGCTCGTATCCTAGGCTTTCCCATAGCCTCCCTTCCTGCTAAATACTTGGGTGCCCCCCTCATTGACTCTTCCATTACACATTCCTCTTGGAACATTCTTCTTGAGAAGCTTGAAACCCGTCTTTCCTCCTGGACTTTCAGAGCCCTTAACATGGCCAGTCGGCTTGTCCTCATTAAATCTTTTCTTCAGTATATGCCTCTTTATCTTTTCTCTATTCTGGCTGCTCCGAAATGGGTCCTTAAGCAAATCAAAGCTTTGCAACGTAAATTCCTGTGGGGATTGTCTGGACAAAAATGGAAATGGGCGCTTGTTAATTGGAATATTGTCTGTACCCCCAAAGAAGTTGGTGGCCTCGGTCTCAGGGACCCTACTCATAGAAACAAAGTTATGGGTGCCAGAATCTAGTGGAAATGGACCTCAAATCCAAACACGCCATGGGAAAAACTTTGGATAGAAAAATACGCTAATAATCGACCTCCTGAAGAACTGATCTGACTCTTCCCTGAAGCTCCCGGCTCTCTTATATGGACTGCTGCCAAGCAGCACAGTGATCTGATTCAACAACATAGCTTCTGGGAAATTCGAAATGGAGGCATGGCCAAATTCTGGACGGATGCCTGGTAACAACAACCAAAACTCTCAGAGATCCTCAATCATATTTACAGGGACAACGTCAGGTATCAGCATGAAGATAGAGTCAATCAACACTGGCTCACGGAGAATGTTAATGGATACAGGCAATGGAAGCAAGCTACTCTCATTGCTCCCCATGCTTAGGACGACATCACAGCTACCATTAGCTCTGAACTAAGACAAAGGAGGATTATATGGTCTGAGGAACCGGATGTTCTTAGATGGGGACACTCCTCTAAGGGTGTTTTCTCCACCAAGGAAGCCTACACTCGCATTCTTTCTTCCTCCAATCCCCGCGATCCTATTTGGTAGCGTGTTTGGGCTCCTGGCATATGGCCCAAAGTCTCGACTTTCCTCTGGCTTCTCAGTCATAAGAGGATTATCACCTAGGATAATTTGATCAGAAGAGGATTCATCGGGCCATCTCGATGCCCCAATTGTAACCAAAGCATTGAAACTGCTTAGGATCTCATGATCTCTTGCAATCTAGCAAACATTCTCTGCGAGAAATTCTGCTTTCGCTGTCAAAAAATCAAACCCTCCGAAGATCTTATCCATTACATTCGTAACTGGCCCATGACACCCTACTCTAATGCACTTCTAAAAGCTCTGTGGCTTCTCATCCCAGGCCTCCTTTTTTGGACGATTTGGAAGGAACGGAACAAAAGAGTCTTCAGAAGCCAATCCTCGCCTATAGAGGTTATCTGGAATAATTTCTGCAGCAACCTTCAAGAGTCTCTTTCTCTAATCTCCTGGAAAGAAGAGGACCTGCATGCCTTCTAAGCCTAAGGAAATAGCCATCTGGGAGAATTGGAAACTCAAAATCACTCCAACCTCATCTACTCCAGCTAGAAGTAACCAGCAGATCCCTGTCTGCTGGTCCCCCCCCCCCCCCCCTCAGGGGTGATCAAATTAAATTTTTACGGGGCTTCTAAAGGCAATCTGGGGTGGGCAGGATATGGCGGAATCTTCAGAGATTCTAAAGGAACTCCTCTTGCTATTTACTTTGGCCATCTTGGATGGGACACCAATAACTCTACGGAGCTAGAGGGTCTCTAGCAAGGTCTCTGCTTAGCACAACTCAACAACTTCTTTTCACTTGTCGTTGAAGGAGATTCCCAAGTGCTTATCAATATGGCTCAACATCTGCTCACAGGTACCACTGCCGTCAAGATATCCACTTGCTGGAGATTAATTGCCAGACTATAACTCATGGAAACTTGGCTTAAGAGTTATAATGTTGTTTCCTTCTCCCATATCAGGCGCGATGGAAACAAGGTCGCTGACTACCTTGCTAATATGGGAGTGGAAAGCTCTGTTACTTTCCTTCATGGTACGCTCAGCATCATCAATGAAGAGGCCAAACTTCAGGAATGCAACACTCTGGTGCATCAGGACTTCTCAGCTCTGGATGTGGATGACTCCAGCTCGTGATGGGATGCTCGTCCCTTGTCGCCTCCCAAGGCCGTCACTTTGGGCTGGCCATCTGTCCTCCCACATTCGCATTAACGGTGGCATTCAATATGCTCTCTCGAACCGTCGATGCACTGAGCACTTCATTTTTTTTTCTTCGACTCCTGGTATGGAAGGTGATCTACTGTATGGCACTTGCCCTGTCTGCACCACCATTGCGATTCACCAAGGTTCTTGTCCGCCTGCCTGCGCTGAGCCTAGTGCTGGAACGCAGACAGGCAGACGGTGCGAGCTTCTTTGTTGTCTGGAGACTGTCCCGGAATTCCACCATTCGCATAGTCAGTTTTGCTACTCGAATTCTCTGTGCAGTTCTTTTGGTCCTCCGCTGTCTCTTCTCCTTTTTCCGCTTCATCAACCTCTCCCCTCACTATGCCTAGACAGCGCCATTGTATGCGATATCGCCGTGGCTCCAGTCGTGGTCGTATCTATCGCTCTCAGTCTTCTCCCACTCCAGACTCATCCTCTGAAGATCTCCCCTGCAACCACATTCCGGAAACCAGAAGTCGCAGGGGTAGGCCTTGCTGCCCTAACTCCGCTTATCATTTTGTGCATCCTTCGCCTCCCTTTGTCTTCTCCTCTACACCTCAAGTCCGCCCCTCTGTTGTTCCCTCCATTCCCCACCCGTCTTCCTCTTCCTCCCTTCGCCAAACTTCTCAGCGCGCGGAGTTTACATTCGATTGTGTGTTTGAACGACCGGTCCTCAAGGCACATGTCACGGTCACTGTTTGTGAAGATTCTTCCCGCCTGGCGCCTCCTCCGTCTGCAATAACCAATCCCTCTATCGCTTTTCATGGCCCCACTGCACCTAGCCCAGCCTCTGCTGAAAACGCCAAGGATGCCTTGGCCCAGTTAAATATTGTACCGGATGTTTCAATGCAGGTCCAGAATATGGAAGGCGAGGACAAAGGCAAAGTGCTCCCCTTGACTGATGAAGGCGGGAGTAGCGACGAGTATGGATGCAGAATAGTTGAAGAACTGCCTTCCCCAACCAATGAACAGTAGTCTGAATATACCCCAGAGGTTTTTGTTCTCCATGCACAATTTCTTTAAGTTAATTCTGGTTTTCTTGTTTCTTCACCCTCTGCTTGTAGAGTGGCCAGCTATATTTTTTGTATTTTTGTTAAAAAATTTGGATGAAAGGCCGGTTTCCCCTATGAGGGTGGCTACTCTTAATTTGCAAGGACTAGTTGCCCCTCTGTGGGCAGTCCAAACTCTTGTTTTTCATGGCATTCAAGCCCTGTGCTCAGGCTCCCTCAGCTGAGATAGTGGCAGTTTTGTACTTTTATGTTATATATTAATAGATTTAGTGTTACTTAGAAAAAAAAAAAATATTAACAATTTGTTGCCGTCTAATAATAATAATATTTTGAATAATAATATTAACATTAATAGTAGCCATAACATTAATAATAATAGTATTGATGTTATTAACAATAATAATATTATTAATATTATTAACAGTAACCATAACATTAATAATAATAGTATTGATATTATTAACAATAATAATATTAATAAGATTATTAACAGGAACCATAACATTAATAATAATAGTATTGAGATTATTAACAATAATAATATTAATAATAACATTATTAGTGGTAATAATATTATCAATAACAGTAATACCAATTCTCCTTTAAAGAAGACTGTTATCAATCTTTCTCGTTTTTCCTTTGATTGTCATGTCTATAGTTTATTGGAGAGGGGCCTTAATTTTGCTCTTGCTCCTAAAAAAATCCCTATTCATGACATCATTTGTGATATAGAATACGGGATTAGAGATTTTCCTGATGCTACTAAAGACATCATTAGGCAAGACTGTTCTGTGATCCTTAGAAAATCTAAGCCTCCTAAGAGCAACATTAGCAAACATGAGTTTGAAGCTCGAAAATCCTTAAATAGTAACCAGGACATTGTCGTTCTTAAGGCTGATCAGGGAGGTGCTACGGTTATTTCAAACAAGGATGATTATCGGAATAAGATGTTGGATCACCTTCTAAATAGTGGTAGCTACAAGAAGCTTGACAAAAATCCCCTTAAAAAAGTGTCTAAAGAAGTTGCTTTGGCGAAAAAATCAAGTAGCATTGTTGACTCCCTTAGTAAAAATCTTATTGAAAGTAATCCCCTCACCCCGAGGATTTATGGTCTTCCTAAGATTCATAAGGAAGGTGCTCCCCTTCGCCCCATTGTCAACACCATAGGTGGTCTGACTTATCTGCTCGCTTAAAAAAAAAATTAGCCAGTAAGTTGAAGCCCCTTGTGGGTCGCACCGACTCCTTTGTCAAAGATTCTACCTCCTTTATTAATGAATTTAAAGACATTAAGTTGGATCTAGATGATAGGTTTGTAAGTTTTGATGTTGTATCATTATATACTTGCATTCCCATTAAGGAAGCCATTGATGTCATCTCTCGTATCACGGATCTTGATACTGCTCATCTCGTGGAGATTTGTCTTACCTCGACCTCCTTTAGTTTCGAGGGTGTATTCTTTGAACAGACCTATGGTGTGGCCATGGGTTCCCCCCTTTCCCCTGTTGTTTCTAATCTTTTCATGGAACACTTTGAATCGAAGGCCCTTTCCTCCTCCCTTTTTCAACCGAGGCTTTGGAAAAGGTTTGTTGATGACACCTATGTGGTGTGGCCCCATGGTAAAGAGAAATTGGACCTTTTCTTCTAGCATCTTAATGATCAATCTGACTTCATAAAGTTCAACATGGAATTTGAAGTAGATTGTAGCCTGCCCTTTCTGAATGTCCTTGTTTCGAGAAATGATGATGGCTCCTTCTCTCATCAAGTATTTAGAAAGAAGACGCATACTGAACAGTATTTACATGCTAGTTCACATAATTTCCCGACTCAGAAGATTGGGGTTCTCAGTACCCTAGTCACCAGAGCCTTTATAATCTCATATGTGCACCACTTTGAAGGTGAAAAATCGCATCTCCTTAATGTCTTCTGTAAGAACGGTTATATTAGGGCTCAATGTATTAGAGCTTTTCAAAAAGTTGAAAAAGGTCCTAAGGTTAAGAAAGATCCTTGCGATCGGTTATCTGGAGTTCACCTTCCATTTATCCAAGGTACTACTGATAAAATCACAAGGATCTTGAAGAAACATAATGTCTCTTCAACTTTCAAGCCTCTCCGCACTATTCGTAGTTCTCTTAGATTTGTTAAAGACCCAATTTGCCCGATGGATGGTAAGGGTGTTTATTTGATTCTGTGTTCCTGTGAGACACCTTACATTGGTGAAACTGGTCGATCAATTAACCAAAGAATTCATGAACATGTCGCTGACCTTAGACATGGTAGATCTCGGTCCTCTACCTTAGCAGAGCATGCTGAAAAAACAAATCACCATATTTGTATTGAAGATACTAAGGTTATTGCAACAATTGACCACTTCCACCACCGAAAGTTGAGGGAAGCCTTGGAAATAGAAAAGAGGCATGTTAACCTTAATAGGGATGATGGGTGGAATGTGAGCAGATGCTGGATTCCTGCCCTTCACTCTTAGTTTTTTTTCCCTTCTCCTTTTGCTCCCTCGGGTCATTCTTTCTTCTCTCGATCTTGATTCCTCTCTCCCTATGTGCTCCTTTTATTTTATTAATTTGGTTTTGATTAGTATTTTTGTTTTGTTGATTTTTATTTTATTATATTTATATATTTTATTATTTTTTTTCTTTTTTGAAACTTACCTCTTTATTAATATTAAAGTAATTGATTAATTAAGTATTATTATTATTTATTTATTTGTTTGATTTTATTTGATTTTATATTTTTATTTTATTTTTATTTATATAGAATGTATAATAAAAATATAATTAACTTTAAAATATAATAGAATTAAAATTAAAATTGTTATTATTATTATTACTTTCTTTTCTTTTTTTCTATTTTAGTCATACTAGCTATTTTTCCAACGGCTAGTTGGAGCTGTCCTGATCTACTTAAACTGGTTTCCTGATCAGATTTCTCATCTTGTCCTAATGATGAACCACACTTCTGGTTTGAAATGCGTCGACAAAAATTTCTTATATGTGATTTTCACCGAAAATTCTTACACACATTAAAAGAAAATATTTACACATTAAAGAATTTAATCGATTAAATTTTTCATTGAGTTTTATTTTTAAATTGTGAAAAAGTCAATTCATGTTACACTATATAAATTAATATATATATATATATATATATATATATATATATATATATATATATATGAACAATAAATGGTGAATTAATTAGAGTTATTAAATTTTATCATAAAATATATTAATATTGAAAATTAGAAAAAGTGATATTTTGTAATTCTTTACATCTCTCAATGGAAAGTCTCTAGCCTCTATATAGGTTTCATACATGCAATACCATGGGTAGTTACCATGGGTCTCTCAATACCATACATCCAATACAATGGTCTTATCACTTTATTCTCTAGCTACATGTGGTCCCTTACATAATGTGGGTTAACCACTTTATTTATTAACTATGCCCCATTTATTTATCATTCTTATATTATTACATCATATTATTCCCTTGGGTACCTCCCTCTGTACCCTATATTATCCCCCATATATATTACAAGGAGACTTTTAAGTGATGGGGCCAATGTATGAGGGGGGTCATTTGGGAGAAATGATATCAACCACATTTCTTGAGATTTGAGGATAAAATATCAGCCATTTGATTGTAGGTTTAGGGATTCAATCTTTTCCAAGGAGACAAAAGAGGAAAAGGGAAAGCATTATTCACTTCATACTTGAGAGAGAGAGCAAGAGGAGAGGAGAAGAGAGGAGAGAACTTCAAGGAGAGGAGATATTGCAGCAGTGGGAAAAGGGGCTTGAATCCCAAGGAGGACGTATAGTAGCTCGAACTCCAAGGAGAGGAAGCACGAAAACCGAGGTGAACAACAACAAACACTCAACACGAATTTCAAGGACAACAAGCACAAATTTCGAGGGAGGAGGCAACGTTGTTCATGTTTGAAATTCAAGGCACAAATTTTGATGGAGTTTTATGTTGCATTATGGCACAAAAATCAAGGCAGTACAATTAGCATTCAACACAAAAATCGAGGTAGAGATCAACACTTTTTTCGAGGAAAATTTTGGGCATAGAATTTGAGGAGTTGGGAAGCAAGCAAATGTTAAATTTTTGGGCATAATTTTTTTGTGGAATCTAAAATTTCAGTGGACACAAATTTCCATAATGTGTGCATTTAATGCTACAAAAAAGCGGAGATAAGTATTGTGATTTTTATGTACTTATTTATAATTTATCAAGCAATAAAATCCTCCTCTGAAGACTAGGCTTCCCCATGAGGATGTGGGGTTTTTCCAGGGTTATTTTGATAAAAAACAAGTATCTCTTATGTGTTGAATGCTTGCATTTAATTGGCGATTATTATCAACTGTTAGGAAAGTGAAAAAAGAGTAGAAGAACTCTTTATGTTTGTAATTAACGCATTCTGAAATTTATATCAGCATGACAAAACATGTGGGTTGGGCCTAAATAAACACATGCAAAATTGTAAATTGGGTCAAAGGTGCAAGGCGTTAAATCACTGCATGGTATCAGAGCACAATTGAAGGCTCAAATCCCAAATTTATTACAACTGATAAAGAGGGTAGCAAGCATTAAATTTTTCTAAAGTGAATCGGGACCTTGTCAGAAACCCAAAGAGTTCAACTATTCAGAGGGAGGAAGGTTCTAGCTCCCAGATTTGCTCCAAATTGTTGGTTGTGGGGTCATGGCTACTGGGTTGAGAGTAGATGATAGATTGGAAGGGTCTGAACATTTTGGCCCATGGAAGCAGAGAATCATGTTTTTACTGGAGGAAGTTGAAGCATGGGATGTTGTTGAAGCGTGCAAGCACCCACTAATACAACTGATCAGTTGGTGGAGTTCAACAAGAAGAATGTGAAGGAACAGAGGATCCTTTTAGATGCCATCAAGGACCATTTATTCTCTCATGTTTCTGGGATGAGATATTCCTATCAGATGTGGGAGTCCTTCGTCTCTTTACACCAAAGTTCTAATGAGAACATGAATATGGTATTGAGACAAAAGCTACACACAACAAGATGACCAAGACCGATAGTGTGACCTCATATCTCACTAGGGTCTCAGAAGTGAAGGACGAGTTAGCTACCATTAGAGAGGCTATTCCAAATGAACAGTTTCTTAGGATTGCCTTAGATGGGTTGACGAAGAAATGGGATGGTTTTATCCATGGTTGGGTGGCCATAGAGAATTTCCCTGGATGGAGGATGATGTGGGACAATTTCATCCAGGAGGAGATTAGGAGGAATGCAAAGGGTGACAACAAGAGTGGCAGGGGAGGTGAAGAGGAGAATGTTGTTCTTGCGGAAAAAAACAAGAAGAAGAAGGTCAAGAAGGGGTCTTCTAGTGGATCAAAGCAGGAGAAGGGGAAGTAGAAGTCTAAGGAGAAGGACAAGAGAAAAGTGAAATGATTTGCTTGTGGGAAGATGGGTCACTAATAATGCTTTAAAGTGTCCCAACAAGAAGGGTAAGAAGAAACATGGAATTGCAACTTCAACTGAGGTGGATGATTTTGTGGCTACATTTGATTGAGAGTGTGCTTTGGTGGTGAGTTTAGCCACTCATATTACATCTTCCTTTGCATGGTTCATTGACAATGGAGCATCCTTCCATATGATCGGAGTGAGAGAGAACTTCACGAGTCTTTTAGAGGATGATGTTGACTTGGAGGTTGTGCTTGAAGACAACTCCAAAATAAAAGTAGCAGGAGTGGGGAAAATTTCATTTTAGAGGGAGTCATTACCTTCTCTAAAGGTGACAAATGTTCTTTATGTTCTGGGGTTGAAAAAGAGTTTGATATCAGTCTCTAACTTGGAGGACAAGAGGTTTGAGGTATTGTTATGAAAGGGACAAGTGATGATATATCCCATAGGATCCAGTATCGAGTCTACTCGTGTGATTGGGGCTCGTAATGGGAGATTATACAAACTTATGTTTCAACCTCTTAGAGATATGGTAGCTCAAACCAGTAGCAATGAGTTGTGTGAGGTATGGCACATGAGGATGGCCCACTTGCACCATGGAGCTTTTAGGATGTTGAGGGAGATGGTTATAGGTTTTCTTGAATTCAAAACAAAGCATCATGATGTGTGCAAGGGGTGTTCTTTGGAAAAGTACACCAAGACACCTTCCCTGAGCAAAAACAACAGATTTGTAGGTATCATTGATGTGATTCACTCTGACGTATGTGGTCCTGTGTCCCATGTTTCATTGAGTGGATATGAGTACTATGTGACTTTCATTGGTGACCACTCTAGGAAGATGTGGATTTACTTCATGAAGACCAAGGATGAGGTCTTCCAGAGGTTCCAAGAGTTGAAGGCACTTGTAGGGAACCAGATAGGGAGGAAAATCAAGGTGTTGAGATCAGACAATGGGGGCGAGTATACCTCCATGGAAATGAAGGAGATTTGTGGGAGTGTATGCATCAAGAGGGAGTACATTGTGCCTTACAACCCCCAACAGAATGCGGTGGCATAGAGGAATAACATGATCATTGTGGGTGAAACTAGAGTGATGTCGCATGATCAAAGTTTACCTTTCTTCTTGTGGCTCAAGGCATGTAACACTAATGTATATTTACAAGAACAGGAGCCCACACAGAGTCTTGGGGAGCAAGACTCCTGAGGAGGTGTTTACTAGCAAGAAGCCGGAAGTTGGGCACATTAGGATATTTGGGTACCTTACTTATTCACATGTCCCTTAGGAGAAGAGAATGAAGTTAGAACCCACTGCAAAGAAGGGTATCCTAGTGGGTTATAGTGAGACCAACAAAGCCTACTTTATATATCTGCATTCACAAAGGAAGATTGTCGTGAGGCGGGATGTGACATTTGAGGAGGAGAGGGCTCTAAGTAAGTCTAGAGGTTCACCATCTTCATGGGTGACAGGTTCAAAGAGTACAATTTCACCTGTTTCAGGATCACCTGGTGCAAGCTCATCAAGCACAGTATCTCATAGTCCAAGATCTCCATTGGTTATAACAGACCCTTCCTCTTCAGGAGGAGAGGCATCATTTGAGGATTTTCACATATCACCATAGGAGACTACTACAGGGAAGAGGAAGCCAAAATGGCTTCGAGAGAACCCGAAGGAGGCTCAAGAAGTAGTGGGGAAACCCAAGTGCTCATTGAGGGAGAGTAGACCACCAAAGAGGTTGGGTGGCTTTGTGGCAGATGTTGTGGAGACAAAACCAACTATTTTTGAGGAGGTCGCTAGTCAGCAGATCTGGAGGAATGCAATGGTGGATAAGTATGCCTCTATCATGAAGAATGATGTCTGGGAGGTAGTGCCACATCCTGAGGGGAAGTTAGTGGTGACTTCCAGGTGGTTCTATTTGATCAAACATGCTGCGGATGGCGACGTGGAGAAGTTCAAAGCTCGATTTGTGGTGTGGGGGTTCTCACAAATAAACGGAGTTGACTATGAGGAGACCTTGCACCGGTTGCTCCTTATACTTCTATTAGAGCAGTGATATATATAACAACTAGGATGGGATGGAGAATTCACCAAATGCATGGGAAGACTTCCTTTCTCAATGGTGTTATACAAGAGGAGGTGTACTTTGAGTAGCCTAAGGGCTTTGAGTTGCATGGGAGGGAGCATCATGTGTGTAGGCTTAAGAAATCATTGTATGGACTGAAGCAGGCACCGAGGGCATAGTACGAGAGGATAGATGCCTACTTGCAGCATATGGGTTTTCAAAAGAGTGATGCAGATTTGAACCTATACTTTATCATGGTAGGTGACAATCCGCTCATTCTAGTTATGTATGTGGATGACTTGTTTATTACAAGGGAAGACATACTTATCCCAACATGGTAACATATATCTTGCTCCAGAGTTTAATATGACTGATATGGGGTTGATGCATTACTTTTTGGGGTTGGAGGTTTGGTAAGAGGATGGGCATATCTTTGTGGACAAGTGAAAGTATGCATGTGTTAGATTCAAGAGATTCCATATGGAGGGTTGCAGGACTATGGCTACTCCTATGATCACTAACTAGAAGAAGCTGCATTCTTCTAATTTTGATTTGGTGAACCCCACTTTGTATCGAAAACTGATCGGTTCATTGATGTATTTGGTCAACAGTAGATCATGTATTTGTTTTACAATCAACATGTTGAGTCATTTTATGATGGAGCCCAAGAGAGTAAACTGGGTGGTTGCAAAACATGTGTTGAGGTACTTACAGGGCACAATGGATTATGGTCTCGACTATGTCAAATGTGATTGAGTCAGATTGATTGGTTGCACAGAATCAGATTGGGATGATAGTGCTAGTTACCAAAAGAGTACTTAGGAGTGTTCTTTCTCGTTGGGATCAGCAGTTGTGTCATGGTTCAACATGGAACAAAGGTCACTGGCATTAAGCAACGGAGAGGCAAAGTATATGGCAACTATTTAGGTAGGGTGCGAGGTATTGTGGCTTCCCATATGTTTTTTAGTTTATTTATTTAGATGTTGAGACCAACTACAATTTACTGTGATAATTAGAGTTTTATCAAACTCTATAAGAATCATGTATTTCATGATCGGTCAAAGCATATAGAGATCAAATACCACTTCATAAGAGACTGGGTTTAGCGAGGGGAAATGGAGCTTGAGTATATATCCACTGATGAACAGGCAGCAACCATTCTCACCAAATCATTACCAATGAGCAAAAATATATTTTTCAGAGACAAGATGAGAGTGGTGAGCAACACCTTCCTCAGTAAGAGGGAGTGTTGAAAATAGTACAAAGGAGAGGTGTTACTCGGATTTTATCCCTTTTAGCCTAGTGAGCACATTAATGGCATTTGTCTTGATGACATTTATGAGTTATATTAATGTCATGGTGAGAAAAGGTACTTAGAAGTGTTTTACCATGTACTTTTTCTAATATTAAAGTCAGTTGTACTTTATAAAGTGACTTTATGCTAAAAGTACAAAGTGTACTTTTCTAATATTAAAGTGAGGTGAAAAATCACTTTATGAGAAAAATTAAACGTGGTACACAACATGGAAAAGGTACTAGGAGACTTTTAAGTGATGGGGCCAACGTATGAGGGTGGTCATTGGGGAGAAATGATCTCAGCCATAAACCTTGATATTTGAGGATGAAATCTCAGCCGTTGGATCTTAGGTATAGGGATTCAATCTTTTCCAAGGAGACACAAGAGGAGAAGGAAAATCATTCTCCACTTCATACTTGAGAGAGAGAGCATGAGGAGAGGAGAAGAGAGGAGAAAAATTCAAGGAGAGGAGAGATTGTAGCAGTGGGAAAAGGGGCTTGAATCCCAAGAAGGAGGACATAAAACAACTCGAACTTCAAGGAGAGGCAACAGGAAAATCAAGGTGAACAATGACAAACACTCAACACGAATTTCAAAGACAACAAGCATGAATTTCGAAGGAGGCAACATTGTTCAGGCCCGAAATTTGAGGCACAAATTTACGAACTATCTACTAGAGGAAGCACAAATTTCGAGGGATTTTTCAGTTGCTTTATGGCACGAAAATCGAGACAGTATAATCAACATTGGGCACAAAAATGGAGGCTGAGTTTAGCATTGTTTTCGAGGCAGATTATAGGCATAAAATTCGAGGAGTTGGGCAACAAGAAAATGTTAATTTCCTGGGCGTAAATTTTTGTGGAAATCTAAAATTTCATTGGGTACAAATTTCCAGAATGTGTGCATTTAATGCTACAACAGAAGGGGCATAAGTACTGTGATTTTTATGTACTTATTTACAATTAGTCAAGCAATAAAATCCTCCTTTGAAGACTTGTTTTCCCCAAGAGGTTGTGGGGTTTTTCCAGGGTCAGTTTGACCGAAGACAAGTGTCTCTTATGTGTTGAATGTTTCCATTTAATTGGCAATAATTATCAGCTGTTAGGAAAGTGAAAAAGAGTATTACCACTCTTTATGTTTGTAATTAGTGCATTATGAAATGTATATCAGCATGAAAAAACATGTGGGTTAGGCCTAACTAAGCACATGGAAAATTGTGAACTGGGTCGAGGGTGTAGGGCATTAAATCACTGCACATATTTATTTGGAGAAGCAATGGACAACTGAAGATTCAGTTGTTTTTGTGGCTTGTTCTCAAAGGTAAAGATATAACTTGGGAAGTCTTTAAAAGGAGGGGTTGACAAGGTCCTGAATTTTGTGTTATATGCGGGATTAATGAAGAATCAAATAGTCATCTTTTTATTTATTTTCGAAGTTACAATGGAAATTTGGTTGTTTGTTATTAGTTTTTTTAATTGAAATAGGATTGGTATGGTTTGTCTTTAGAAGATTGTTTGTGGAATTGGGTTAAAAAAAATACTTGTTCCAGATTCCATTGCATGCCTACCTATATTTTATGGGGAATATGGAATCATCAAAATAAGGTTCTTTTTTAAAACTGTCAAATTAATCCCTTTGTGACTGCCTTCAACATTAGGAATGATTTTAACGAACAAGTTCCTAATCAAATTTCAGCTAAGCAGAAATTGGACAAAATGGTTATTAATACAGATGTCTATCTAAGAGATTTATTTGATGGAGCATGTGCCATTGGAATCTATGGAGGTGGTGTGGTAATTGAAATCAACCCTTATTATAGTATGCAAATGAAGTTAGGAATTAGGCCTAATAGTATTTCCAAGGCTAAGTTATTGGTTGGTTGGGCCCTTCTTAAGAATGCAGTTCATGACAATTTCTCACAATTTTTCTCTTTTGGGGATTCCAAAAAAACTATGGACTCGATTAATAGGAAGGCTATTATGCGTGGACATAAGGGCATTACAAGAACAATATGATAATTTGCAGGTTAGACATATCTACAAAGATTCTAACAATGTTGTTGATACACTATTGAAAGAAGGAATGCTCTTGAACGCTTGTGAATGTCGTCTAATTATTATCATATGGACATCTGTAGGTCAAGCATTGTTTTTCCCAAGTTTTGACAGTGTACCTGAAATGTTACCATTAGATTCTATTTAATGAACACTTGTGAATGTCACCTAAATTATTATCATGGGAGGGAGCATCATGTGTGTAGGCTTAATAAATCCTTGTATGGACTGAAGCAGGCACCAAGGGCATGGTAGGAGAGGATAGATGCCTACTTGCGGCATATGGGTTTCAAGAAGAGTGATGTAGATTTGAACCTATACTTTATCATGGCAGGTGACAATCTTCTCATTCTGGTTATGTATGTGGATGACTTGTTTATTACAGGGGAAGACATACTTATCCCAACACGGTAACAAATATCTTGCTCCAGAGTTCAATATGACTGATATGGGGTTGATGCATTAGTTTTTGGGGTTGATGGTTTGGTAGGAGGATGGGCATATCTTCGTGGGCCAGGGAATGTATGCATGTGATATATTCAGGAGATTATGTATGGAGGGTTGCAGGACTATGGCTACTCCTATGATCACCAACTAGAAGAAACTGCATGCTTCTAATTTTGAGTTGGTGAACCCCACTTTGTATCGAACACTGATCGGTTCATTGATGTATCTGGTCAACACTAGATCATGTATTTGTTTTACAATCAACACGTTGATTCATTTTATGATGGAGCCCAAGAGAGTAAACTGGGTGGTTGCAAAACATGTGTTGAGGTACTTACAGGGCACAATGGATTACGGTCTCGACTATGTCAAATGTGATGGAGTCAGATTGATTGGTTGCACAGAATCAGATTGGGATAACAGTGCTAGTGACCAGAAGAGTACTTACGAGTGTTGTTTCTCGTTGGGCTCAACAATTGTGTCATGGTTCAACAGGGAACAAAGGTCAGTGGCATGAGCAATGCAAAGGCAAAGTATATGGCAACTAGTCAGGTAGGGTGTGAGGTATTGTGGCTTCCCATATGTTTTTTTATTTATTTGGTCAGATGTTGAGACCAACTACAATTTACTATGATAATTAGAGTTTTATCAAACTTTATGAGAGTCATGTATTTCATGACTGGTCAAAGCATATAGAGATCAAATACCACTTCATAAGATACTGGGTTTAGCAAGGGGCAATGAAGCTTGAGTATATATCCACTGATGAACAGGTAGCAACCATTCTCACCGGACCATTGCTAACGAGCAAAAATGTATTTTTCAGAGACAAGATGAGAGTGGTGAGCAAGACCTTCCTCAGTAAGAGGGAGAGTTGAAAATAGTACCAAGGAAAGGTATTACTGGGATTTTATCCCTTTTAGCCTAGTGAGCACATTAATGGCTTTTGTCTTTATGAAGTTTATGAGTTATATTAATGTCATGGTGAGAAAAGGTACTTAGAAGTGTTTTACCATGTACTTTTTCTAATATTAAAGTCACTTGTACTTTATAAAGTGACTTTATGCTAAAAGTACAAAGTGTACTTTTCTAATATTAAAGTGAGGTGAAAAATCACTTTATGAGAAAATTTAAACTTGGTACACAACATGGAAAAGGTATTAGGAGACTTTTAAGTGATGGGGCCAACGTATGAGGGTGGTCATTTGGGAGAAATGATCTCAGCCACACACCTTGATATTTGAGGATGAAATCTCAGCTATTGGATCTTAGGTATATGGATTCAATCTTTTCCAAGGAGACACAAGAGGAAAAGGAAAATCATTCTTCACTTCATACTTGAGAGAGAGGGCATGAGGAGAGGAGAAGAGAGGAGAAAACTTCAAGGAGAGGAGAGATTGTAACAGTGGGAAAAGGGGAAAAGTTTAGCATTGTTTTCGAGGCATATTATAGGCATAAAATTTGAGGAGTTGGGCAACAAGAAAATTCTAATTTTCTGGGCATAAATTTTTGTGGAAATCTAAAATTTCAGTGGGCATAAATTTCCAGAATGTGTGCATTTAATGCTACAACAAAAGGGAGATAAGTACTGTGGTTTTTATTTACTTATTTACAATTAATCAAGCAATAAAATCCTCCTTTGAAGACCGGTTGTCCCCAAGAGGTTGTGGGGTTTTTCCAGGGTCAGTTTTACCGAAGACAAGTGTCTCTTATGTGTTGAATGTTTTCATTTAATTTAGCAATAATCATCAACTGTTAGGAAAGTGAAAAAGAGTATTAGCACTCTTTGTGTTTGTAATTAGTGCATTCTGAAATTTATATCAGTGTGACAAAACATGTGGGTTAGGCCTAACTAAACACTTGCATAATTGTGAACTGGGTCAAGGGTGTAGGGCATTAAATCTCTACACATATTTAGTTGTTTTTGTGGCTTGTTCTCAAAGGTAAAGATAGAACTTGGGAAGTCTTTAAAAGGAGGGGTTGGCAAGGTTCTGAAATTTGTGTTATATACAGGATCAATGAAGAATCAACTAGTCATCTTTTTATTTCTTTTCGAAGTTACAATGGAAATTTGGTTGTTTGTTATTAGTTTTTTTAATTTAAATAAAATTGGTAAGGTTTGTCTTTAGAAGATTGTTTGTGGTACTGGGTTAAAAACAATACTTGTTCCAGATTCCATTGCTTGCCGACCTATATTTTATGGGGGATATGTAATCATCAAAATAAGGTTCTTTTTTAAAACTGCCAAATTAATCCCTTTGTGACTGCCTTCAACATTAGGAATGCTTTTAATGAACAAGTTCCTAATCAGATTTCATCGAAGCAAAAATTGGATAAAGTGGTTATTAATACAGATGTTTATCTGAGAGATTTCTTTGATGGAGCCTGTGCTAATGGAATCTATGGAGGTGGTGTGGTAATTGAAATCAACCCTTATTATAGTATGCAAATGAAGTTAGGAATTAGGCCTAATAGTATTGCCAAGGCTAAGTTATTGGCTTGTTGGGCCCTTCTTAAGAATGCAATTCATGACAATTTCTTAAAGTTTTTCTCTTTTGGGGATTCCAAAAACACTATGGACCTGATTAATAGGAAGGTTATTATGCATGGACATAAGGACATCACAAGAACGATATGATAATTTGTAGGTTAGACATATCTACAAAGATTCTAACAATGTTGTTGATACACTATTGAAAGAAGGAATGCTCTTGAACGCTTGTGAATCCTGTCTAAATTATTATCATATGGGCATATGTAGGTCAAGCATTATTTTTCCCAAGTTTTCACAGTGTACCTGAAATGTTACCATTAGATTCTATTTAATGAACACTTGTGAATGTCATCTAAATTATTATCATATGGGCATATGTAGGTCAAGCATTGTTTTTCCCAAATTTTCACAGTGTACCTGAAATGTTACCATTAGATTCTATTTAATGAACACTTGTGAATGTCATCTAAATTATTATCATATGGGCATATGTAGGTCAAGCACCGTTTTTCCCATGTTTTGACAAGGTACCTCAAATGTTGCCATTAGACTCTATTTAATGAATGTTTGTGAATGTCATCTAAATTAATATCATATGGGCATATGTCAGCACTGTTTTTCCCATGTTTTGAGAGTGTACCTGAAATGTTACCATTAGATTCTATTTGATGAACACTTGTGAATGTCATCTAAATTATTATCATATGGGCATTTGTAGGTCAAGCACTATTTTTCCCATGTTTAGACCATTCACTGAAATGTTACCATTGGATTCTATTTAATGCACTATTTTTCTCATGTTTTAACAATGTAAGTGAAATGTTACCATTAGATTCTATTTAATGGTAACATAGTAATACAATGACTAATTATGTCTTGAAGAGTGCATGTTAACAATTAAAAAAAAAAACTTGTATCTTTTGATTCAGTAATAACAAAGATATATTTTTTGCTAAAAAAAAGTGTGTCAAAATTTGCTTAATCAAATTAAATTAACCAAATTTAATAACTATACTATTAATTGTAATTTTATAATTATATTTATCATTTCATTTTTAATAATTTATTATTTAAAAAATTTATAGTTTTTTTTTTCTCCTTTCTTTTAACTCTTCAAGATAAAAAATAGCTAAATTGATTTTCTTAATCAAATAAAATTAACCAAATTTAATAACTATAATATTAATTGTAATTTATAATTATATTTATCATTGCATTTTTAATAATTTATTATTTAAAAAAATTATAATTTTTTCTTCTTTTAACTCTTAAAAAAATAGCTCAGTTAATATGACATATTATTTAGATCAAAATTCAGATACATGAATCCAAAAACACATCTCTCACTAAATTAAAATTCATCCGATCATTTTTTATTCATTTATTATTGCTAAATAAATCTAAATAAACCAAGTTTGTGGGGTCTTGGTTAAATGGTGATGAGGCGAGCTATTATGGCACTCATCACATGTTCAATTCCCTTCCCAATCAGAGTGATGTATCTAGACATGTTGATAAAAGAGATATAATCCTACCAAACTTTAAAAAAATAAAAAAATAAATAAAATAAAATAAAATCTAAACCAACCAAAATTCAAACGTTATCCGGTTATCCCCATCTTAATTGTACTACTTTTAATTTGACAAACATTTTATCATTTTTTATTCATTTATTATCTCTAAATAAACCAAAATTAAAACATTTCCATCAGGTTGTACTACTTTGAATCTGACACATTTTCAATTTACCAATTTGAACAGACTCTTAAAATGATAAGCCAAAAAAATTTACAGCACTTTCATTCCATCAATTCTTCATTCTTTAAACCTTGCATTGCATAAATTTTAGATCCTTCAAACAGTTTTTGAACAAATTAAACAGAAATTCAACCAAAATTTACTTTTCAGTGATGTCGTTCACCATTATTATCAGGTGCTCGGGGATTTCTTCATCCTCGCTCGGCCGCAGCGGCGCTCCACACGTCTTTCCCGCCATTCCTGCTCCCTGAAACAACAGCAACAGCGGCCGTACTAATTCCATTATCTTAATTTTCTCTGGGATTTTCAGCCAGAGTCGGGGTGTAAGAACCATGGACACATGGAAGACAGCTAGATCTCTGCAACTGACCGCCACTGGGGGCTTCTGCCCAGCTTTTTTTTGCTCCTTTTCTCTGCTTTGTTCCGGGCACGGCCCGCGGTCGATTCTCATCGAGTTCATGGTCAGCATTTACAGAAAGTGCAAATCTGCATTTAAAGAATCTGCAAGTAATTTTAGGGCGAGTTATCGATATGCACTCCGCATATATATATATGGATATATATCGTGTGATCTAAAATGTTTGCCAATTTTTTTATCCGCGCAATTGTTTTCTAAATTACCGAATAAACTCCGCACTAAATTTCTGGAATCTTAATTTTACAATGGAGGTTGCTTTCGGAATTACCGAGTAATCTTACTTTTACCATCGAGGTTGTTTTCGGAATTACCGAGTAAATCCCCGCGTCGGTTTTAATCCGGAATCTTCAACAAGAAAAATTGAGAAGATTAGGTTTGATTCGAGGAGGAGGAAGACTATGGCGTCATGTATTGTCACGTGGACTGCTTTCTATAAGCTTTTTGAGTGGCTAGATCATTTATTCAAATTTTGTATTAAATAAGACAAAATTAGTTCAATGCACCCATATATAACAAGGAGTTAAAGGAACTTTATTATGGATAAGTTTTATTAGAGTATATCAGAAAAAAGTTGGGTAGAAAGAAATACTATGTTCAGAAATTTAACCCCACTTATGATCTTTAACAAAAAGAGTACATTGGAGCTAACATTTGGTGGAGAGCAAAGATTCTTATTGCTAAATTAAGAACTAACTCATATCAACTTCGGTGTGAAAAGGGACAGGGATGGTGGAAGAGACTTAAAGAAGCTTGAGAAGAACCATTGTGTACTTTTTGCACTTCTGAGGTAGTAGAATCTAAAAACAATTCATTTTGGAAAATGAAATGAAATGAAATTTTAACTTCAACTATACTATAGTCTATGGGACTATGAGTTCCTTGATTTTAGCCTTTTGCATTTAAGTTATGTTCTTATTCAAATTCATGATGCACTGGCCTAACCTTCCAACAATCTCATCCGTGAAAAGACAATGCCAAGAAACTTTTGCTAACATATTCTCATAACTTTCTCTGATGTCTTTGAACCCATCACATTCCAAAATGAAATGTTTTTTTTATTCCACTGCCCCAGACATGCAAAAAGTACACACTCTCTTCACAAGTTTCTTTAGGCCTTTTCAATGTACACACTCTCTTCCCAAGCTTCTTTAGGCCTTTTCCACTGTTTCACACGGAAGATGATGTCAGTCGGTTATTAATTGAGTTATAAGAACCTTTGCCCTCCACAGAATGGTCACTCCAATGTACTCTTTTTGTTGGAGATCATACTTAGGGTTGAATTCTTCAATGTAGTACTTCTTCTTTCTACTCAACTCTTTTCCCCATACTTGTTTAAGAAACTTCTCCATAACAAAATTCTTTAGCTTCTTGCTATTTGTGGGGCAAGCATTGAGGTAGACATTCCATTTTTGCATCCATGTGTAATTTTGTCTCATCCATGTTTTCTTTTTTTCACTCATGTCTTCCTTGAAGAAAACATTAGGCTATCTACCTACTCCTATTTGCCCAATTCTTTCTAAATATCTTATGAGCCGCACCATAGCAATTGTTTCAATAGAAGTTACTTAGATGGGAATGTGATGCTTTCATAGCCTCATAAAATATTTTTAGTCTAGTGAATCTAAAATATCATTCATTCATACATGCACATAAGCCACAAAGTTCAATGATTGGATATTGATATGTTCATGTTAATAATTTTATGTATATTAATTAGTAATTTAAATATTAATTTTTTTATAAATTTTAAAACCGGTTAAATTTATGTTAATTATATATCAAAAATTTATTTTAATTATATATTTTTTAATATAGTAATAGATAATAAAAAATTAAAAGTGTAATTTTTTTTTAATATTTAAAAGAGTTTAAGTGAAAAAGTTCAATTTATATATATATATATATATATATATGTGTGTGTGTGTGTGTGTGTGAATGATAAATGGGGAATTAATTAGAATTACTAAATTTTATTATAAAATATATTAATATTGAAAATTAGAAAAAGTGATACTTTGTATTAATTCTATGAATATGAGAGAGTTATATATATTTCTCATTGAAATATTTTAATTGTTATATTTAAAGTTGATATTGAAATAATTAATGTAAAGTGAAATATTTTAATTATGGTCGACATCGAAATATTTTGGTCATTTTAATATATATATTTTTAATGTGACTTGTCAACTTCATGTTGAATATTAAAAGAATGTCACTTCACCCATAGTCCTTATTTATAATATAGTAAAGTGGAGAAAACATAACTAACTAACAAATTTTCACTTTCAATTATTTTTAATATTTAAAATTGATATAAATTATTTTATTAAAAATAGATTTTATATATATATATATATATATATATATATATATATATATATATATATATATATATATATATATATATATATATTATCAATATCTTTTAAAGGTTATATGTCAAGTTCATATTGAGTATAAATATAATTATACCTCCCTTATCTTAATTGTAAAATACTCCTTTTAATACAATAATATTAAAAAATATTAATATTTTATAAATTACTTTATTTTATTTTTTAAATACTAAATATATTTTTATATTAAAAATTGCAAAGTCGTGAAAAAAAAACTTTCAATTATAATAAAACAAAATAAAATAATAAAACATTTAACCATTTTGTTTAGTAACTACTTATCATAATTTAAAAAAAAAAACAAACAAAATCACAAATTTATTGAATTGTGACATATTTATCTTCATGACTCACATGCTTTGTTATTATTGCTTATCATAATTGAAAGAAACAAAACCACAAATTTATTATTCTTAATTCAAAAATATAGTACACTAAATTACTTTTAAATTTAAATGATTTTTTTTTTCAATTTTATATTTATTATTTTAAAACTTTATTTATTTGAAATTGTATTTTTAATTATAAAAATAATAATAACAAAAATAAAACATCTAACCATCTTATTTATTTTTATAATTCAACATCTTATTTATTTTTATAATTTAACAAAACAAAGAAAATCACAAATTTATTAAATTGTGATTTATTTTTGAAAACATGTTTTGTTATTCCAATCCTTAAGAGGACTGAGTTTTTTTAGCATGTCTCATTTCTCTAGCACAGGGCACAACCACCTTCCATGAGGTTTGATCCTGGGTCACTTTGTTAAGGAGGCCCATCCTCAATCGGTTGTGCTAGTGAAACTTGACAACATGTTTTGTTATTCTTAGTTAAAAAATGTAATGCAGATTATTATTATTATTATTATTCTATTTTTATTGTCCAAAAATTCTTGGAATGATAATGATTGGGTGCTCTAAGGCACTCCTTGATGTGAAGTCACTGATTCATTTCCTCTCCCCAATTAAGATAATATATTAGACATAATGAAAATACACTCATGCAAAGCTTTAAAAAAAAAACCTATTTTTATTGTAATGTAATAATTTTTTTTTCAATGTTTTCATAACAATGTATATAAGTATAAAAACAAGCAATTTACAAAAATTAAATATTTTGTTAAAAAAAATTAAACTTTAATGGGTACGCATTAATAATACCTTATTACTTTTATTAATTGAATATTTTTTTAACCGTTTAATAAAGTAAAAAATTGTAGAGTTAGAATTTGTTAAATTTAACTTGTATTTTTAAAGAGAGTTTGTTAAATTAATAAAATCAAGGTGATGTTAGTGCACCAAATAGTTGTTAAGTCTACCTAATGACATGCTCACCCTTTATAGGTTGCTTTTCCATTTGGTGCTATTCCTACTTTTGCATATTTGTCCAAGTGCAAGTCGATCCAAAAGAGTAAAAATTGGTGGGTTAAGATGGGAATATGAATGAATTTTTTTA
Organism: Pinus albicaulis; assembly: GCA_034641835.2. Taxonomy (NCBI): domain Eukaryota; kingdom Viridiplantae; phylum Streptophyta; class Pinopsida; order Pinales; family Pinaceae; genus Pinus; species Pinus albicaulis. The sequence goes on along the minus strand of CM076582.1, from coordinate 1,511,304,117 downwards.
GAATATAAGTAGTTTTTAGTGTGATTTTTTTAAGGTTTTAAGGTTACACTCAAAAAACCAGTTTAAATTATAGAAATTAAGATTTTCTCTCAAAAATTTTCACTAAATTTCGGCACCTAAAACTCTAAAAAATAGAATTGGTTTGGATTCCGTGGTAAATCTTTAGAAATAGATATTTGGCTTTTGGAAAAGCAGGTATTACAACTCTTTTTGAATTGGTTTGGATTCCGTGGTAAGTCTTTAGGAATAGATATTTGGCTTTTGGAACAGCAGGTATTACAGTACTTGACCTGGACTGGTGAACAAGAGGATTACCAAAGAAGTTGTCTACCCAGTCAGTGGAATAGCTCGGATGGTAGTTTTTTTTTTTTAGGAAATCCGGTCAACTAAAAAAATTCATTGCCGGAACATATCAGCCATATACAGCAATAGTAGAGATGAGAAACTGGAACATATCAGCCATATACACTTGTTTGGAAGCACTGGTACGGGTTGTGGACCATGCGGAAGCCTACTGAGGGCCTTGATAGAGCGGGCCATGGGCCATGTATGAACACAAGCACAGTCTGCAGGATGGTATTTGGCATCCTAATTCTCTTGACCAAAGAATAATTATGGTCGAGCGGCCTTACGGCTCTTCTCCCTTATGGTCGAGCCTGCTGTAGCATCCTTGCCTGAAAGCGCTTTGCCAAAACTTCAAATTTGAAAGGCCCAAAAAGTGCGGGCAATTAAACCAACTACCTTACCTGCCTGCCTACCTACCTGCTTACACAAACTACCCATCCGTGTATCCCAGCCTTAAGACTCCGGGTGCTTCCTCCTCATTAGAATCTTTGGGCCCTAGAAGCAGAGATGGGAGAGGCAGTAGCATATCTAGCAGCTTATCCAGTGGACTAAGTCGCAGGAGCAGGACCACCAGCTTACCCAGTTTCTCCAGTCGTAGTTGGACCTGTGCTAGATCCAACAGCTTAAGAACCAGTTGGAGCTTACACGCTCTCCCAGTTGATATCGGGTCCCTCCCCAGTGGTTTCATACCACTGATTCCTGTGATACAGATGCACGTGCTCTTCATCCACAGGCCACAGGGATCTCACGGACTTGTAGGTCCACAACCTGTACCAGTGCTTCCAATGATGTTGCGAGTTCCATTCCCACTGATCATGTGGAGTGAGCTGCTGCACTGACTCTTCGCCTACTGTTTCCTCCAACACCCCAGGAATTGACATGGCTTTTATTATTTTGCTGGAGCAGGGATTCGACCTCTGGTTATATGGGTTGTTTGATTTCAATTCCTTTTAGTTGGTTTTATGCTTTTCAGTCGATGAAATGGATCAAATAATTCAATTGCAGTCGGTTAGCGGCGAAAGTGTTGAAGATCCATTTCTAATTCCGCGGCACTCAGCAAAACTTCATTGCGGGTTGTTTCAGAGTTGGGCAGCGAAGGGATTCTCGGACTGTGATTGATATTTGCATAATCAAACTTACCGGCTTCTAATTGTATATATATCCCACATTGATGGATTGATTCCAAACAAGTGTATATGGCTGATATGTTCCAGTCTCTCATCACTACTATTGCTGTAGCACCTTATCCGGATTTGGTAATCGCGTAGTCTAAAAAAACAGCATTTTGGCTTAGAATTCGGTCGGATTCTGGCAATGAATTTTAGTTAACGGGATTTCCGCAAGATTTCCGCAAAAAACTACCGTCCGAGCTATTCCACTGACTAGGTAGACAACGAGCTTCATTTCCGTCCGAGCAAAAAACTACCGTCCGAGCTATTCCACTTACTAGGTAGACAACGAGCTTCATTTCATGCCAGGTGAGTTGAATGCAGGCTTCTTTATATTTATCATAAATTCAGTTCTCTGTGAATGAAAATTTCTCTTCTACTAAAGTAATGGGGATTGGTTGCTTAATATTTTTTACTGGCATATTCATATATTTTCACTCTCTGGGTCCTATCTCTCACATTGCAACTCCCTGTGGATATGTTTTACTGGCATAATTCATTTTAGAATAAGGTTAACAATTCCTGAAATGACCTTCTCCTTAGTGAACCAAAGATATCTATTGTTATTGGATCTTGCATCGATTTTTCTTTGCATAGATGTCATCCTATCTTTCCCAGTGGCAAAGGCGATGGCAATAATAGATGCCCTGGTCCTCCATTCGCTACAGCCAGTGGGGACAGACCATTTTTGGATTCATATTTGTCAATGCTTCACCCAAAATTGCCAGAGTCATTCTACTCTGGGTCGAGACGATTTAGGAGATGATGCACTGCTCCAACTGTACTGCGTTCAGGGAGATTTAGGAGGTCTCGCACAGCTCCAACTCTGATGAGTCAGTGGCAATTAAGGGGCAATTGAGTAAATGTCGTTAGAGATGATCTTTTTCAACACTTCTTAGGTAGGATTTGTATATACCCAGTTGTCATAGTTAACTTTAATCGACGTTGGGCTTCTCCATTATTTTATAATGATTTTTTTCCTATTTAACATTTACAATTGCTCTCAGTAATTAATACTTTTACAATTGTTATTGATACTCTTACGAATATTAGACAGGCATAGGGCATTACTAAGCAGGCATAGATAGCTTTGCAAATGTACAAATCAAGGGGTAATGGAAAGGTTTGCAAATGTCAGGTTAAAGAGTAAGGCAGGGAAAGGCCCTGGTTCTTGCATATTCACGTTGGGGAAGGCCCTGGTTGTTTGCATTGCATATTCATGTTGGAATGATCTTCACTAAGATTTATTTCTTGATGTTTAATGTTGGAGATCAGATGCACAGCAATTAACAAAACAAATACTCAGCAAATAAAATCATACACATGACACAGTGTTTTTACGTGGTTCACCCAACCATTCTGGGCTACGTCCACACAACATAGGCATAGGCAATTTTATTAATCAAATAGGAGATTACAAACTCTCACACCCTCTCCAAAACAAACGTATGGATACCTGTTTTATAGCAAGGAGAATCTAACTGCCTCATAAATCCTCTCACATAAAATTTAGGATGCATTAACTCCCTCCCAACAAACTGGAGCTAATATAGCAACAAATTCCTAATTTTTGTCACCTACTGAGATTTTTGCCTATTTTAATAAAACTGAACAAATCTCAACAATCTCCACCTTGACAACAATTAGCCTGATGCCCTGTTCTTTATTATTTTATCTTTTCTGCAAGCCAAGAGAAGCCAAACACCAGCGTAGCTTCTCTAACAAAACTGGTTTCGTGAACATGTCTGCACAATTCTCCTTTGTATGCACCTTTTCAAGAGAGACTCCCCTTTCAGTAATAACCTGTCTTACAAAATGATACTTTATTGGAATATGCTTTGATTTACTATGATAGGCCGGATTCTGAGCCAAATGTATTGCACTTTGACTATCACAAAGTAACCTGATGTTGTCCTGCAACCTACCAAATTCACCAAGCAAACCTTTCAACCAAACCGCCTCTTTGCAAGCATGCGAAGCAGCAATGTATTCTGCTTCAGTAGTGGATAAAGCGACAATGTTTTGTAGCTTTGACATCCAGCTAATAGCTCCACCTGCAAGAGTAAAGACGTACCCTGAAGTTGACCTTCTCTTATCCAAATCACCTGCAAAATCGGAATCAACATATCCGCAAACAAATTCACTACTCTTATTGTAAGTAATACAATAACTACTTGTGCCTCTCAAGTACCGAAGCACCCATTTCACTGCTGACCAGTGTTCTTTACTCGGATTTGCCATGTACCTGCTGACAACCCCAACTGCATGTGAAATATCTGGTCGAGTACAAACCATCGCATACATCAAACATCCTACTACATTAGCATATGGAATTCGAGACATATAATCCTTTTCTTCATCTGTATTAGGACATAAACTCGAAGAAAGCTTAAAATGGGAAGCTAAAGGGACTGACACGGGCTTCACATTGTTCATACCAAACCTCAAAAGTATTTTCTCAATATACTTCTGTTGTGATAGCCACAGCTTACCATTGCTCCTGTCTCTGAAAATCTCCATGCCCAAAATCTGTCTTGCTGCTCCTAGCTCTTTCATATCAAATGTCCTTGCCATCTGAGTCTTTAACTGGTTGATTTCTTCAATGCTTTTGCTTGCTAAAAGCATATCGTCAACATACAACACTAAGATAATGAACATGCCATTACTTAACTGCTTAAAGTATACACAATGATCATATTCACTTCTTATATATTTTGACTCAACATGAAAGAATCAAATTTCTTGTACCATTGTCGAGGCGACTGCTTCAGACCATACAATGACTTCTTGAGCCTGCAGACAAATTTCTTATTGCGATGCTGAACAAACCCTTCCGGTTGTTCCATATATATTTCCTCATCTAAGTCTCCATGTAGAAATGCAGTCTTAACATCTAATTGCTGCAACTCTAAATCAAGCAAAGCCACTAATGCTAACACAATTCTAATTGAAACAATTTTAACCACTGGTGAAAAAATCTCATGAAAGTCAATACCGGCTTTCTGAGAAAACCCTTTTGCAACCAGTTGCGCTTTGTACCTGTCTTCCGTATCATCCACACCCCGTTTCAGCTTGAAAACCCATTTACACCCCACAGTTTTCCTGTCTTTCGGAAGCTCAACCAGATCCCATGTGCCATTCTTACCTAAGGCCATCATTTCTTCCTTCATAGCTGCTTTCCACTTGTCACTTTTCGAACCTTTTATTGCTTCCTGATAGCACAGAGGTTCATCGTCATTAGCAGTAAATGCAACTAAAGTAACATAATCATCATACCTTCTAGGAGCACGTTTTATCCTTGTAGACCTCCTTAAAGCTGTTTCTGGTGCTTCCGCAATTGGCTGACTACCATCTGTAGGAACTTCTTGTCGATCACCATCTGAGACCTGTTCATGACCTACATCTGAACCATGTTCATAATCTGATTCTGAAACCTGTTCATGACTAGAATCTGAACTATGGTCATCATGACTATCATTAGAAGTGTTGTCAAACTGAATGTGCTGAAAATCAAATACATCATCCTGTTTCAATTTACTATCTACATCTAACTGTACAAGAGAGGATTCATTAAACTTTACATCTCTGTTGATGATGATTTTGCGGGTAGTAGGCTCCCACAATCTATATCCCTTTGTTCCAACACCATACCCAACAAAGATTTACCTTTTAGACTTTGGATCTAACTTAGTTCGCTGATGTTTAGGCACTAGAGCATATGCATAACAACCAAACACTCTGAGTTTAGAATAGTCACAAGGGTGTCCTTTCCAAACCTCTTGCGGAATCTTGCAGTCTATTGCCGTCGATGGAGATCGGTTTATCACATAACAAGCTGTTGCCACCGCTTCCGTCCACAACTCCTTTTGCAACCCGGCGTTACTCAGCATACTCCTTGCTCTCTCTAGAAGAGTCCTGTTCATGCGTTCAACAACTCCATTTTGTTGAGGAGTATAAACCGTGGTCTTATGTCTCTCGATCCCTGCATCCTTGCAATAGCTGTCAAACTCCTTGGAAGTAAACTCACCACCATTGTCGGTTCTTAAACACTTTATTGTTCTACCAGTGTTGTTTTCTACCAATGCTCTAAACTGTTTGAAAACTGAAAAAACATCAGACTTCCTTTTCAACATGTAGACCCACACCTTCCTAGAAAAGTCATCGATGAACGACACAAAATACGACGAACCACCATATGAAGCTATAGGGGCTGGACCCCACACATCTGAATGAATATAATCAAGTATCCCTTTACTAGTATGTTTGCCTGTTTTAAATTTTTGTTTACTTTGTTTTCCAAACAGACAATGCTTATAGAAATCTAACTTTCCAGACCTTAGATTTGGAAGTAACTTGCGATCAGCCAAAATCTTTAACCCTCTTTCGCTCATATGGCCCAACCTTTGATGCCATAGGCGAATGGAACTACTGTCATGTTCAGACACCGTAGACACATGAACTGACCCTGTTCTTCCTTCTAATTGAAATAGATTTCCTACTTTCTTAGCTTTCATTACTAGTAAGATACCTTTATAGATTTTCATAACTCCACCTTGAATTACAGTTTTATATCCATTCATATCCAATGCTCCTAAAGAAATTAGATTTTTCCTTAAGTCTGGAACATGTCTCACATCTGTTAACAATTTAGTTGTGCCATCAAACATTTGCAGTTGTATGCTTCCTATCCCAACAATATTAGATGTGACATCATTACCCATGTACACGACTCCATCATTAACTGATCTATATGTCTTAAACCATTCTCTATGAATACACCTGTGGTTTGATGCACCGGAATCTAACAACCAATGTTGACCATGATTTGACATATTAACAGACAACACTTCGTCGCTCATACCTGAACCAGATGCCGAACCTGTATCTGTCGCATTTGCCTCCTTCTTCTCTGTCGAAGAATGTGCTTTTGAAGTTTGCTGTTGTCGCTTCCAGCAGTCCTTCTTCAAGTGCCTCGATTTGCCACAAAACCAGCACTTTACTTTGCTCTTCTTCCCTTTCGACTTTGAACGTGAATCGCTGCGTTTACCAGAGCGTCTTTCTCTAGAACGACCTCTAGCCATCATTGCCTCTGATGTAGAGGTGTCAGCATTCGACCTCTTCCTGGTCTCCTCGGACAACAAAGCTCCGACGACATCATCAAATTCAAGGATGTCTGCAGTACTAAAGCTTATGGAAGTAACAAAGTGATCCCACGATTCGGGCAATGAACACAATAGAGTTATTGCCTTATCCTCTGAATCAAATTTTACATCTAGACTTTGTAATTGTACCAGGAGAGTATTAAAGACATTCAAATGATCAATAATCGATGTACCTTCCTTCATTCGCAAACCATAAAGCTGTCGCTTCAGGAGAATTCGATTTGTCAAGGATTTCGTCATGTAGAGCTTCTTAAGCTTCGACCACAGACCTGCAGCTGTTTTCTCTGACACAATGTTGAACAGAACGTCATCCGCCAGACATAACCGAATTGCGCTCAGAGCTCTGTCATCCAACTCATCCCATTCATCCTCCGTCAAGGAAGAAGGCTTTTTGCTTTTCCCTAACAGCGCTTTCGCCACGCCTTGTTGTACCAGGAGATCATGCATCTTTACCTTCCAGATCTCGAAGTTGTTTTTGCCATTGAACTTCTCAATTTCAAACCGGGCATTTTGAGTTTTCGCCATCTTGTATCAGCAAAAAACACAATAATCTCCAAAAAAACCAACTTTAAATCAATGAAGTTTGTGTTTTTAAAAAAAAATGCCTTTGCCTTTTAAAAAAAAAACAAACGCTACCCTTCACCTTATAAAAAAGGCCTTTCCTTTCATACCATATGCAAATGGCAATAAAAATATTCAAAAAACTATTTCTAAATGCCTTTAACCTTAACAAAGGTCTTTCCTTCAATACCATATGCAAATGGTATTCAAATACAATCTCGACATATCACAATGCTATTAAATCGATATACAATATCGATATATCACAATAGTATTAAATCGATTTAAAAAACATTTAAAATATGTATATCGATATAATCGATTTATGTTTTGGTTTTAAAATATTGCAATAAAACATTTATATCGATTTAAAAAATCAACGCACATGGTTCAAAAAATGGCATACGATGTTTTTGGAGCAGTTCAACCCACGGCTTCTGAGTATGATCTCTGAGGAAGTTCAACCCACGACCATCAAAAAATATTTTTCACTAATGCATAAGAGTTAGCATAGTATTCAAGGCGGAATTTCAACCTTCAACGCATGGATACCACTGCTCAAACGTACACGAACCACCAGGAATGACCAACGCACAATATTAATTTTCTCAAGCATGCAGACTTACAGTTGGGATAACAGTTAGAATCCAGTGATTTATTGTTGGGAGCTTTGATCACGTCAGGCCGAGTCTCGAGAAAATTGATCCAGCGCTGTTTAACCTCCAATCAAACACACGCAGGTCTACGCTCCAGCGTTATGAACGCATCTCCACATAGCATCTCGACATACCTCTACGCTGGTTGGACAGCAGTCCAACACGCCACGCACCAACACTTCCCTTCGCTGCTTGTGGATGAGCTCCACGCCTTACAGTTCTATTGGACAGCGCTCAACTGCGCTCCACCTCCACGCAACACCAGCATGTAAACTCCAGGACAGCAGTCAACAGCACCAGCACTCCAACAATGCTCTGATACCAATTGTTGGAGATCAGATGCACAGCAATTAACAAAACAAATACTCAGCAAATAAAATAATACACATGACACAATGTTTTTACGTGGTTCACCCAACCATTCTGGGCTACGTCCACACAACATAGGCATAGGCAATTTTATTAATCAAACAGGAGATTACAAACTCTCACACCCTCTCCAAAACAAACGTATGGATACCTGTTTTATAGCAAGGAGAATCTAACTGCCTCATAAATCCTCTCACATCAAATTTAGGATGCATTAACTCCCTCCCAACAAACTGGAGCTAATCTAGCAACAAATTCCTAATTTTTGTCACCTACTGAGATTTTTGCCTATTTTAATAAAACTGAAAAAATCTCAACATTTAATATTCGATTTAGAAACAGATTTGCCCAATTCCACTGATGCTTTACCAGTCATTAGGCAGCATTTTGTTTTCCATTCCATAATTTTAAAAGTCAATATTGACTTATTATCATGTGCAAATATGAAGCACAATATAGTAAGCTAATGATTGGTTTACTGTTTTTACATCTTTTTAGTTGGATGAGAATAAAATATTCCATGGATAAGATGAAGGACAGTAATCTAATTATTGGCTTATTGTATTGTGCTTAATATTTGTCCATCAAATACATGAAGATCGACTTTTCATTGGCTCACTGCATGATGCTTAATATTTGCCCATCAAGTATATAGAGACTGACTTTCACACTTAAAAATAATACTTCTAAAATGCAAGACACAAATTTATCTGGCATGTGTTGAGTCTACTTTGAGCCTGGAATTGCTGAGTTCCAATAGTTGCCAATATATTCCTCTTAGTTTGTGGTTGTTCAGAGAGGTCTCCTGGCTTTCTGGTTCATCAGTCTGAGACTCCCTCTTGCATCCATAGCATTTTTCCTGAAGTCTTCACTAATGGACGTTGTGTAGTACTGTTGGGGAATTTTTCACCGTTGACATCTCCATTATTGCTGGTGATATATTCATGCACAGAATTTTGAAGGACCATCCTTTGTTGTTGTATTGAGTTGTCCTCTTTGTTACTCTTCCTTTGTTGTTGTATTGAGTTGTCCTCGTTGTTACTCTTCCTTTGTTGTTGAATTGAGTTGTACTAGATTCTTTCATTCATGTATTTTTCATTTGCCTCCAATAATTTCCATATGGAGTGAATATCTCAAATCTTGAGTGGATACAGAGTGAGAACCACAGATGCTTCTCGTTTTCCATGAAACAAAGTTTTCCATAAATAGTGAAGAGGCTTACAAAGTAGGCGAATTTTGATGGGAAACCTGGAAGATGGTGTGAACATAGACAACTTTACAAGGGACAGGCAATAGTATTAGGTTCACAGCATGCACCTTAATATTACATTGTAAGGAAATGTTTCTATTATTATGTACAAAGTATTGCTTTCCTTTTCTTTTAGGTTCACAGCGTGCACATTAATATCAGTGTAAGTGGAAATGTATCTATTACTATGTACAAAGCATTGTATTGTTTTCTATGGTAATATTTATTTATTTATTTTTAGTTTTGGTTTTTTTTAGCTAGAGATATAAATTTTTATTATTTAAATTATATTTTTAAAATGTATAATTTTATTTAACATTTTATAATATTTTTTTAGAATTCAGTTTGTGTAAATTCCATAATTCAAATTTATAATTTTAATAAATTTTTACTGGATTTTAAACAATATTTAAAATTTAAATCTGAAATTCTACTGAATTTCTATTATATATTGAAAATTAAAATATAAAACAATTAAACTAAATTGTAAAATTGAACAAAATTTAAAATTTAAATCTGAAATTCTAATGAATTTCTATTAAATTTTGAATAAAAAAATATATTGAAAATTAAAATATAAAACAATTAAACTAAATTGTAAAATTGATAGAAGAAAAGAGATAACAACGCCTTAGAAATAAGTCACTTCCGGGGGGAAACCTCCAATACATGAATGAACAATTCTTGGATGATACAAATGACAAAACCTCCTTTCTATATATAGGAGTCCATGAGGCCACAATGTAATCATAGTCGACCTAACAATAATAATGTAAGGGCACAGTAATAACAATATGGGGGTTACAGGGGTACAAAAATAACAATAAGGGGGGGCTACACTAACATAATAAGGGACTAACATGCCCCTCTCCTTCAAACAAGTGTTGTCCTCAACGCTTGATTATTTCTTGACGCTTTTTTATAAAATTCTCATCCTCCCATGTGGAATCTTCTACAGGAAAGTTCTTCCACTTGCTGAGATACTCTAAAATTGATCGTACTTGTTGATTTTTTATTTCTGTGACTGCTTCAGAACTTCTTTTGATGTGATGTTGATCTTCCTGTTGTTTCATTAGATTCTACACTAAAGTTAGGTTATGCTTTGAGAGTTGGAGAACTTGTTGTTGATGCTCGATGTGATATTCCACTAATTTATTATCCATATTAGCTATTATTTGATCCTTCAAACCATCCAACTTAGCCTCCATTTATGATTTTAAACCATCTATGTCATCTTCGGTTGCTCTTCGTAAGATCAAAATTTGTTGCACTTGGTACTGTAATTTTGATATCTCATACTGCAATTCTTCCTCTTCATGCGTCATAGTATAGCTTTTTGAGGGCTTAATGGGTATGGAATTATTTTTTGGAGGCATTATAGAACCTAATACTGATAAAAAATCTAAAATATGCCCGTGGAATCGCTTCAAACTTCTTTTTCAAACAAACGTTATGCAATTTTAAAAACCAAATACACACTTTTTTCTTGTTTTTGAGAAGCTCGATATTGAAACTAAATTATCTATGTGATTTAGGATCCTCAATAACTGAAATTTGACCCTAAAGTAGCCTTCTAAATCTTCTTTCGAATGCCACAGGTCTGACATGATTTGGATTCTTGAAGACAAAGGTATGCCCAATATCCTACGATGACCTAATTATGGACTAGTTCAGTAGAGCGAACTTGTACGACTTTCCACGTGTCCATGTTTCCTCCTTTGGGTCTGAAATTGATAGACATAAAACTACAGTCCATGTACTTCCAACCACTTTTAACAAAATTCCAATCCGATGCTCAGAGAGAGAGTTATGAAGATTTTCCCATGATCACCTCTTTGAGATGAAATTTGGGAGCCTGAAAAAGACCTAACTTCCACAGATCATATCTCCAAAAATATTGTGAACCAAGCTCTAAAATTTTGCGAAGATCTTTCTCAGGATTTATGCTTCGCTCCCTAAAAATTTCAGCCTTTGATCCTTCGTAGAAAAAAAGTTACAGCGAAAATTCCACGATGACTTGTTTAGGTTAAATTCAGGAGCCTGCAAAAAGACCTAACTTACACAAATCATATCTCTGAAAATATTGCGAACCAAGCTCTGAAATTTTGCGATGATGTTCCTCAGGATTTCGACTCGTACTCTAAAAATTTTAGCTTCTGAACCTTTGTATAAAAAATGTTATAACGAAAATTCCGCGATGACCTTTTTAAGTGAAATTCAGGAGCCTGCAAAAAGCCCTAACTTCCATAGATCATGTTAGCCACCTATAAATTCTAATACACCTAGTGGTGGCTAAATTTGTTTTCAAGCCTTCAAGAGATATATCTCCTTTGAAAATCCATCATTTTTGAAGTCTTATGATGATTTCTTATCCTTTGAATTAATATTCATTGTTGTTTCACTATAATCCTCATCATGAACTCAAAGAAATCCTGTGGATCATCCAAAGGACTGCTTCCTGAGGCTGCTTTCATCCAATCTTTTCCTCCTTATTTTTCCATTTCCCGTTCTTAAAAAAGTAGTATTTGTACCCTTTTTGAAGGCCTCTTTTCACCCTCTCATCCCTCATAAATCCTTTCTTAATTCATTCCCTCCCTTCATTTGACTTTTAAACCTCTTATTTAACCCTATCGGGACCCCAAAATCCTCTTAAAAGGCCTTCATTTTTGGCCTAAAACCCACTTTTTCACTAAGGCACTAAGCCCCTTTATGGACTTTAGCCCAGTCCCTTCCATATCATAGGGCCACACGCTACAACTGGGTGCATAAGTCCTCAGCCCTTTTCTTTTTCACACCCGGTCACCATTTTTATCCATGGGACCACGTCCGCGCCTTTTCCCCAAGCCCCTACCTTTTTCCCGCAGAACCTCGTTTCCCTTCGTATCTATTCATTTTCTCATCCTCCCCCGAGCTTTAATCTTAACCGTCGGATCCGCAGATCTAGCGGCCAGAATCTAACCCGATTTTCCTCATCCGCCTTTCAAACACCTCGCTCCACGACAAAGGGCCAACGTCACCAGGGGTCCCACCACACCTTCTGCTCGCGCATCTCACCTGATATCGCGTTCATTCCGCACCGTCGGATCTACCGCCCATCATCCGACGGCCAATGATCAATATCACGCAACTTTTGGCGTCTCCCCAGCACCGCGCAACTTCCATGCGAAATAGGTGGTATTGGGAGGGACACGCGTCAGGCAGTGTATCATATCGCATTCCTCCCACCCAAAACCACCTACCCCCATTTCGCTGCGCGAAAACCATTAATGGTTTTCCCAAATACCGCTGATCCATTTCGTGCCATATTTGCAAATTCAAACCAGATTGCAACCTCCGCCATGATTTCTCCGCCTCTAGCTGCATACATTTACCTTCTCACTGCTCCTCCACCACCCCAAAGCCTTTGCAAGCAGTCTAAACCAAGCCTGCGGGATTTCATAACATGTTTCGGTGTGTTTGCAGGTTTTCATGGCCGACGAAGCATGAACCTTCTCCACAGGCACGAGAGGTGACACAGAGGCTCAATAAAAATTTTAGGCCAAGAATCAACGACAAGGGGACCAGAACAAAGGTTGAATTTCGCGACAGTCGAGGGGTCCTAGACATAAACCCTCAGTAAACCCTCCAGCTCAGCGAAACCCGCTACCTGTACAGAGAATACTCAGGAATGATGGGATCACATATCCAGTGACGGAAAACAAAGGCATAGAAGATTAATAAAACCCTTGAGAGCATCAGTGCAGAAGCAGTTCGAACAATCAGCAAAGATAAAGCATAAACAAAGCCACAACAGGTTGAAGTACAAAGGGACAGAGTGCAGAATGTTGACTAACACAGACATAGCCCATCTCCATGCACAAAAGCCTGCCAAGCAGTTATTACACCAAAGAAGCTACTACAAACTGTCAGAAGTAGTTATTTAGAAGTATGGGAGTCCTCAAGGCCCTTTCTTCCACTTAACTCACACCAGAGGAGATAACAGTACCACTGCAGATAGTGTTTCCTCCCAAAGGACACTCTGTGGGGTGATTTCTGTCATGTCAAAAGGGCCTCAACAAGCAACGAAGTCACTAAGTCTGTCTAGGATTTAATGTTATGTTTATGACACAGAATGGAGCATTCGAATTTCCCTCTCCTATCTCTAATAATCATTAAAACCTTCTTCACCTACTTTTCCCCATTTTCTCTATAAAGACTCTTGGAAGTCTTCTTGTAAAAGGTTGGCATTTGGTGATTTCTAAAGTAATACATAGATTGCTGCTTTGAAGAAACATTGGTGTTCTTAAAGAGTGTGGAGGTCCTTGTTTGTTCTGTTGATGAAGGAGGTTGGACCATTGGATCCCTGAGCCTGGTTTTGGTGAAGTAATATCTTATTGTTAATGTTGTTTCCCGTTTATCACTGTGTTCCATTATGCTTTGACTTACAGTAGGATAAAAATTTTAGGCAGAGAAATGTATCTTAGAAGCACCTCTGACCTGTTTATCCTTCACCGTTTATATGTTTTTTGCTATTGAAAATGACAGGGTAGTCTAATAGCTCTCTTCAATATTCAGTTTGTCTTATTTCAGAAATGGTTAATTTAGTTGTGTTAAAGACTGTTTAGGCGTTCCCTCTTTCTTTGCCACTGAATATTGTATCTGAAATCTCCCTTTGATTATTAATGCTTGCAGTTTGTCTGAGAGGTCTATTTCAATCATACCCTCTATTTCTTACTGTAGTTATTGTGTTTAAGGTCACTATAATTGCAATCCTAGATGTCTAAGGCGTTCCCTCTTCTTTGAATGCAATTGTATGTGTTTATGTTGATTAAGACCCCAACAATGAACTTATAGGAGGAAATAGGGCGTTCCCCGAATCCTATAATTCATTCAAAAGGTGTTAGTCTGCATTTCCCCTCTTCTTTGAGTGTGTATATTGATTAAGTCCATTACAGTGAGCTTACTGGAGGAAATAGGGCATTCCACGAATCCTTTAAGTCATTGTGAAAGGGTTTAGTTTTCTTTTCACTCTTAGTCCTAATGTTCATCTCATTTCACCTATATTATTTGACAGATCCTTGACCGAGTTAGATTTTCCCTCTGGTTTCCCTTCCTTCTCAATCAGAACTATTTGGATTTTCACATGATTCCATTGCCCAATGGCTTGTAGATTCCCATGCTCTATCTATACTGCATGAAACATATTTGTCCAAACAAACAAAACAAACAATCCTGCACCTCATAACTAGCCTAAAATCAACTTCTAAACCATTCAAGACACATCCTTATAAACATATTGAGAGATCCCTCTTTGAGACTAGGAGGGCTAGATCCTAGAGCTCTAAAGCTTGGTTTGTATGTTGCCTTGTCACTTGGCATGCCAATCTTCCAAATCACAGGACACCAACATAATGGCGATCATGGTGGGACCTATCGAATCTATGATAGCTTAGCAAACTATTATAAACTCTTTAGTCCTACAAATCTCTAAGAAAATCAGTTAGTGAGCCATAGAGTAGACTCTGTTTGTTTGATCACCTTAGCTAAGTGTTAAGATCAGACATAGGACACTCTCATAACCATAGAAATGTACAAAATCCAAAAATATTTCATATTGGCTTCATAATAAGCATGGTGGTGGAACCATAAAACATTTTACCTTCACAAAATGCTAAACATTTCCACCTGGCAACTCCATTAGCCCCAGTAGGCCTATTACCCATCTAGGTCTCCAGATCTCTTTAAGACTGTGTTAACCAGCCTTGAAGAAATTGAGAATCCTAGTCCCATATTAGATAAGACATTCTGAGAGGCAAAACTTCCAAAACAGTCCCTACAAACTTCAACCTCTCTCAATTTTTGAAAAGCAGTCTGGCTTCACATAGGATCAGCACTAGATCCCATCCAGGCCCTGATCCTCCTACAATAGTTGACAAGAATTCTGTGGCAAACTTCTAAAGCTGGAAAATTAGCTGCTGATAGGAACATCCCAAGAACAAAATCTGTCCCTGAAAACCTTGCTTTCTTGGAGGATTTACACTTTAACTTACATCGTACTAAGAACATCTTTAGAACCAGATCTCAAAGTGATTTAAACCAAACTGATCTTGAAACTACAGGTTTGCAACAGAGATTTAGTAGAGAAGCTTCACCTTCTACTCCTCCTAATTCCCAGCTTCTTCACCACTTTATCCTCTTTCATAACAAATCTGCTCAAAACCAGTTTGTTTGCCCAAGTGTTTCTTCCACTCCAATACATACCACCACTGTCCAAACCACTCCATTTCAGCCCACTTTCCCTCCTGTCAATCCACCCCCTATAAATCCACCTTTCTTTCCAGCCATGGCAGCATGGTATGCCCCATTAGTGTTACCACAACCTATGGTTCCCTTACCAAATGACTATCAGTCTAAAATTTCCCATTTCACTGGAAAAGAATCTACCACAGCTCAAAAACATGTAGATAGGATGGAAGATGCATATGACTATATGGAAATAGAAGATGAGACCATAAAGATGAGAATATTTGCTCAAATTTTAGGAGGAGAAGTAAAGAAGTGGTTTAAAAACTTAACTCCTAACAGCATCAATGACCTTCCCTCTTTACATCAAACATTCATAAACAAATGGGAAACCAAAAGCAACCCTCTCCAAATACTAACATAGTATAACAGTCTTAAAAGAAATCAGGGAGAGAGTGTTCATGATTACTCCACCAGGTTCAACAGAGTCTACAATGCTCTTTCACCTCACATGAAACCTCCCCAAGGCTTGGCCTTAGTAAAATATCCTAAAGGCTTCGATGCTGATATGGCCTATTAACTAAGGGAGAGAGATTACTTAACTCTAGAAGACATGCAGAAGGGAGTTGTGAGTGTAGAAGCAAACTTAATTGAGAAAAGAGCTAGGATAAGATCAGAGAAGAGGGTAACCTATAAAGATGATACTGCACCCTCAACCTCATCCTCTAATACCAAAATTGACAGCCTAGTGAAGGTAATGGGGAGAATGCTTGAAAAGATAAACTTGAATGATAGAGTGCCACCAAGAGAACACCAAAACAACCTCCAAAATAGAAATAGAAATCATAATTTTAGAAGAGAAAAAAATCAAGATAGGCAAAGAGATAATGACCAACAAATTAGGCCTCCCTTCCAACAAAACTAATTAGATCAAGAGGAAGAAAGGGAGATTGAAAGGTTGTGAGAAAACCATGTGAACTTGATTGGATCAGACAGTGGGGATGATGTTTTCCTCACTGAAGAATAACAAGGTTTTTTCTCCTCAGAACCAAAGGAATATACATATGAGGAGTCTGAAGATTATAGATTGGGGTTTGAGAATGCAATCATGGAGGTACACAAACACTATGATATAAGAAGCAAAGGGAACATAGATAATCCAAATGACAAAAACATTGGCTCTGCTGTTAGAAAAAATACAGAAAATCAGTCTAAGAAAGTAGCAAAGAAAACCAACACTTTGGCTAAGAAGACAGATTTAAACAAAGAGAAAAACTGCCAGCCCAATGTTGAACAAAGTTTCCCTAGCACCTCAACTAGTGGCCCTAGTAAAACTGTCCCAAATAATAGTCCAAACAAAGTTCAGAAAATCAGAATTGCTGAAAGGAATTTAATTGAAAAAACATATGTAAATATGACAAAAGAAATAGTTCCTTTCAACCTCGAGGGAGAGATTGCAAAGATCAAAATTAACATACCTCTGGCTAAACTGGTGACCCAGGAAGTGTACAGAAACCAGGTCCTAAAAGCTCTGAATATAAGTGTTGATACTGATACTTTGAACTTGACAGATGACAAGCCAGAGCTGTTGTTTGGCCCTAAAATTGAAGGAAAATACCAAGAAGGGGATGTGCCTCCCTTCTATGTCAATCTAAACATACATGACAAAATCTTACACAATGCCATGCTAGATTCAAGAGCGCCACACAACCTTATGCCCAAGGTAGTAATGGAAAGCCTAGGCTTAGAGATTACTAGACCATATAAAGACTTGTATTCCTTTGATTCCAGAAGGGTCAAATGCTTGGGGTTAATTAAAGATTTGTGTGTTAACTTGTCTCAAATTCATGCCAAGAATCTTGTAATGGATGTAGTAGTAGCTGACATTCCCCCAAAATATGGCATGCTTTTGTCTAGATCATGGGGAGCTAAGATTCAGGGCAGCCTTCAAATGGATATGTCTTATGCCACCATACCAGTGTTTGGTCAAACCAGAAGGTTATATAGGGAAACCCTCATGAAATACATGGTGAGCATCGAAGACAAGCCTCACAACACTCTTGTTTATTCCACCCATTCAGATCTAGATTCTTTCATTTTATACAATGAAGATGAAGTCACCCAAACAAAGAAGGAAAATAAGCAGGGCATTAGCGCACCTGAGCATTCAAAATTGTTTTCCTCTCAACCTCTAGATGTCTCAACTCCCAGCAGTCTTGAGCAACACAAAACAAATGAGGATGAAATAGAAACACTTTGGAGAATGAGCTTTGATGGCTCTTGCAGCAAAAATAGTGCAGGGGCTGGTGTATGGATACACAACACAAACAAAGGACATGCCAACAAATTAGATTTTTCATGCACTAACAACATTGCAGAATATGAAGCCCTTCTCCTTGGCTTGCATATACTTAAAAATTTAAAGGCCAAAAAGATATTAGTCCAGGGAGATTCTGAGTTAATCATCAGACAAATCAAACGGGAATATTCAACCAAAAAGCCCAGACTCAGAGAATATAGAAACACTGTTTTAGATCTCCTGAAAACTTTCGAAAAATATGAGCTTATGTTCATACCAAGAGCCCAAAATCACCTGGAAAACGAACTTGCTTTTGCTACTATTAATTGCCAAATACCACAAATAGATGAACAGTTCATTATAAAGGTAAAAAACAGACCAGCAGTGCCTGATAACGAAGATCATTGGCAAGTATTTAACAATGATAAACATATAGAGGATTTCCTGCAGTCAAAAAATGAGTTCTCCTCAGCATCACCAAGTTTCAGCCATGAAGACGAATCTTTAAATAAGGAACCAATTCCTGAAACGGAGTCCTCCTCTGTTACTGATATAAATCAGTTTGATCATATTTACAAAGAAAAATTATCTGATGATCCAGACCAAAGGGACCTCGAAGTTCTGGAATGTAAAGGTGATACCACACCCAAAGGCCTTACTCCATTAGAACAACTCTTTGATTTCAACGATGTGGCCAAGGAATCAAAAGCAGAACTCATGGAAACTAATGTGGAAGAGCACAACATAGGCAGCCCAACTGAGCCTAAAATGATTAAGTTATCTAGCACCCTCCCTGCCCACATCAAACAACAATACATAGCACTCTTCCAAGAGTTTATAGATGTTTTTGCATGGGACTATAAAGATTTGAAATCATATGACACTAACATCATTCAACACAAGATTCGTCTTAAGGAAAATCAGAAACCTTTCAAACAAAAATTATGGAGGATAAACCCTGCTTTACTGCCTGCAGTAGAAAAATAAATTAGGAAGATGTATGGTGCAGGGATCATTGTTTCTCTTAGATCTTAGACTGGGTTTCAAATCTAGTATCTGTCAGGAAGAAGACAGGGGAGATTAGGCTGTGTATTAGCTTCAGGAACCTAAATAGAGCCTCTCTGAAAGATAACTACCCCTTGCAAAAAATGGACCACATTCTTCAAAGGGTAGTTGGGTCAAAAAGAATATCATTGTTGGATGGGTTCTCAGGTTACAATCAGGTTCTGGTTCTCCCAAGTGATCAACATAAAACTACTTTTACTACACCTTGGGGGACATTCATGTATGTCAAAATGCCATTTGGTTTGATGAATGCAGGGGCCACCTTCCAGAGGGCCATGGACATAGCCTTCTCAGAAGACATAGGCTATTTTATAATCATTTACCTTGATGATATTACTGTCTTCTCCAAAACTGATGAAGAACATTTGGAACATTTAAGGAAGGTTTTCGAGAAATGTGGGAGGTTTGGCTTGTCTTTAAATCCAAAAAAGACACTCTTTGGCCTCCAGGAAGGAAAGCTTCTTGGTCATATAATCTCTGAAGAAGGGCTCAAAATAGATCCTAACAGAATTGATAGCATATTGAATATCAGCCACCCTAGAAACCTCAAAGAATTATAGTCTTTCATCGGAAAGATAAATTTTTTTAGGAGGTTCATCCCCAACCTTGCTGAGATATTAAGAAACATCACTAACATGCTCAGGAAAGAAGTAGGTGTTAAATGGACAATGCAAGCTAAATAATCATTCGAACTGGTAAAGTAAGCCCTTACTCAAGCACCAGTCCTTATCAGTCTTGATTTCACCAAAAATTTCTATATTTTTTCCTTTGCATCTGAACATACAATAGCTGTAGTATTGTTGCAAAAGAATAGCTTGGGGCAAGAACAACCCATATCCTTCTTCAGTAAAGCCTTAAGAGATGCCCCACTCAAATATAATATCATGGAGAAGCAATCCTTGGCACTGGTTAAAGCATTAAAGGACCTTAGGGTGTACATTTTACATTCACATATCATTGCCTTTGTGCCACACACCGTAGTTAAAGATATTCTAAGTCAGGACCCCGATGGTAAAAGGGAAAAATGGATTGCCACTATTCTAGAATATGACTTAGAAATCATGCCTACTAAACTCATCAAGGGACAAGGATTAGTAAAACTCATGGCCGAGTCTAATTTCAAAGCACTAGATATGAATATGGTTGATTCCTTAGAAGAGATAGAAGAGTTCCCAACACCATTTGCCGAAGAAACATTCATGAACTCTCCATGGTATGCTGACATCATTTATGTGCTACTTTATTTAAATGCTCCTCCTTCTTTGTCAAAAACAAAAGCCAGATTTGTCAAACAGAAGGCTTTAAATTATTGTATAATAGATGGAGTTTTGTAATGGAAAAACACTGTTGGGATATTACTAAAATGTTTACTTGAGGTTGATGCAGGAAAAATCATGCATGAAATGCATGAAGTAGAATGTGGAGGGCACTTAAATTGGAAGGCCACAGCAAACAAGATCCTCAGATCTGGTTACTATTGGCCCACCCTTTTCCCAGACACCCACAAACTAGTAATGTCTTGCCACAAGTGCCAAATTTTTTATGGTAGGAGAAAGCTCTTGCCCTTACCCTTGCAACCTATTAGTGTTGAAGCACCTTTTCAGCAATGGGGTTTGGACTTCATAGGGGAAATCCATCCATCCTCCTCAGCCCAGCACAAATGGATCCTCACAGCCACTGATTATTTTACCAAATGGATAGAGGCCATACCCACTAGGAATGCTATTGACTCTGTCATTATTAAATTCCTTGAGATCAACATTTTGTCCAGATTTGGCTGTCCTAGGAAAATAATCACAGATCATGTTGTTGCCTTTAAGTCCAAGAGGATGGTTGATTTTTTCCATAAATATCATATCACCTTGGGCCACTCCACAACCTATTACCCCCAAGGAAATGGACTTGTTGAATCCTCCAACAAGAGCCCGATCAACATCATCAAGAAGTTGTTGGAGTAGAACCAGAAAGCATGGCATAGTAAGCTGGTTCATGCCTTGTGGGTTGACAGGTTAACCACCAAAAAGTCAGTCAACATGTCCCCCTATCAGCTGGTTTATGGCATGGATGTTGTTTTCCCAACATCCTTAGGAGTTCCAGTCATGAAACTCCTTCAGGAAGTCCAAGCTGAAGAAAATGATATGCAGAGAAGGATCAATCAGACCATCCATTTGCAGTAGACCAGAGAGGAAGTTTACCAGAGAACTCAAACAGTCCAAGAAAACATCAAAAGGTTATTTGACAAAAGGACTAAAGAAAATGACTTCCAAGTTGGAAATGTGGTTCTCAAATGGGATTCAAGGAGGGAAGATAAAGGAAAGCATGGTAAGTTTGAAAATCTGTGGAAAGGGCCCTACATTATTCATTCCATAAGAGGGCATAATGCATTTTTCCTGCAAAGTTGAATGGTGGAGAGGTGTTGGGAGGTCCTAACAATGGCAGGATGCTTAAACACTATTTCTGTCAAGACTCTTAGTTTCAGAGTTTTTAATCCATTGTACATACCATTTTCATAAAAAAAAAATTAAAGAAAAATACAAAAATAATAGAAAAATAGAAAAGAGGGCAGAAATAAAACAAGAAAGGTATAGCCCCATACCAAAAGGAAAGGAAAATATGAAAGTGTGCAAGCTCAAATGCCACTACTTTAAGGAGCATTACTGTCCAATCATACAGCCTAATCATGATTGGGCATATTTCAATTTATTGTTGATAGGACAGTGAAGAAGATTTTCCAAACTGTTTAATCTTGGCTTATCAGCAGAACAGATTAGGATAGAAGAAAGAAAGGGTTCAGACATGCTCAAAACTTGAACCAGCAAAGAAGAAGAAAATAGCTCTAACAAGATCAAAACCAGAGCTGAAATGAAGAAAAAAAGGGTGACTCTAAAAAGCTCAAAATCTAAGTCAAAAACAAGAGGGAAGGATGCTTATTGTTTTCAGATCTCAAGTCTTCCAAATTTTGTGCTAAAAATTATGCATATAATGTCTGTGTGCAACTTGTTTTTATGCCATAGACCACAGCAAGTCAGACTGCTTAATCCTGATTTGGCTGCTTTTAAATTTTTGTTTTAGAATATAGAGAATAAAAATCTGTCAGACAGTCTAATCCTGACAGATAATAGTTAGGTAGAGAAACTTATGAGTTCAACTGCTTAATCTGAACTCATGGAGAAATAAGGGTAGCATTAGATAGGTTTATTTTTCTGTTTGCAAAATAATATGTAAAAGAGATGCCAATCCAAGTGCACTCGAAGTAAGAAGAAAATTCTAGGACAAGTAGCTTGGGGTAGGTAGAAATGTTTGTTTCAAAGAGATCTCATGTTGCAGGTCACTGAAAGAACTGCCAAGATGCAAAAGGTGCCAGCAAGGAAACAAAGAAAATTTTCCCAATGGATAAGGAGTTGGACTGCTGAAAACCAGAGATTTACAATTGGGATTCTGGACACCTAAAGAGCAAGTTGTCCTCCCCAAGTGGAGCCACTGTTAGCCACCTATAAATTATGATACACCTAGTGGTGGCTAAATTTGTTTTCAAGCCTTCAAGAGATATATCTCCTTTGAAAATCCATCATTTTTGAAGTCATATGATGATTTCTTATCCTTTGAATTAATCTTCACTGCTGTTTCACTATAATCCTCATCATGAACCTCAAAGAAATCTTGTGGATCATGCAAAGGACTGCTTCCTGAGGCTGCTTTCATCCAATCTTTTCCTCCTTATTCTGCCATTTCCCCTTCTTAAAAAAACAGTCTTTGTACCCTTTTTGAAGGCCTCTTTTCACCCTCTCTTCCCTCATAAATCCTTTCTTAATTCATTCCCTCCCTTCATTTGACTTTTAAACCTCTTATTCAAACCTGTCGGGACCCCCAAATCCTCTTAAAAGGCCTTCATTTTTTGCCTAAAACGCACTTTTTCACTAAGGCACTAAGCCCCTTTCTGGACTTTAGCCTAGCCCCTTCCATATCATAGGACCACACGTTGCAACCGGGCGCATAAGTCCTCATCCCTTTTCTTTTTCACACCCGGTCACCATTTTTATCCATGGGACCACATCCGCGCCTTTTCCCCAAGCCCCTACCTTTTTTCCCGCAGAACCTTATTTCCCTTCGTATCTCTTCATTGTCTCATCCTCCCCCGAGCTTTAATCTTAACCGTCAGATCCGCAAATCTAGCGGCCATAATCTAACTCAATTTTCCTCATCCGCCTTTCAAACACCCTGCTCCAAGACAAAGGGCCAACGTCACCAGGGGTCCCGCCCACCTTCCGCCCGCGCATCTCACCTGCTATCGCGTTCTTAATGATAACATTAGGCTATCTACCTACTCCCATTTGCTCAATTCTTTCTAGATATCTTATGAGCCGCACCATAGCAATTGCTTCCATGGGAGTTAAATGGGAATGTGATGCTTTCATGGTCTCATAAAATATTTTTAGTCTCGTGAACCTAAAATATCATTCATTCATACATACACATAAGCCACAAAGTTCAATGATTGGATATTGATATTTTCATAAATTATATATTTTTTTTCAAGTTTGCCTAATGAAACATGTACGTTATTAATTTTATATATATTAATTAGTAATTTAAATATTAGATTTTTTATAAATTTTAAAACAAAGTTAAATTTATGATAATTATATATTAAAAATTTATTTTAATTATATATTTTTTAATATAATAATAGATAAAAATTAATTAATTAATTAAAAGTATATTTTTTTTTAATATTTAAAGAGTTTAATTCAATATGGATTTGGGTTAGATTCGAAATCGAAATAAATTTAAAAAATATATTTACACATTAAAGAATTTAATCGATAATATAATCTAAAATAAATTTTCAATTTTGTATTTTGTATTTTATTTTTAAATTGTGAAAAAGGTCAATTCATATTACACTATATAAATTAATATATATATATATGAATGATGAATGGTGAATTAATTAGAATTACTAAATTTTATCACAAAATATATTAATATTGAAAATTAGAAAAAATGATATTTTGTATTAATTTTATGAGTGCGAGTATGAGAGAGTTACATATATTTTTCATAGTGAGTATCATATTATTGTAATATTTTAATTATTATATTTAAAGTTGATATTGAAATAATTAATGTAAAGTGAAATATTTTAATTATGGTTTACATTAAAATATTTTGGTAATTTTAATATATATATTTTTAATGTGATCTATCAACTTCATGTTGAATATTAAAAGAATGTCATTTCACCCATAATCTTTATTTATAAAATAGTAAGATGTAAAAAACATAACTAAATAAGAAATTTTCACTTTCAATTACTTTTAATGCTTAAAATTAATATAAAATATTTTATTAAAAATAGATAATATATATATGTGTGTGTGTGTGTTAAGTTCATGTTGAGAATAAATATAATTACACCTCCTTTATTTTAATTGTAAAATACCCCTTTCAATACAATAATATAAAAAAATATTGTAAAATATCCCTTTCAATACAATAATATAAAAAAATATTAATATTTTATAAATTACTTTATTTTATTTTTTAAATACTAAATATATTTTTATATTAAAAATTGCAAAATCTATTTAATCTAAATTGTGAAAAAAAAATCTTCGATTATAATAAAAGAATAATAATAAAACATTTAACCATTTTGTTTACTAACTACTTATCATAGTTTAAAAAAAAACAAACAAAACCACAAATTTATTGAATTGTGACATATTTATCTTCATGACTCACATGCTTGGTTATTAATGCTTATCATAATTCAAAGAAACAAAACCACAAATTTATTATTCTTAATTCAAAAATATAGAACACTAAATTACTTTTAAATTTAAATGCGTTTTTTTTTATTTTCAATTTTATATTTATTATTTTAAAACTTTATGTGAAATTGTGATTTTAATTAAAAAATAAAACATCTAACCATCTTATTTATTTTTATAATTCAACATCTTATTTATTCTTATAATTAAAAAAAACAGAGAAAATCACAAATTTATTAAATTGTGATCTATTTCTGAAAACATGTTTTGTGATTCTGTTTTTTGTTTGTCAAGTTGTCTATGATTCTCGAGGCTTGACTCGACCTAGGGGAATCTAATTCGTCAAAGTCACCCAGGGTCACTTGGGGATCACACCTAGTCTGGGCTACACCATCCCTATGCTGACTGGATTTTTAGCATGTCTACCTATTTTTGTATACATGCTTTGTTATTCTTTTTTCGTGTTTGTGAAATTGTCTGTGATCCTCCAGGATTGACCTACCCAGGGGCATATAATTCTTCAAAGTCACCCGGGGTCACCCGGGGATCACACCTAGTCTGGGCCACACCATCCCTATCTAATTCGTTAAAGTCACTCGGGGTCACCCAGGGATCACACCTAGTCTGGGCCACACCATCCCTATCTAATTTGTCAAAGTCAACCAGGGTCGCCCGGGGATCACACCTAGTCTGGGCCACACCATCCCTATCCTTTAGGATTGACCCGTGGCTTGAGAAATGGTGACCTAGGGGCATCTAATTCGCCAAAATCACCCGGGATAGCATGTCTACCTATTTTTGTATACATGCTTTGTTATTCTTTTTTCGTGTTTGTCAAAATGTCTGTGATCCTCCAGGATTGACATGTGGCTTGAGAAACCGCGACTCAGGGGCATCTAATTCGTCAAAGTCACCCAGGGATCACACCTGGCCTGGCCACACCAACCCCTAAGCTGACTGAGTTTTTTAGCATGTCTCCTCCCCCTAGCATAGGGCACAACCACCCCCCATGAGGTTTCATCTTGGGTCACCTTGCTAACGAGGCCCATCCTCAACCGGTTGTGCTAGTGGGACTTGACAACATGCTTTGTTATTCCTTGTTAAAAAATGTAATGCAGATTATTATTATTATTATTATTATTATTATTATTCTATTTTTATTGTCTAAGAAGTCTTGGAATGACAGTGATTGGGTGCTTTGTGCTCTGTTAAGGCACTCCTTGATGTGAAGTCACGGATTCAATTCCCCTCCCCAATTAGAGTAATATATTCGACATGATAAAAATGTAATCATGCAAAGCTTAAAAGAAAAAACTATTTTTATTGTAATGTAATAAGTTTGTTTTTTTTCAATATTTTCATAACCATGTATATGGTTATATAAGTATAAAAACAAACCATTTACAAAAACTAAATGTTTTGTTAGAAAGAATTGAACTTTAATGGGGTAGGCATTATAATACCTTAATATTTTTTTAATAGTTTAATAAAGTAAAAAATTGTAGAGTTAGTACTTGTTAAAATTAAGGTGATGTTAGTGCACCAAATAGTGTTTAAGTCTACCTAATGACATGCTCATCCTTTATAGGCCGCTTTCCGTTTGGTGCAATTCCTACTTTTGCATATTTGTCCAAGTGAAGTCAATCCAAAAGAGTAAAAAATGGGGGGCTACGATGGGGATATGAATGAACTTTTTTTAGAATTGGTTTGGATTCCTTAGTAGGTCAAGTAGGAATAGATGGAATAGATGTTTGGTATTGAACTAGTGGTTTGATAATTCTCTACTTCTTTCTTTCTTTCTTCTTTTTCTTTTCTTTTCTCTTTTTTTTCTTTCTTTTTTTCTTTTTTTTCTTTCTTTCTTTTTTTTTTCTTTTTTTTTTTCCAGAAAATCAATCATTTTATTGAGACAAATTTTGAAGTCTTTGTGAATGTAGTTTAATTTGGAATCATTTTTATTAAGACAACAATCAGGCAGGGAAATATAATGGCTAACTGGAAGTTTTCACAGGGTCTAGTCTAAATTTGAAGTAATGTTATTCCCTTTCTTTTTATTTGACATTTGTGTTTTGGTAATCATTTACTCAAGCTTAGAAAGTTAGGGAGTTGAAGGATTTATAGAAAAATATAGGTAACCCATGTTGATACATATGTGACTTTTAACTCCAACTCGCAGATAGATTTTCTTATCGATGAAATCCTTGGTCAAATAAAACATAAGTGCTAAAACTTTAAACTTCTTGGGTTGGCTTCACGTGGACAATCCTAACTTTATCTTATGAAGTACCAAACCATAACTAAATCCCTGAGTTAGCATCAACCAATGGATGTGGAACTTGCATGACTTGGTTGGTGGCAATGATGATTGTTCATGCCATTTCACAAATGCCACATCATTAAAATAAATGTTATGGAAGTCCTTATGACTCCACCGAGGCTTATATTGTAAAACAATGGTAATTCTATCGAACCCTACATGAAGCTCATAACCTTGTGGCAACATCCACTTCCACATCATAAATGATAATAGTAAGTGACCAAAAAAAAATTTGGAGGCCATGTTATGACCATCCTCATAAACTCACAACAACTCATTCATAAAAAAACTTAGACTAACTAATCTTAAATCCTTGAACACAACTTTGCCGATAAAATGGTGTCCAAGATGCACTCACCCTTGGAAAACATTCTCATAATTCTAAAACTAATTAGTTGACATTGAAGAACATTTTCAATTTTTATTTCATTATGACCACCTCTGCATGTTCCATACCTCTCATAAAGACGAAGCTCCTCTTTAAGGTTGCCATGCTTCCCATCATAAAATGTGATTATGACATCCTTCCTCGGTATAGATAACCCAACTAACAAATGGTTATCTCGAACATGGATGGAATATACCCTATCTATCCATAAATCATTCCCTTCCTCGACATAGATAACCCAACTAACAAATGGATATCTCTAACATGGATGGAATATACCCTATCCTGTTGAGATTCAACAAGATGATGAGCTTAGTGAAAAGAGTCGCCTTCACTAAGTGGGCCCGCAGGCTATTTGTGGTGCAAGTCTATTTTTAGACTATGTCTATTTTTAGACATGATGGTCATATTTCAGAAGTTGCAGGATGCTATTTGTGGATGGTTGATCAAGTTGGAAAAATAGATGAAATTCTATTTTTAGAATATTGGGCGAAGTCTATTTATAGATCGTCAATCTAAAAATAGATGCATGTCGATTATTATTAGCTCTTAATAATAATCGGACTCTAAACAACAACTTATTCTCTTAGAGCACTTGATTCGGTGAGATGTGGCACATCAGCTGACAGAAGGAATTACGCTATTGCTAAGGGTTTACTGGAGCTAATGCATGAAGGACTCAGTTAGAACTCAAGTGGCAGAGTTATGACATATTTGGAAGAAGTAGTTATGGAGTTGTATTTAGTTTAACTCAGTTAGACTCAGTTGAGCTAGTTGTATCTATTCTAACTGATTGATACACTAGTGAGAGTGGAGTGAATTAATTAGTTAATTAATTCACAAATAATAACTCATTAATCGACTAAACAATACGCGAGTTAACTATAGTGCCATCGCCGGTTTCGATGGAGACCCGGTGGAGAGGTAGGTGAAAAGGGAGCAAGATAGACTATATGTTGTGACTATAGTGATGCATTAGATTACATCACACACAGAATTGGAGTTACTGACGAGTTACGCGATCAGCGAGGTAATTAGAATTCATTGAGCTATTCTTGGCTGAGGGGATTGCATAGTGGAGAGGCTAGCGGAGGCGAAAGATCATATCATGGATTTGCGGGATTGGTCCTAATTAGTGTATAGCGATTGTATTGTCTTGCCCGAGAGCTTGTGATAAGCTTTGTATGTTTGTATGAGATTGTCATATGATCTCGATGTTACATAATATATAGTTGGGGTTTTCAGCTTCAGGCTTTCCCGGTTAAAAACTGTGTTATGTGCAATTGAATATTTTTGTTTATACTTCACATGTGTTTGCAATTAATTTTTCCGCAAAAGATTAACAAGTGGAATAGATTCAATATCTTGCATAAAGTTAAATAGTGTGAAATCAGGTGGATCTTGGACATATGCATGCTTATTGCATATAATTTCTACATGGTATCGAAGAATTATTGATTGAAGATTGCAATTGTGAAGTGAGTTTGTGCTAGTGGACAATTCGAATTTGCTACAAAAGATTCTTGGTGCGAAGTTAGAGTATACATTGAAATGGCTTTCCAATGGGTTGCGATTGGAGTATGCCCTTGATTGGGCCTCCGAATTACATATCCTGGAAGGACAAGATGGGCCGGTCTTTGGAGGATAATGATTTGAAGAGTTCATCGATAGCGATGTTCCTAAGCCGGGATCACAGCGATCTTGCATTACTTCGACGCATGGCAAAAGAGACGGCAAAGACGAGGAGAATTTTGTTGGAAGGTGAGACAATATTGTAGCCAATATGCAGAGTTGCCCTTCATTCTTAATGTGGAAGGCTTTGTGGAGGAGTAGTTCTAGCGAGAAGTGACCCACTTCTATGGCGCTTAAAGACAAGCTCGAGAAATGAGAAAAATAGAAGCGGAGAAGAGGCGACGGTGTTCAAAATACCTCACGGAAGTTTGTCGATACGAGGATAGGCCCCGGGAAGTGTGGGGGTTATTGTTGATGGAGAAGACTTGATGAGCTTGGCTCTCCTTAGGCTTCCAAAGAGTTTGCATAGCTACGAAGACCCTATCAATGGACAGGAGAAACTGTCAGGATGGGAGCGACTTTGGTCAGATCTTGTGCAGGAGGAGATAAGGCGGGGTACCAGGGATGGATCTTCATCGAAGAATGAAGATGAAGAGAATTGCACTTTGGTTGCCAAAGCAAGGAAAGGGAAGGGGAAGAAACATCCTTCAAAATCCAATGCTAAAGGCAAGAAGCAAGATTTGTCCAAAGTGAAGTGTTTTCACTGTCACGAACATGGACATTTCGCCACTAATTGTCCACAGAAGAAGAAGAAGAATAAGGTTGCTGGAGCTGCAGCTGGAGAGGCCTTAGCCTTGCAATTTGAACTTTATTTCTTCTTGATCGCATGCTTGGTTTCAAGCTGTATGGGATCGGTGTGGTATCTTGATAGTAGTGTGTCTTTCCATATGACGGGAGACAAAGAGTTGTTTAGTGACTTGGCGGAGAAGGACCTCTAGATGCATATAGAGATGGATGACGATGGTCGGTACAATGCGATTGGAATTGGGACCATTACCTTTGAGAGGGAGTCTAGTAATCCATTCTTGTTGAAGAATGTTATGCATGTTCCAGGTCTGAAGAAGAACTTGGTCTCGGTCGCAATGCTGGAAGACAAAGGTTATGATGTTGTTTTCAGTGAGGGAAAAGCCTTCCTTCAACATAAAACAACGGGTCAAACCAAGAAAGATAGGGGTTCGAATTAAGAAATCTCTACAAGCTAGAGGTAGATAGGTGCACTCGTGGTAGGCAAAGCGAAGAAGTGGTGAGCGGGATCGAACTGTGGCACGGGATGTTGGGCCACCTTCACGAGCGCCTTGAAGATTTTGCAGCAGATTTCTACTGTACTTCCCAAGGGTACTCTTGCGCAGTCAGATCAGTGTAAGGGAAGTACTATGGGTAAGTTTGTGAAGACCACCTTTCATGAGAAGGAGAACCATGCTTCGGTGATCTTGGAGAGAATTCACACAGACGTGTGTGGACCTTTCTCGGTTGCTTCAACAGCAAAACACAGGTATTATGTTATATTTGTTGATGACTATTCTCATAGATGTTGGATCTTCTTCATGCAGAAGAAGAGTGAAACATTCTCAAAGTTCTGTGAGTTCAAGGCATTGGTGGAGAAGGAGTCGGGGAAGCAAGTGAAAGCTCTACGGAGCGATAATGGTGGTGAATACATCTTGGGCGAATTCAAAGACTTCTGTAGCAAAGAAGGAATTCGAAGAGAACTCATAGCGCCTCATAACCCACAGCAGAATGGGGTCGCGGAGAGGAAGAACAGAACGATCGTGGGTGTTGCACGAGCGATGCTGCATGACCAGGGCCTAGATGCACTTATGGGGCGGAAGCAGCCACACCCAGCTGCTTTGCGGTTTGCTTGTGAGCAAAACCGTTGCACTCAGAGTACTTGGCATGAGTACACCTAAAGAAGATTTTACTTGTAAGAAGCATGATATTTCTCATCTGAAGATTTTTGGCTCATTTGTTTACATTCATGTGACAAAGGACGCCAGGAAGAAGCTAGAGTCGACTGCAGAAGTTGGGATATTTTTGGGGTACACAGAAAAACCCCATAATTATTGTTTGTATTTTCCAAATAGTCGGATGACTGTGGTGCAACGGGATATAAAATTCAATGAGGTGAAAGCCATGAAGTTGTCACTTGAGAGGGAGCTACACTTGCATGCAGAGGAGGAGCTACTTGTTCCCAAAGGTGAGCCTCTATATGTGGATCAGCCACAGGAGGAGATTCATGGAGTGGAGGAGTCCACTCATGCAGAACCAAACATCAGACAAGGCAAAAAGCGTACCCCAAAAGCTGAGAGACTGAAGCTTGATGCGGCATAGAATGTAGGAGTCCCTACATCACAGCGCAGACAGAGACAGTCACCTGACCGATATACTGGATACATGGCTCTTATGAGCAAGTGTATCGTGACAGAGCCATCTTCTTTCGAAGAAGTAGTGCAGGAGCCCACATGGGTAGATGCCATGGTGGAGGAGTATGACTCCATTGTCAGAAACAGTGCTTGGGATATTGTTCCAAGGTCGGTGGGAAAATCAGTTGTAGGATCAAGATGGATCTATAAGGTAAAGAAAGTTGCTGATGGGAGCTTTGAGAAGTATAAGGCAAGATTTGTTGCCCGGGGCTTCTCACAGATCAAGGGGATTGACTATGAATAAACCTTTGCACCTGTCACACGGTATTCTTCCATACGAACCATCCTTGCTCTCTCAGCGCGGATGGGTTGGCACATTCATCAGATGGATGTGAAGATTGCGTTCCTTAATGGAATCATTGAGGAAGAGGTGTACATTGAGCAGCTTGAAGGATTTGAGATCTTCAGCAGCGAGTCGCATGTGTCCAGGCTCAAAAGAGAGTTGTATGGGCTGAAACAAGCACCCTATGCTTGGTACACTCGGATCGACAACTATTTCACTGGACTTGGCTTCACCAAGAGTGAGGTGGATGAAAACCTGTACCCAGTTGTGGTGGAGGGTAAGCTTTTAATAATTGTACTTTATGTTGATGATTTAATACTAATAGGTGATGAGCAGTTGATACACTCATGCAAGGCAGATATTGCAAAGGAGTTTGAGATGAAGGATTTGGGCCTACTTCGTTATTTCCTTGGATTGGAAATATGGCAGCGGGAAGGTGAACTGTTTAGGCATGCCACTACGTATGGGAGATGCGGAGAAGTTTCATGCAGGGCGCAAGCCTATCGACACTTTCTCTTCAGAAATTGGAAGAATGATGATCACCATCAACGGTGGTAGTGGATGCCCTTGTTTATTGGCCGATTGAGGGGTTCGCTCATGTATTTAGTCAATACAAGACTAGACATATGCTATGTGGTGAACCGGCTTTCACAAGCGATGGTTAAGCCTACCAAGATCTTTTGGAAGGCAGATAAGCATGTCCTGAGATATCTCAGGGGCACATCTGAGTATTTTTTATGGTACAGATAGACCGATGAGGTGAATTTGCATGGCTTCACGGATGCAGATTGGGTAGGAAGCTCGACAGATAGAAAGAGCACATCAGGGGGGATTTTTAGTATCGGATCTACAATAGTTTCTTGGTACAGCAGGAAAAAAAGATCTGTGGCACTCAGTTTAGCGGAAGCAAAATACATGGCAGCATGTCAAGCTGCATGTGAGGCTATCTGGATGAGGAAGATCATGGTTGGTTTTTTTAGTTCACATTTAGATCCCATGGTGATACATTGTGATAATCAGAGTTGCATTAAACTCTCGGTTAATCCTGTGTTTCATGATAGATCTAAACATATTGATATCTGGTATCATCATATCAGAGATTGTGTGCAGCGGAAGATCATGTTGCTTCAGTACATTCCTACGGAGGATCGGGATGCAGATATTCTGACGAAGGCGCTCACCAGGAGCAAATTCGAATACCATAGAGGCAGGATCGGGGTGAAGGATAATCCCTATCTTGTTGAGAGGGAGTGTTGAGATTCAACAAGATGATGAGCTTAGTGAAAAGAGTCGCCTTCACTAAGTGGGCCCATAGGCTATTTTTGGCGCAAGTCTATTTTTAGACTATGTCTATTTTTAGACATGATGATCATATTTTAGAAGTTGCAGGATGGTATTTGTGGATGGTTGATCAAGTTGGAAAAAATAGATGAAATTCTATTTTTAGAATATTGGGCAAAGTCTATTTATAGATTGCTGATATAAAAAGAGATGCATGTCAATTATTATTAGCTCTTAATAATAATCAGACTCTAAACAACAACTTATTCTCTTGGAGCACTTTAGTTCAGTGCACAGATGTGGCACATCAGGGGACTGAGGAAATTACACAATTCCCAAGGGTTTACTGGAGCTAATGCATGGAGGACTCAGTTAGAACTCAAGTGGCAGAGTTATGACACAGTTGGAAGAAGTAGTTATGGAGTTGTATTTAGTTTAACTCAGTTAGACTCAGTTGAGCTAGTTGTATCTAGTCTAACTGACTGATACACTAGTGAGAGTGGAATGAATAAATTCACAAATAATAACTCATTAATCAACTGAACAATACAACAATTAACTACAGTGCATGGCAGTTTCAATGGAGACCCAGTGGAGAGGTAGGTGAAAGGGCAAGATAGACTATCTTTTGTGACTATAGTGATGCATTTATTGCATCACACAGACATTGGAGTTGCCAATGAGGATTGCTTAGTCAAGGCAAGGGTAATTCTAATTCATTCAGAGCTATTCTTCAGCAGGGATTGCGCAGTGGAGGCAGGCTAGCAGGAGGCAAAGATCGGTGCATGGATTTGCAAGATTGGTCCTGATTAGTGTATGACGATTGTACTGTACTGAGAGCTTGTGATAAGCTTTGTATGCTTTGTATGAGATTGTCATATGATCTCCATGTTACATAATATATAGTTGGGGTTTTCAGCTTCACGCTTTCCCGGTTAAAAACTATGTTATGTGCGATTGATTATTTTTGTTTATGCTTCACATGTGTGTGCAATTAATTTTTTTGCAAAAGATTAACAAGTGGAATTGATTCAGTATTTTGCATAAAGTTAAATAGTGTGAGATCAGGTGAATCAAGGACATATGCATGCTTAGTGCATATAATTTCTACATATCCTTCCACAAAGCATTCTTGTGCACTTGGAAAATAAAGAACATGGTGCACTTAACCACTTCACTAACATTATTAAACATGGGGGGATCCAACAAATTGGTGAGGGTTGAATCCTACAAGGGCTCAAACATGGGCTTCCATTCACAACAACTTCCTTGAAGGTAAAGGAAATCTAATCCATATATAATGATGGCTTCAAATTAGGAAAGAGATCCTCATTTGTGAAGTGGTAGTTAATTAGTAATGTTGATTCTACTTTCTACAGTAAGGAAGACATTTTGAAGCAAAGGTTTTTAATGTTACAAGATTAGACAAAAATTCAAAAAAGGCTCCACTACAACTTTTACCATTCATAACGAAGGTTTTAACAAATATTCCCTATAACTAAAAAGTTTCAGACGGGTGGAGGTTTTTGTTTTTTGATGCTCGTATTGGTGACACACCGGTAGATAATAAAACTAATTGCAATGTTGCTCATATCCATATTTTTGGTTGTATGACACACGTGCACATATAAATATTGCGAATCGAGGCATTATTTTTTGTTTTATGGCACGCCGACGATGCATCAACTCATTATTTTTGTTTTAAAATAACTAATGCTCGTAGACCTAAATAGATCACAAATGCATATTGAGTTTTGTATTGTACATATAACACAATGATGCTTGTATTACCATGCGCACCAAAAGGATGTGAAATTTCAAACATTTGAGGTAAGATGTCGATGCCATTCTTTGTTAATAAGCAAAGATGTGTACATTGCATTTAAAGCACCATAATAATTTGAAACAATAAATATAATAATGGGAAATGTCATTTAAAGTGACAATGCTTTCTCACAAATTTTAGCACTAGTAAGGTAATCTCTATGGAATAATGACAATATTAACTATACTATTCATCTAAATTTAAAGAGAATTTGTGATGGGATAAAGAAATTGAAAATAAGAGAAAATTAAGATAGTATGAGGAGGTGATCAAGCTTAATCTAGACGATCGAGTATTTTTTTTGTTTTGATTAACATAAAGAAGAAAATTGACATCACAAACATAAGGACAAACTCTCATGGGATTTGATCCATCTAATTCCTGATCTATCAGGGGCATAGAAGGACCAAATATTTTTGGAGTGTAGATGGTGAGGAGGAAGAAAATAAGCTCAATTACTTGAAGTTTGATACTATATTGAAAAAAGGAACTGCACATAATTCATGTTATTGTTTTTGAACCAATTACATTTAAAATATTTTAAAATTAAAATGATTTATATGGTTATTTAGATTTTTGTTTAAGCAGACAT
Source organism: Pinus albicaulis (assembly GCA_034641835.2). NCBI lineage: Eukaryota > Viridiplantae > Streptophyta > Pinopsida > Pinales > Pinaceae > Pinus > Pinus albicaulis. The sequence goes on along the minus strand of CM076582.1, from coordinate 1,511,268,574 downwards.
TGATTTGTTTAAAGAAAATTATTTTATTATTTATTATTTATTGGACGAACATACTTACACATGCATCATATTGGGCTATAGAATGTACCTCCGAGGGCCATACTACATTGGACAATTCCTAATAAGTTGTGAGTTGAAAAAATTTGTCATATTTATAACAATAAGAGTGTTAGAAGATGTAAATATTGGGCTATAGAATGTACCTCTGAGGGCAACACTACATTGGAAAATTCCTAATAAGTTGTGGGTTGAAAAAAATTGTCATCTTTATAACAATAAGAGTGTTAGAAGATGTAAATATTGGGCTATAGAATGTACCTCTGAGGGCAACACTACATTGGACAATTCCTAATAAGTTGTGGGTTGAAAAAATCTGTCATATTTATAACAATAAGAGTGTTAGAAGATGTAAATATTGGGCTATAGAATGTACCTCTGAGTGCAACACTACATTAGACAATTCCTAATCAATTGTGGGTTGAAAAAATTTGTCATATTTATAACAATAAGAGTGTTAGAAGATGTAAATCACTTTCTTTTATATTATCCTAAAAACATCCACACTAGGGGAGAGGGGTCAGTGCCCGAACACCTCAGCGCTGACTGGACCAGGGGCCACGTAAGGAGGGCCACGTCATGTACGTCAGTTGTCCGTTCACGTGGCGGGCACGTGCAGCCGATCCTTCCGGTCTCTTACCTTTCCTCTCGGTCGTCTCCTGCCATATTGAGGAGGCTTCTCGACGAAGCCTCATTTCCTGCTCTGGGTCTGGTTGTTGTGCGTTCTCGGCTCCGTTCCTTGCGCGACGTTTCTCCGATGTCCGACGCCTCCGCCACCACTGTCCGCGCGCTCCATCCGTCGTTATGGCGCTCGTGCTCTCCTGGCTCGAGCTCCCCTGGTCCTGGTTCGGCCGTGACATCATTCAAATTGTTAGTGGTTTATGCTCTGTGGCTGTTCACATTGGGTTGTGTGTTCGTTCAACCTCGCCTCTGTGGTGGTTTAACCTCGGTGTTGTGGTGGTTATACCTCGGCGCTGTGTGGTTTAGGGTCGGCTCTTTGCTCTTTATGCTCGGCTTTGTTTTGTCATACCTCGGCCCTGTGGTGGTTTTACCTTCGCCCTTTTGTAGTTTTATTCGGCTCTGTAGTGGTTTTACTTGGCTCGGCCCAGTGGTGGTTTTAACTCGGCTCTGTGGTGGTTTTTCTCGGCTCTGTGGTGGTGGTGATCATACCTCGGCTCCATGGTGGACATACCTCGGCTCTGTGGTTCGGCGCTGCGTGTTTTACAGGTCTGTATGCTGCGAATTTTGTTTTTAGGTGCGTTTTTCAGCTCTGGATGCTATGAATTGTGCTTTCAGGTGCGTTAGTCTGTTAGTTTTAAGTGTTTTTGCATTTTTTTTTAATGTTGGTGCTCTGTGAATGATTGTGTTTTTGATTTTTTGCAGGTCAATGTAGAAACCAAGGACAATGCAGTTGGCTGGCAAGGCAAGGAGGAAGGCCAGGAGGGAGAGGAATTGGATGAGAGGAGTTTTAAGGTAGGACTCTGTCCTACCAGTGATATGTATGTGTTTGTAAACACATTTAACCTTAAGGAGATGTTCTCTGTTGAGCTTCTTTACTGTTTTACTATGGTTTTACTGTGTTTTACTGTGGTTTTATTGTTGTTTTACTGTGGTTTACTATGGTTTACTGTGGTTTAGGGTTTTACTATGGTTTTACTGTCTGTAGGGTTTAGGGTTTTAATTGGAAAATCGAAAGGTTTACTGTTGTCTCTCTCGTTGGAAAATCAGAATTAGGTTTACTGTGGTTTAGGGTTTTAATTGGAAAATCAGTTTTTGTGGTTCTCTACTTATGAATTTTAAGTCTTCTCAGTTACATGTGAAAGCAATGCAATTCAATGTTTTATTGATACCCAATGGGGAAATTCTATGCTGGAAAAACGAGAGTATTGGACTTTACTGATACCCAATTGGGATTTTGATTAGGGGTCATTGATTTATATCGGCCACGGGATTTGGGTTTTATTCTGATCCATTACTATTTGCGGTTCTGATAAAAGAGGTTGGTTCCTTAATCAAGTATGTGTTCCAGAGATATAAGTTCTATTGACTCAATGGGGATTGGATTCTTTCCTTTATGGAGGCTACCAATGACTGTATTGTGCATTTGATGAAACCTTTTAGGCTTTTGGTGTGGGAATTTGATCACAGTATCTTTAGGGTTTCTTACCGTGGATGTTTATTTATTTAGGGATTGCAAATAAATGAGTTTGATGGGTTGTAAGTTCAGCCTCAATTTTACGGCACCAGGATCCATGCCGTAATATATAAGAATGACACCCATTAGGTCTCTTCCTCGGGCTTTATTGTATTTGTATTTTGTTTGACAAGATGATTCTTCTTATCTTTGTGCTCCAAGGGTGCCTTGTCCCCAATTTGGGAATCTTACAATGCAATGTAACCAGCTCAAAATAATCTAGAGAGATCTGTTCGGCTAAGAAGCCATGGTTGCGAGTATTTACTCTGCTAAAGTTGCCTATGACCTGCACCTGACTCAATGTTTTGGAATGACCCACTTGCATGGGCTAGACTACTACCCATGAGGAACGAAACATGTTCCTGAGAAATTTCAATCTTTCTGGAGAGTTAAAAATACCTTCGCTTTACCATCCAACCAAGTTTGACCGATTTAGTTGCTTTTGTTTAGATTGCACTTGAACATTATAACGTAGGATTTCAAGAGTTGTATAATACTATTAGTCTTTACTCTTGTCATTGTTGCACTTCTATTTTACACGATTGCTCTTTTGGACTGGTTTATTGTATTTAGATATTTTTTGAATCACTTGACATCTAGAAATATTACAATTCATCTCTCATCTTAATTGAATCACTTCAATTCAGTAAAAGATGGGCAACGATTTAGTTGCTTTTGTTTAGATTGCACTTGAACATTATAACGTAGGATTTCAAGAGTTGTATAATACTATTAGTCTTTACTCTTGTCATTGTTGCACTTCTATTTTACACGATTGCTCTTTTGGACTGGTTTATTGTATTTAGATATTTTTTGAATCACTTGACATCTAGAAATATTACAATTCATCTCTCATCTTAATTGAATCACTTCAATTCAGTAAAAGATGGGCAACGATTTAGTTGCTTTTGTTTAGATTGCACTTGAACATTATAACGTAGGATTTCAAGAGTTGTATAATACTATTAGTCTTTACTCTTGTCATTGTTGCAATTCTGTTTTACACGATTGCTCTTTTGGACTGGTTTATTATATTTAGATGTTTTTTGAATCACTTGACATTTAGAGAGCCATACAATTCATCTCTCATCTTAATTGAATCACTTCAATTCAGGAAAATATGGGCAACGATTTAGTTGCTTTTGTTTAGATTGCACTTGAACATTATAACGTAGGATTTCAAGAGTTGTATAATACTATTAGTCTTTACTCTTGTCATTGTTGCAATTATGTTTTATACGATTGCTCTTTTGGACTAGTTTATTGTATTTAGATGTATTTTTTGAATCACTTGACATTTAGATATATTACAATTCATCTCTCATCTTAATTGAATCACTTCAATTCAGTAAAAGATGGGCAACAATTTAGTTGCTTTTGTTTATATTGCACTTGAACATTATAACGTAGGATTTCAAGAGTTGTATAATACTATTAGTCTTTACTCTTGTCTTTGTTGCAATTCTATTTTACACGATTGCTCTTTTGGATTGGTTTATTGTATTTAGATATTTTTTGAATCACTTGACATTTAGATATATTAAAATTCATCTCTCATCTTAGTTGAATCGCTTCAATTCAATTATGAATTCAATTTCTTTGTTCAATTATGAATTCAAAAATCTGATATAGGCTAAGGCTATAACTTCAATTGCTCCCAGTGTTGATCTAACTGATATAAGCTAAGGTTATAAGGTCTTGATCAGGAATCAATTACTCCCCGTGTTGATATACTTGCCCACCACGTGAAAGGCATGCGAACGGACAGCTGACGTACATGACGTGGCCCTCCTTACGTGGCCCCTGGTCCAGTCAGCGCTGAGGTGTTCGGGCACTGACCCCTCTCCCCTATATAATCTCACAATCCTTTAATTATAGTTTTTACTAACAATCATAAGAAACATTAAATCAATCTTTTTATGCAGTCTTGCATATTAAGTATGGTATGTTGAGCTTGATAAAAACATTTTAAAGATTTTGAATTAGGATGTGGGTATTCTAGGTACTGCATGATTTTAATTTATTTTAGGACATCTACTTAACAGGATGCAATGCAAGACCACTTCATCTCTCATCTTAATTGAATCACCTCTGTACAGTGTTCAATTATGAATTCAAAAATCTGAAATAGGCTAAGGCTATAACTTCAATTGCTCCCTGTGTTGATCTAATTGATATAGGATAAGGATATAATGTCTCGATCAAGAATCAATTGCTTCCCGTGTTGATATACTTGTTATTTAACATGATATTTGGTATCTGTTTATGTTCATCAAAGAGCATGTAATGTTCAAGGGATAGTTTGTTTAGATGCAATCAATTTTTTTTGTTAATGATGTTCAATTCAATTTCTTTGTATAACCACCACAGAGCCGAGGTATAACCACCACAGAGCTGAATATGTTAACCTCCTTTTTATTGAGTGATTTTGATTGATGAAGTTTGCAATGAATTTTGATGATACTTGTTATTTAATAGGATTAGATGCAATCAAGGGGATAGTTTTTTTAGATGCAAACGATTCGTTTTGTTAATGATTTTCAACTAAATTATGAATTCAATTTTCACTCAATTATGAATTCAAAACTGAGCATAGGCTAAGGGCTATAATCCTATCACCAACAAACTTGGAGGATTTAGAAATTGTTTGATATGTAGGAATTATAAATGTTTGATATATAACTTCATAAATCTGATATAGGCTAAGGCTATAACTTCAACAGATTAACAAATCTGTAGGATTTAGAAAACCTGCTTGGATATAACTTTATAAAATCTCATAGCTATTATTATAACTTCAACAGATTAACAAAC
>CM076582.1:1511086855-1511263409 GCA_034641835.2 Pinus albicaulis | reverse complement strand
ACCACTTATAATAATCTTCGGGTTTCCATGTAGCTTTTGAATTGTTTCCATAAATGAAGTAGCAACTGTACTTACTTTAAATGGATAAGATAATGCACAAAAGTGTGCATACTTGGTAAGTCTATCAACTACCACCATGATGACACTCCTTCCTTCGGACTTAAGTAAACCTGTGATAAAATCCATTGAAATCTCCTCCCAATGTTGACTTGGAATGGATAAAGGTTGTAGAAGAACTGAGTTCTTAATTGTCTCCACTTTGTGTTATATTCTTTCCACGAATAGCCCCACGCGCTGTACGTTGCGCCGGGCGCAGCAAGGGGGAGGCAGCCCCCACTGTTGGGTTCTGGGGCAGCGCCCCGGCGAAAATTTGTTTGCTGTGTGAACCCACTCATAGGTGGACCCACCCATGTTTTGTGCATGATTTTGCACATGGTTTTGGGGTACGATGGTTTTCGGCCCCTGGTATTTTGTAGATCCAGTTAAGGGAACTATGGTTATGTTCTAATCTAGGGTTAATGGATTGGGGTTTATGTATGCTTCGACATGTATATATATGTGTTGTAACACTAAAAGGAATATAATGAAAAATCAGAACAAATTACGATTTGGGATCCGGAAATCTTGTGTTTATACATTTTTTTATGTTTTATGCTCTGTGTTTATTTTTTGTTCATAAGATTCGTGTGTAGATAATTTATGTTCGGGGTTAAAACCTACATTTGGTATCGAACGGGTTTTGGCTTCAAGGGGGCGCCTTTGCTGCTGAGGGTTTTTTGCTCGGGCCTGAGGTAGACCCTGTTCAGTGGGAGATCTGCGGGATTGATTCTTGTGGTGAAAGAAGATGGCGAGCGGCGGGAAGAAGATAGAGATCGAGAAATTTAATGGTCAGAGTTTTGAGTTATGGAAGCTCAAGATGGAGGATCTGCTAGTGGATAAAGATCAGTGGATCACGGTAGATCCAGGTACTAAACCAACGGTAATGTCAGATGAAGACTGGAAGAAACTGGATCGGAAGGCTAAGAGCACAATACAGTTGTGTGTCTCAGATTCAGTATTGTTGAATGTATCTGGGGAAGCTACGACGAAGAATTTGTGGGAAAAACTTGGGACTTTGTACCAATCTAAGTCTTCGGTGAATAAGTTGTTCCTGCGGAAAAAGCTGTATAACCTGAGGATGAAGGATGGAGACTCGGTGACAGAGCATTTGAACGCCTTCAATACGCTAGTGATCAATACATCATGTGGTTAATATTAAAATCTTAGATGAAGATAAGTGCATCAGTTTGTTGTGTTCTCTACGGACTCGTGGAATGATCCCCTGGACTGCAATAGGTATGGCTAACTACCTTGAATTTTGATAACATTGTCTCAGCCTTGCTGTCGGAGGAAATGAGACAGAGAAATATGGAGGGCCAGAATGGAGATGCCTTATCTGTATGAGGAAGGTCCAAAAACAGAAACAAGAATAAGGTTTCGAGTGAGAGATCCAAATATAGAGGGAGATCTAAATCTCCTGGAATGTTTGTAAAGGTATGCTGGAAATGCAGAAAGGAAGGACACTACAAAAAGGAGTGTAGACCTAAAGCTCCTGAGAAAGGAAATGGATGCGATGATGCTCCTGCAATGAGAGTAAAAACCATGGATGAAGGTGGGGATGTGTATTTAAACTTCTTCTTCAAATACACATGTAGATCATGAGTCATGGTTGATTGACTCAGGTGCATCCTTTCACTTCACTCCCCATAGGGAGTGGTTCTGCGAATATGAGAAATATGATGGTAGTGATGTCTTCCTAGGGGATGATAGGAAGGCCATAATCATTAGACGTGGAAAGGTCAAGCTAAAGATGCAAGGTGGAAGGATTAGAACACTTTCTGGTGTTCTGCATATTCCTGCATTGGCCAGAAATCTGATTTCTGTAAGCAAGATGGATGATACAGGTGTAAAAATAGTGTTCGAGAAAGATTCCTACAAGATGGTTTGGGGAGCACTAGTATTAATGCGGGGAGTTTGGACTAGAACTCTGTATAAGCTACAAGGTAGCACTGTTATTGATGGGTGTAACAGTTTTGTGGTTCCTGAAAGTGGAGTGGAAAGCCTAGTTGTCTCTGGAGAAAAGACCATGCTATGACATCAAAGGCTTGGACATATTGGAGAGAAGGGCCTTCAGATACTGCATAGAAATGGTATGGTAGAAGGTATGTCTAATTTCTCTCTGGATTTCGATTTCTGTGAACATTGTATTTATGGGAAGCATAATCGGGTGAGTTTTCCTTCTGGTGCTAAGAGGGCAAACAAAATATTAGAACTTGTGCACAGTGATGTGTTTGGACCTGTGTAAGTTCCATCACTGGGAAAGTCTGTGTACTATGTTTCATTCATAGATTACTTCTCCAGGAATACATGGATATATTTCTTGAGGAAGAAATCTGAAGTATTTTAAAATTTTAAAGAATTTAAGGCTCTGGTGGAAAACCAGACAGAGAAGAAGATAAAGGCGTTGAGGACAAATAATGGTGGGGAGTTCTGCAAGAAGGAATTTGAAGAGTTCTGTAAGAAGTGTGGTATAGAACAGCAGAAGACTACTCCATACACACCTCATAAAAACGGAGTTGCAGAAAGAATGAACAGAACGCTGATGGAAAAGGAAAGAAGCATGCTCAGTGGTACCAGGTTAGGACAAGAATTCTGGGCAGAGGCAGTGGAGATTGCATGTTACTTAGTTAGCATATCACCTTCATCAGCGTTGGCGGATAAGACTCCACATGAGGTATGGACTGGTAAGAAACCCTCTCTTTCACATCTAAGGGTATTTGGATGTGATGCATATGTACATGTTCCAAAGGAGAAAAGGACCAAGTTGGATAATAAATCTGAAAGGTGCATCTTTATTGGGTATAGGGATGGTTTAAAGGGTTACAAGCTTTGGAACCCAGAAACAAGGAAGGTTGTGTACAGTCGAGATGTGGTGTTTAGAGAAGTGAAAGATGTTGTTAAACATGAAGTCCTACCAAAGGAACCTGAGAAGATATAGTTTGAGCTAAAGGAGGATGAATCAGACTCTACAACAGAAGAAGACTTAGAAGATGAAGAGCCACAAACTCCAGCTTTGAGAAGATCAGTTCGGGAAAGAAGGCAACCAGAAAGGTATAGTCCATCTGCTTTCTGTTCAGGTTTTTCCTTAACTATAACTGATGATGAACCCAGAACTGTCAGGGAGGCAGTAGATTCAGAGGATGGAAAACTCTGGAAGGAGGCCATGGTTGATGAAATGTCATCCTTGCACAAAAATGAGGCATGGGATCTGGTGGAGTTGCCGGCTGGAAGGAAGCCCATCGGGAGCAAATGGGTGTTTAAAAAGAAGATGAATGTAGAAGTCAAGGTGGAGAAATACAAAGCTCGGTTGGTAGCAAAAGGTTATTCCCAGGTGTCGGGAATTGATTTTGGTGATATTTTTTCTCATGTTGCCAAGGTTACTTCTATTAGATTACTTCTATCTGTTGCTGCTGCATTTGATTTTGAGATAGAACAAATGGATGTGAAGACAACATTTCTTCACGGGGATCTAGAAGAGGAGATCTACATGAAGCAACCTGAAGGCTTTATGGTGAAGGGTAAGAAAGAACTGGTATGTAGGTTGAAGAAGTCTTTGTATGGCTTAAAACAGTCACCAAGGATGTGGTATCAGAAATTTGATACCTATATACGGGGACTTGGCTTCACCAGAAGCAAGGAGGATCACTGTGTTTATTTTAAATTAATTGTTGACCGTGTTATTTATTTGGTCTTGTATGTGGATGATATGTTGTTGATTGGAAATGACAAAGAAATTATCCAAGATTTGAAGACCCAACTGTTCTCCAAATTCGACATGAAGGATCTTAGTGTTGCAAACTATATTTTGGGCATGGAAATTAAGAGAGATTGGGCAAAGAGGAAGCTCTGGTTAAACCAGAGGAAGTATGTCGAGACTATATTGCAGAGGTTCAATATGCAGGATAGTAAACCGGTGAATGTTCCTATTCCTGTAGGTGTAAAGCTATCTGCTGAACAGTGTCCCAAGACACAAGAAGAAGAGGAGTATATGTCCCGTGTTACATATGCAAGTGCAGTGGGTAGCCTGATGTATGCAATGGTCTGTACTAGACCAGACATTGCACATGCAGTGGGAGTATTGAGCAGGTTTATGTCAAACCCAGGGAAGGAGCATTGGACAATAGTGAAGCGGGTTTTCAGATATTTACGTGGCACTAGTGATTATGGCTTGTGCTACCAGGGAAGACCAGGATTGAAAAGAATGTTGGACATTCGTGGTTTTGTTGATGCAGACTGGGCTGGAGATCTGGACCAAAGAAGATCTACAAGTGGGTATGTGTTTAGCTTATTTGGAGGTGCAGTCAGTTGGATGAGTAAAAGACAGTCTGTAGTGGCTCTTTCAACTACAGAGGCAGAATACATAGCAGCCACTCATGCAAGCAAGGAAGCAATTTGGTTGCAGAGATTGTGTTCAAGTATGGGGTTGGTACAGCAAGCTATAAGGATAGACTGTGATAGCCAAAGTGCAGTTTTCTTGGCTAAGAACCCTGCTTATCATTCAAAGACAAAGCACATTGATGTTCAATATCACTTTGTTAGAGATATGGTTGAGGCTAAAAGGGTGTTGCTGGTAAAGGTGGACACTTTGAAGAATGTTGCAGATGCATTGACAAAGTCTGTGAGCACTCAGAAGTTCTCTTGGTGTAGAGAAACATTGGGTGTTGAAGAATTGGCCCAATGACTAAGCTCTCCTGTGGCCCCCTGTGGAAAGAAAACAACAAGTGGGAGAATGTTGGGTATGTGTTATATTCTTTCCATGACTAGCCCCACGCCTTTGTACGTTGCACAGACTTGACAGGGAGGAAACACATTTGGGATCAGGCGGCTGTGAAATAATTGTTTTATGTGCGGACCCTCCATGTTTTGTGCATGATTTTGCATGGTTTTGGGGTACGATGGTTTCGGCCCACAGTATTTTACAGATTGGTCAGAGACTGGGTTTATATTCTAATCTAGGGTTAATGGATTGGGGTTTATGTATGCTTCGACATGTATATATATGTGTTGTAACACTAAAAGGAATATAATGAAAAATCAAGCTGGTCGTCCCGATTTGGGATCCAAGGGAAAATCTCTGTGTTTATCTATTTTATGTTTTATTCTCTCACTGTTGTTTATTTTTTGTTATAAGATTCGTGTGTAGATATTCTCTGTTGAGGGTTAAAACCTACAATTTTGCTGGAAAACCAAACATTCTGCCACAAACTTTTGAATATCAGATTTAAGGCCATCCCAAAAAAAATATTTCTTCACCCTGTGGTAAGTTTTTAAATATCCTTAGTGTCCTCCTAAAGGAGAATTGTGCAATTCCAAAAGAATCTTTTGTTTTAGTTGGGAATTCTTGCAAATATATAAGCGATCTTTATACCATAGGGAATCATTTTTACAACTAAATGTATTAGATGTACTATGATCTTGCTGCAACTTTTTAACGAGAGTCCACACTTCTTCGTCCTTCTTCCATTCATCCATTGCTTCGGTTATCCAATTTGGATGGATAATTGAAATGGCACAAAGCAATGCTTCCACCTCTTCATCCTTTCTTGAGAGTGCATCTACAAAAACATTTAGCTTCCCTTTTTTGTAGATGATTTCAAAGTCATAACCCAACATCTTTGTGAACCATTTTTTCTGCTCTTCTGAAGATAGTCTTTGTTCCAAAAAAATTTTAAGACTATCATGATCAATTTTTACCTTGAAGTGTCTTCCAATTAGGTAAGGTCTCCATTTATTTAGTGCATGTAGTATTGCCAACATTTCCTTCTTAGAAATAGCCTTTTGTAAATACTTTCCTTTGATTGAATGACTTTCAAAAGCAATGGGTCTTCTTTCTTGCATTAAAACAATACCAATTCCATTTCCTGAGGCATCACATTCCACAATAAAGGTTTTTGTGAAGTATGGCGTAGCTAAGACTGGTGCTAGGCACATTGCCTCTTTAATATGTTCAAAGGCCTTAGTTTCTTCAGTAGTCCATGAAAATGCATCTTTCTTCAATAATGTTGTTAGAGGCGCTGTTATTCTCCCATAATTCTTAACAAACTTGCGATAATACCCTGTTAACCTGAGAAATCTGTGCAATTGCTTTATGGTTGTGGGGAATTTCCATTCCTTAATGGCTTTAATTTCGGTAGGATCTACCTTAACACCCTCGTGAGATACAATATGACCTAGATATTCCAACTCTAGTACTCCAAAGAAACATTTTTATGTTTTTGCATATAATTATTTCTCCTCTAATAGTTTGAGCACCCTGTCAACATGTAGAACATGATCCTTCCAAGACCTGTTGTAGATTAGTATATCATCAAAAAATACTAGAACAAATTTTCTAAGGAATGGTTTGAAAATGGAATCATCAACCCTTGAAATGTAGAAGGTGCATTGGTAAGGCCAAAAGGCATGACCAAAAATTCATAATGACCCTCATGACTTCGAAATGTTATTTTCGGAATATCTCCAGTCTTCATTCTAATTTGATGATATCCTGAACGAAGATCCAACTTGGTAAAATAAATTGCTCCATGTAATTCATCAATCACAGGAATGGGAAATTTATCTTTAATAATGAGCTTATTGAACTCCCTATAATATGGACACATGCACTGTGATCCATCTTTCTTGTGCACCAATACTACTGGAGCAAAGAAAGAACTTTGACTAGGTTGAATTATACCCACCTCTAACATTTCTGCAATCATACGTTCAATTTCGCTCTTTTGGACATAAGGATGTTTGTAAGGTCTGATGTTTGGAGGAACACTTCCTGAAATCAAATGAATAGCATGATCATGATCACGAATAGGTGGGAGTCCTTTGGGAGTATCAAACACCTTGGAATGATTTTCCAAGACTTTTTGGAGATCTGGAGAAATAGATGATTTTGATGTTGGAAATTCTAATGAGCATAATTGTGCAATTACACCCTGTTGTTCTTTCTTCAAAATATTTTTCATGACATTAGAGCTTATTATCTTTCCTGGCTTCCCTGCGATACCCTGTAATTCGATTTCCTTTCCTTTCGAAAAAAAATTCAAGAAAGGTTCTTGAAAATTCAAAGCTATTGTTCCCAAAGATTGTAACCATTGTACTCCTAGTACAACATCAGCACCTCCCATTGGGATGCAAATAATTAGACTATTCAATACATATTCCCCCATTGCTAGCTTGATATTATGGCATTTTGCAAAGAAATTTATAGTTCCTCCATTTGCAACCATCACTCGACATTCTGGTGTTGGGTATAGGAAACAATTCAATTCCTTGGCTACCTTACAATGAATAAAATTATGGGTACTACCCGAATCAATCAACACTATTACCTTTTTTATTCTTGATATGTCCCTCTATCTTGAGAGTTTGAGGAGTGGTAATTCCTACCAATGCATTACATGATATGGTCGGACTCATTTCTTCTTCTTCTAGGGTTTATTCCTGGTGTATATCCTCTACTTTTGAAGTTTCTTCTTCATTTTCTTCTTCCTCTTCACAATCTATGTAAAATAATTTCTTCTCAGTGCACTTATGACCTTTAGTGTATTTTCTATCACAACTGTAGCAAAGCCCTTTTTCTCTTTTTTCTTCCAATTGTTGTGGTGTCAACCTTGTAGGTTGTGGAAATCTAGGCATAGCAACACTTCCTTCTTTATAGAATTGAGTGGTAGGCTTCCTTTTCGCCATAATTTTACATTCAACTTTTCTTGCCAACCTGAATGCCTTCTCCAATGAATCAGGTTCCAAAACGCGAACTTCATGTTGGATGTTATCCTTTAAAGTGCCTATGAAGAGATCAATCCTGTGTTCCTCTGGAGTATCAGTTACCCTTATATTCAATTTTTGGAAGTCCTCAATGTGCTGCCCCACTAAACCCTTTTGTTTGAGATTTATCAATTGGCTAAAGAAGGTGTTTCTCTTTGTATCCTCATAATGTGCTATCATTTCCTCAGTAAAAATTGACCAAGTGACAATTTTTTTATGGGAGCAAAGCCATCGATACCATACAAATGTATTTTGTTCTAAATGTAAAGTTGCAATGCATACCTTTTTTGTGTTTTGCACATTATTGAGATCAAAATATTGCTCCATCTGTAGTATCCATGTTACGGGATCCTTGCCATCAAACTTCCTCATATCCATCTTTGGAATATGGTGGTTCTTCAATCCAACATTAGAGTTTATGAAATCATGATTAACATGTATTTTATTCTCATCATGAGTTTCCTCTACTATCTTTTCGCCATTAGGAAACATTTCTTGTATCAACTTTTCCAAATCATTCTTCATGTTTTTGATGTTGTCTTTCATTTTTTCATCGATCTTAGCTTCCATGTCATCTGTATTAGCTTCCATACCATCCATCTTAGCTTCCATGCCCACTTCCATGCCATCAATATTACCTTCCAAACCATTCATCTTAGCTTCCATGCCTTTCTTCAAACCATCCATATTAGTTTCCATGCCTTTCTTCAAAACTTCCATTTCATTTTTTGTTGCTCTTTGCGATAGCGAAATTTGGTGCACTTGCTCTTGTAATTTTGATATCTCATGTTGTGTTTCTTCGTCTTCATGAGTCATAGTAGAGCCTTCTGAAGGCTTAATTGGCATTGAATTATTTTTAGGGAGCATTTTAGAACCCAATATTGATATCTCTTCTTCAATATGCCCTTGGAATAAATTCAAACTAATTTTTTTCAAACGAGACTTATGTAATTCGAAAAAAATACATACCTTTTTCTTGCTTTTGAGGAGCTCAAAATTGAAACTGAATTAACTCTGTAATTCCGGATCTTCAATATCTAAAATTTGGTCTTGTGATAGCCCTGTGAATCCTCTTTCTAATGCCACAGGTCTGACCTGATTTTGATTCTTCAAGGCAAAGTTATGTCCAATCTCCCACAATGGCCAAATTATGGACTAGTTCAGTAGAGCGAACTTCTATGACTTGCCACATGTCACTGTTTGTTCCTTTGGCTCTAAAATTTATAGACAGGAAACTAAAGTCAATTTACTTCCAGCCACTTTTTACATAATTCCAATTCGATGCTCAAAGAGAGAGTTATGAATATTTTCCCACGATCACCTCTTTGAGATGAAATTCGGGATCCTGAAAAAGACCTAACTTCCACAGATCATATCTCTGAAAATATTGTGAACCAAGCTCTGAAATTTTTCGATGATGTTCCTCAGGATTTCGGCTTCGCACTTTAAAAATTTCAGCTTCTGACCCTTCATAGAAACAAAGTTATAATGAAAATTCCACGGTGACTTGTTTGGTGTGGCGAAACCCTAGAATCCAACCCTCTGATACCAAATGTTGAGAAACCAGCTCCAAAAAGAGAAGAAAAGAGATATCAATGCCTTAGAAATAAGTCACTTCGAGGGGGAAACCTCCAATACATTACATGAATGAAAAATTCTTGGATGATCAAATGAAAAAACCTCCTTTGTATATATAGGAGTCCATGGGGCCACAATGTAATCCTAGTCGACCTAACAATAATAATTTAAGGGCAGAATAATAACAATATGGGGGTTGCAGGGGTACAACAATAACAATAAGGGGGTTACACTAACAACAATAAGAGACTATACTAGTAATATAAGGACCTAACATTGTAAAAGAGGAACATCACCATTAAGTAAGACCCCAAATGCATTTGTATTATTCCATAAAATAGTACACGAGAGCTTCAAGAGGGAGTATGCAATTCAATGATCGGATCATTTGATTGACAAATGGCTCCTAATTTATAGATAAATTCTCCAACGGCTAGCTGGCTTGAGCCTCGTCAAATTAATCTTGACTGTTCATAAAGATTTAATTATCTTTTAATCATCACCATTGAAATTATTTATTTTTTGAGGAAAATCGAAATTTTCATTTAATTTATTTTTTATTAACTAAAAAATAATTATTTTGAATTAATTTCCTAAAAAAAATGACTTTGACTTAAACACCAAGGCCCAAGGGTCCAAAATTTCTTGATTTTTTCAATATTCCCTTGGTAGAGGACCTCCAAAAAATAATTCTTCTAGAACCCATGAATTTTTTAATTTGGAGAATTCATTTTCCTAAAACTCAACTTAGACTTAAATTAATTAAATTTTTGGCTTATCATTTTTAGTTTATTTTTTCCATAAATATTAATTAATTGACACATGAGGGGATTATTAATTTTTTTCAACCCTCTAATATTTTAGCACCATGGCTAAAATATTATTTACATAAGATAATTACATTTAACCCATGAAGAGGGAACACCCGTTCGTTATAGACTCTCAAATGTCTACCCAATTCTGCGACTCAAAATATGATTTAGTAGACCTAGTAATTCTTAATAAAATAATCTAGCCAATTAGCTAGGATTATTCCCAAATTAATTTTACAAAGACTCGATAAAACACACTAGGACTCACCTAATATGTTGACAAAAAAATACACCCTAGTTTTGGGGTGAGGTTGAATCAATGAGACGAAAATCCTCCTAGGATAGAAATCCTCACCGAAATAATAGGTTGACCTATGTTGTTATATACATGATGGTATTACTAATATCATTTACATTATAAACATGCATAATGGGTTTACATATTTAACAAACTGAAGACTGCTGATGAATACTGGATGGTATGAATGATGAAATTCCTTTTGCAAAAAAAAAAGGGTGTACTGATATAGAGTCTTTGACATGGAGTAGTGAACATCTGGCTCTACTTGGGGGCACGTTGCTTCACCGAAGGAATGCGTGAATCCAAAATCTTCATCCAAGTAACACACAAAATCGTATAATTAGCGTCCATCCCAAAATCATCATATAACATTAAATACATGAAATAGAAGCTCTATAACCAGTAATAATTCTACTAACATGAAAAGTAAATCTACTCTAAAAATAGAAATGAAATGATGAAATGACAAGGTGTAGGGTTATAAATACAATACAAAGGATGCCCTATGCCATCATATGTCATCTTTGAAGAACAACTTGAGCATTTGGCCATTTGCAGGTACGTCAAGTGGTTCACCATCCAACATTCTCAAGTGGAATGAATTTAATGCAACGATGTCTCTAGTAATTTAAGGTACTAGCCACAAACTGTCAAAATTCTTGTGGTTCCCTGGTTTCTCATTTCTATGATCCCAGAGTAGGACCATATCTCCAACCTACAAAAATCTAGCTCAAGAAGATTTATCAAATTTTTTCTTAATACTAGATTTATTTTTACACATGTTATCAAAATATTTTCTTTGAGTTTCATCTAACTCAAAAATTTGATCAATGCAATTTTGAACAACATATTTTTCATTAGAAAAATGTTGCAGGAGTTGATAAAGTGGCAATTTAAGGTGCACAAGTAGAATTACATCCAAACCATAAACTAATTCAAAGGTACTTTTACTAGTAGCTTTTTTCTTTGTAATTACATCTGCCCATAATGCATACTTGATTTTTCTATCCCATAACCGCTTATTATCTTCCTAATAATGGTTATAATATTTTTATTACCTAGTGCTACAAGACCATTACCTTGAGGATGTTGAAAAGTGTAACTACGTCAGTCTTCACGTTGACTATGTAATATTTATCATATGTATATGAAGCATAAAAATGCTCCAAGACCTAGTTCTTGAAATCGTAAATGAGTGGTCTCATTCAGTCCTCCAACATGCTACAAGTTAAACTATGAAGTTGACGTCCAATCGAATTATAAGTCGGCCTACCAACATTATTAGTGTTCGGCCCTAAAGATAGAAATACTGTCTGTATATATACAATTGATCTGCAGATAAGGGAAGGTATGATTTACAAGTGGTAATACAGTCATCTCCAAAATGGTAATGCGGCCATCTTCAAAACAATAATATGGTAATCTCCAAAAGCGGTAATACGATCATCTCGAAAATGGTAATGCATCCATCTTCAAAACATTAATATGGTCATCTCCAAAAGCGGTAATACGGTCATCTCCAAAACAGTAATGCGGCCATCTCCAAAGCGGTAGTGTAGTCATCTCTACAGGAATTGCGAATCCCTTTGAAAAGAGCATAGTGAGGAATTGAGAATCTATTTGAAATGATAAATAAAAGAAAAATGTGGATCACCCTGGGTACAACGCAGATACTTCTATGAATATAAAACAGTGATATCTGTAATCACAAGTGCGGATAATACAACATACAGTGCAAATTATTTGAATGAAGAAAATGTGTATATCACATGTGAAAGAATTGCAGATAAGCCTGAATCAATTTCCGGACTATTTTGTAAGCGGATGAAAGGAGAAAGAATTGTGGATGTCACCGCTGGATAAGAAAAGAGAGGAAGGTAAATCTAGGATTTACCTTCCCTCTCACAATTAATAAAAATAAGTTTGTGTCATGTTTATTTGATAATTGACTTGATGAAAGACTATACAAGATGACGAAGAAAAATCATAAGTAATCCAGAGAAGTTCACAAGTAATTATCAAGAAGAGAATTTTGTATTAACCTACATCCCCTCAATTTATCAACATGGTATCGGAGCTAAGGTGACAATTAAGGAAGGGCATCTAAGGGACATGCAAGGATAATATTTCAAATCATATAAGCCAATCAAAGTTCATCACAAAAGGGATAAGTTCAGAGATCTAATTCTCTGAGATTTTGGGAGGCAATCAGAGTCCGAATATCATAGCCTACAATTCGGATCATCCTCAAGAAATCTCGTGCCAATTTCAGAGGTGTTTTTCGGTAACCTCAGATCAATGAAATCACAACAATGCTCTTGGCATACCTAGTGCAGATCGCATGTTCGAACAAGGGCACATTCAATGATACAGTCACATGTTTTGATTCAGTTCTATCCCTTATCTAATTCGGTGCTTCCTTCATATCTCTGTAAAGACACTAACAGAACAATATCACAGTTTTGGTTCCTTGCCATGTTTGAAGAGAAGGTCTAATAATATCAACAACAAATATGATCTTGGTCTTGGCAATATGACATCTAACTTAGTTATAAGACTAGCAGGATAAAAGGCATTATTATCTCCCCATTATTGCAGCAAGGATCCCCTCCTTAGACATTGAAGAATATCATCCGAAGAAGTGTCAATCAACATCAACAAAGGAAGCCATATTTAAAGATGTTGTCATCATAAAAGGCAATGATCTCATTTATTGAAGAAAATATTTTTTTTAAAAGAAGAACGTCCAAAGAGAGCATTAATACATCTTCTCTCAACCACCATCGAAGTGACCAAGCTGAAGACTTTATCTTCACTTGTCAAGTAAGTATCTTTCATTATATAATCAAATTTGGTAAAATGACTTTTCTTTTGCAGGGAGATCTATAAGTTAGTTGGGTTACCAAGATTCCTTGCATGAGGAGGATAGTCACAGTCCTTGAAGAAAGTAAAGTCAAGAAAAGTCTCTGAAGTTCAAGATTCATATAAATACATGGAAAAGCATAGAAGGGCTCAAGGATTCTTCTGAAATCAATCAAAGTCCTTACATCCCTATATAACAGGATTGGAGACATCAAAAGAATATATGATAAGTTGAAAGAACCATTCAATGCAATAAAGAAATTCATGACACTTAGAATTTATTTACACGAAATTGAAGGTATCAAAGAATGAAGGGATATATTCATAAGATCTCAATTGTGAGATCCGGAAGAGATGATAAGATGGACAAGCAGGAAAAATAAAAGTTTAGGAAAAGTGGAAGACTTATGGATAGTTGGTTCTAAAGAAACAATCTAAATAAGAGGAAGAAAGGAAGTTAAAGGAAAGAAGAATTTAAGGAAAATCACACAAACTTATGAATAAGAAATTGACTTCTGTTGGTTAAGTGATAATGTATCATCCTGATCTAAGCATGGCAGGAGCTCCTAGTGAATCAGCTCCGAGAAAACCTCTCTGACAAACATTACTAATGTAAAGCAATCATCAATAGCAAGGGTCATCATGGAAACATATTTCTGGATGTAATGACATATTGATGAAGCAGGCCAAGGGAATAAAGCTCTTCATTCTTGAGAAATTACTCCAGGATGACTCAAGGGAAAAAGATATGAGGCATGTATATATTTATATGCTGACATTGGATGTTTTGAATTCATGTCATGTGGTTGCAGGTAATGGACTTTTGTACTTAGAAGTACTATCTATGGAGAAGTCTCCCTCAATGCACGGACAGATGAAATCAACATAATATGTCCTCATGAAATATGAGGTGGTTGTATATGAACAAGAAACTAGAAAAGTTGTACATTCCTGGGAATCAAGAATGTGCAAGAGAGGAAGAGATCATGAAATGGAACCATGTCAAGAGGCAGATATCATCCAGAGGCCAATAAGATGTGACTAGGAGATCTCCTGGAAAGATATGTAGACTCTGACAAAAGTCTGGTAAAGAAGAAGACCCGCGAAAAACATATCGTTAGGAGATGTGTCAATCTGTATGAAGGATGTTGATGCTACATGAAGAAGTCATGGTGAAAGATCATCACTGAGGTAACTTTTGTTTTAAAAGGTTCATATGTAAATGTTTATCTGGATGAATTTGTGTAGGGCTGCTAATCATGAGAAACGATATGTGATCCTGGAAGATGATTCGAAGGAAAGCAGCATGGCACAATACTGGACCAGATAAGGAAGTTTGGTGAATCACTCTGATAGCTGACAAGACTCACGATGGAAGTGATGAATGATCTGTGCCTTATGAAGCTAAAAGATGGAGATTCCTCAATATCGAAATCCATGACATCGAGGATAGGAATTTTTCATGAGCAGCTGGGTGTATCAACATTTCTGCTGGAGGTCCCTAATTAAGAGGGAGCTTGACGGTAAGTTTCTTACTTGGAATAAATTTGGTAATTCTTAAGGATGAGCTTAGGTACATTCTTTGTATAAGAATGAGTACATTCCCTTGTGGAATAGGTCCTCCCCAGGAGGGAGAGATAGACACATCATTATGGTCTTGGGAAGACAGAATGGAGGATTAGGTAATCATCTGGCATTCGATACTGTAATATTCTCATTTTAGCACATGGCTAAATGGAATATTAAAATTTCACTTCTATTATATTGCAGCCAAATAAATGGGTAAGGAGGCCCATGTTTATTGAAAACATGAGTAAAATCCATCACATATGGAAAGGGATAGACATAAGAACTTGATTTTGCACCCTCAAGTGTGAAAAGGGGCAAATGCATGAAGACAAGGTCAGGTTTGACCAAGTCAACAGTGCTGCCATAGGAGGAGTGGCTTACTTTAGAAGATAGCACAGTGTGAATGAGGAAGAGGATATTTGGTGGAGGAAACCCTAATGGATGGGGCCCATGGAGAAAGACAGGGAAGGCAGCCATTGTTTGTCATGCTATAGATTATTGATTTCATTGTCTATTCAGACAATTGTGCATTCTCTGTTGTTTAGCAAGAATTGCCACGAGGAATTCCTGTTTAGGATTCTTCCACCTTCTTGAGAGGCCTCTTGAGGGATTGCTCATATTTTCCTCGCATCCAGGCTTGAGGCCAAGCATCCTCCATCAAGACAGCATTATTTCTACAATAGAGTAATGTTGTGTTGCTGGGTGTTTCAGTGAGGGTTCACTACATCACTTCCATCAGCTATTTTCAGAGGAGGAGCCTCTCTTCCCTTTGAGATATCAGATTGGAGATATCCTGGAGCTTATTGCAGACTTTGGCATCAAGGCCAAGCATTCCTCTTCACCAACAGCGCAGTCCCTTCTCTAGACTACGTTATTTCTGAGTGTGTTTACAGTGGAGACTTGTTTAGAGGGTGAGATCTTAGGTGAGAGGACTGTCCTTTCACTCTAGAGATCCTTTGGATGAGATTCAGCCATCTATTGCAGCATCATCAGCTATCTTCATCCATTTCTAGTTTTGAGTTGCAGCTGCTGCCCAGCAACTCTGACATTTCTGCAGATTTGCCATTTTGTGTATATTTCATCCAATCCCTTTGAGGATTGTGTATTGTATGTTTTCAGGGGTTGAGATCTTGCTCCACCTTCTTTATTTGAGCTATTATTGTCAGATCCATGTATTATTGACATTTTACAGCAGTTCCTCCTTAAGGATTGCGCAATCATAGCCAGGGCCTCTTTTTATATAGCAATATTTCTCTATATTTCATGTACATGTTTCATTGAGGAGGAATTGTTTGACTTGAGAGATCATTTCCTCAAGATCTTGTATACATTTGTTGCTGCTATTATCTAATGTAATGGTTATGCAGATCTTCCGGCATTCTTTGTTTTAATTCATTCACTACTATTTTCTAGCTCATGTTTATGTATTGTTGAACCCCTAAAGGAGAAATAATTCAAGCTCTATAGATAGAGTCTGCAGATGGCCAAGTAGCCTCTGGATCTCATCCTTTTTCAAAGGTGACATATCTAGTAAATGCCCCTGTAGTCAATCTCTGGAATAGAAACTTGATATTCCTGAAAAAGGGATATTACAGTGGTATCAGAGCATGATCTCTAGCTCAGCCTATGAGTCTAAGCCAAAGAAGATCAATATGATGAAAAATATGAGTCTACTCTCATCTATTTTCAGATCCAGAGAGAACCTCTCCGAGGAGGTTAAGGAGAATGAAGAAGGAGAAATGGAAGGACCATGCACTTCCTATTCTCATAGATAAAAAGGCCAGAAGCATGAAGAACACTTGGAATTTGAAATTCTAAGTGAGTATCTTGCTGAGTATCGGGAAAACCCTAGAGCTCTAACTTTGCCGCAGTTTATTCAGCAGAAAGAAGAGAAAAGACCCCTCAGCTATGGGATGATGAGAGGTAATATATTTCTATTGTCCACATTTGATGGATCATATGTAGCAGAAGTTTAGGTGAAGAAGCTAGAGGCTTTCTTCCTACTACATCATGTAGTAGACAGAGAGGCTGTAGAAACTACAGCACTGCACCTTGAAGGTGAAGCAAAGAGTTGGTGGATCAACCATCTGAGCCATACAAGGGTTTCTACTCTTGTTGAGTGTTATCAAAGGTTGATCAACAGATTTAGCCAGAAGAGGGAGGAGCCCTCACCACCAACTAATGAGGCATGTACCAACGCTGTTGAGATCATGGAGGAGCAGCCTTCATCTTCAACAATTTGGGAAGCCAACACTCATGAAGAGGAAACTCTTGCAGCCCTGTAAAGAGCTTCTAATTTTCACTAAGGTATGACTGAATATTCATCTCTTGTCATTTCAACAAACACTTTCGGTGGGTCTATATCATTTCATGCAGTTGGTTTAGAGCAGCAAAATAGCATTGCGTTTGGCAATGATGGAAAAAGGAGGAAGCAGTCCTCATGTGAGAATTCAGAGAGCAGCTTCATTCAGGAAGCCATGAAGGACATGCATGAGGAGGAGATATCCCGGAGATATTTTAGTAGAGGTGCACTCCCGCACATCATGGAGTGAAAAATTCTTCATCAGTTTGAGGAGGCACTTCTTTTCTCACAGGAACAGATATTAGATGGAGGACATCTTCGGATGGATAACATCTCTCATGGCTGTGTTGGACACTCCTTGAGCCATGCACATCATGATAGGAGTTTTTTTCCTACCACTTATTTGGATCCTCATAGGGTCAAATTGATCCTCGGGAAGATTTCATTTCAAGGTCCCATGAAATGCAGGAGATTGATTTGGGATGATGGTAGCCCTCATGGGAGGAGCACCAAGATGAAGGGTGGAAGCAGAAATCCACAATTGGTTGAGTGGATGTGGATGGTGAGCAAGAAGCTGGTAAGCTACTTGCAGATTTATGATACCGGGCAGCAGGAAGCTTGGCTGTGCTGGTAACTCTTGAAGGAGTTTGGCCATCACTTGGCATACTCTCTTTCCAAGGGTATGAGGATGGAGAAGATGTGGTAGGATGTTGGCATCATTTAGCATCAAAGATTATGGTTACATAGTGATGATACAACATTCATATCATACACTATGTCTCCATCACATTTCCTGTATGATGAGAGCATGAGGAAGCAGCAACAAAATTTGTTGCTGGGGTCATTCTTTGGAGAGAAAGGGCAGATTTTCTCTCATTTCTTGTATGATGTTGCAGGAGTAGGATATGGCATTATCATGGTGCAAAGGGGATACTCCTTGGCCTTTGGAGATTAGGGATCACTTCCACCTTGGGAGAGATTCCACATTTGCAGCAACATTATTGGGGGGTTTCCCATTTATGTTGGAGAAGCTAAGGGCAATAGTGTTGTGCCACCTAGAGATTATCTAGTTCCTCATGCATAGGGAATATGAGCTCTTGCTCCAAATAGAGGGATGCTTGCACCTTTGCAAGGAAGTCCCTAGGATCTCATGTGTGGAGATCAAGGCACAACTCATGTTTTACATGTGCCATTACTGAGGAGGTGTAGATCCATGGAGACACAAGGAGGAGATAGGGAGGATGACCATCATGGTGTGATGAGGAGCACACATCCCTATATATTTTATGAGGTTGATGCACCTAAAGGGGTGATTGGATTGTGTAATGATAAAGATGTCTCATTACATGGAGACATTTTGCCGGGGAGACCACTAGACTAGCAGATGATGAGAGATGCTTCACATGATGAGGCACCATTCTTTGATCATAAAGGAGTGGAGACCTTGGGAGATAACCATATGACAGATGTCCTTTATGGGTAATCATCAGCACTGTCACTATGGGAGATAGATCCATGTTGGAGCTCCTGGTTGTTGGTGGAGTATTCCCAGGATCATCTTGCTTGCATGATATTGACAGATCAGCATATGAGGAGATGCATAGGTCATGTGCAAATGGAGGAGATACATAACTCTTTGGAGGAGTTAGCACAACCACCTCTTTTCTCTTTGAGGATGAGGGGAGACTCATTTTTGAGCCACTCCATTTGCATGAGCAGAACTTATGGTAAGGGTATTGTTTATTTGCATGATGATTTATATATTCATCCCTTAACCATATATGTACAGGATGTTGCTCCAAGGAGGGGAATTCTTCTTTCTGGACCCCATGGCCTACTTGAGGCCATGAGCACTGTTGATGACCACTCCCTAGGAGGACTTGGGGAGGAAATGTATTTTGGAGGACCTACTCACCTTGCACTGTATATCATTCACTTCCTCCATACGTTTGAGGAGAGTAGGACAACAAGCAAGTGGTTGAGAGGCCACACTTTTTGTCACACTCTTTTGCAGTTGAGGGTCAAACTGCATTGGTTACAATTGAGGGACCATTGTCCTTCTCCCTTGCCACATATGACAGCAAGCATGGTTTCCATAATGGTTCATTATGTTGTTGTTGTCTTTGTATTTGTTGAGAGCATGATTAGGGGAATGGCACATTGGTTGGATGTGTCCCTTGGGGGGAGACCTCCCACTTTATTTGCATTGCATGTTCTAATGGCAACATGAGAGGAAATGTGGCCACTACAACAAAGGCTTTTTCTCCATTTGAGGTGAGCCATATGATTGTTTGGAGTCCATATGTTGGTGACTTCCAACTCATCACATATGAGGTGATTTGGGACAGCATGTTTCATAACATTGGGGAAGAGATCCTTGGAGGTCTAATCTTCAACTTGCCACTGGAGGGCAACTTTTTTGCAGCCCAAGATCAGCATATACTCTACACTTATCCTAAGTGGAGAGGAGGACAACGTGGGGTAGGCTATTTTTTCTACCAAGATCAGATTTCCAGCCCACCTATATTGCCGGAGCCAAAGGTGGAAGATTATTGTCATGAGTTGCCATGTTGGGAGGTAACTCACCTTGTATGGATCATTGCTTGGGGGATGGAGGATCTACATTGGGGAGGTGTTCCTCAACATATTTCAGACTCCATGCCTTGGGTGGAGATTCTTCATTTATATCCTTGCAGTTGCTTGAGGACAAGCAACATTTGGGAGGGGAGGACTGTAATATTCTCATTTTAGCACATGGCTAAATGGAATATTAAAATTTTGCTTCTATTATCTTGCAGCCAAATAAATGGGTAAGGAGGCCCATGTTTATTGAAAACATGAATAAAATCCCTCACATATGGAAAGGGATAGACATAAGAACTTTATTTTGCACCCTCAAGTGTGAAAAGGGGAAAATGCATGAAGACAAGGTCAGGTTTGACCAAGTCAACAACGCTGCAATAGGAGGAGTGGCTTGCTTTAGAAGACAGCACAGTGTGAATGAGGAAGAGGATATTTTGTGGAGGAAACCCTAATGGATGGGGTCCATGGAGAAAGAGATTTCACTTGTTTAAAAGGAGGGAAGGTAACCATTGTTTGTCATGCTATGGATTATTGATTTCATTGTCTATTCAGACAATTGTGCATTCTCTGTTGTTTAGCAAGAATTGCCGAGAGGAATTCCTGTTTAGGATTCTTCCACCTTCTTGAGAGGTCTCTTAAGGGATTGCTCAGATTTTCCTCACATCCAGGCTTGAGGCCAAGCATCCTCCATTAAGACAACATTATTTCTACAACAGAGTAATGTTGTGTTGCTGGGTGTTGCAGTGAGGGTTCACTACATCACTTCCATCAACTATTTTCAGAGGAGGAGCCTCTCTTCCCTTTGAGATATCAGATTGGAGATATCCTGGAGCTTATTTCAGACTTTGGCATCAAGGCCAAGCATTCCTCTTCACCAACAGCGTAGTCCCTTCTCTAGACTACGTTATTTCTGAGTGTGTTTGCAGTGGAGACTTGCTCCACATGTTTAGAGGGTGATATCTTAGGTGAGAGGACCGGCCTTTCACTCTAGAGATCCTTTGGATGAGATTCAGCCATCTATTGCAGCATCATAAACTATCTACATCCATTTCCAGTTTTGAGTTGCAGCTGCTGCCCAGCAACTCCGACATTTCTGCAGATTTGCCATTTTGTGTATATGTCATCCAATCCCTTTGAGGATTGTGTATTGTATGTTTTCATGGGTTGAGATCTTGCTCCCCCTTCTTTATTTGAGCTATTATTGTCAGATCCATGTATTATTGACATTTTGCAGCAATTCCTCCTTAAGGATAACGCAGTCATAGCTAGGGCCTCTTTTTGATATAGCATTATTTCTCTATATTTCATGTACATGTTTCATTGAGGAGGCATTGTTTGACTTGAGAGATCATTTCCTCAAGATCTTGTATACATTTGTTGCTGCTATTATCTAATGTAATGGTTATGTAGATCTTCCGGCATTCTTTGTTTTAATGCATTCACTGCTATTTTCCAGCTCATGTTTATGTATTGTTGAACCCCTGAAGGAGAAATAATTCAAGCTCTATAGACAGAGTCTGCAGATGGCCAGGTAGCCTTTGGATCTCATCCTTTTTCAAAGGTGACATATCCAGTAAATTCCCCTGCAGTCAATCTCTGGAATAGAAACTTGATATTCCTGAAAAAGGGATATTACAGATACTCTTTGAGAATGTGATCGGGCATTCAATATAAGAGTAGTCGGGGACCACTATTCTTTGAGGGCTAGTGTAATGTTCCAAAATTTTCATAAATAAATTGGAACATTAAAATTTTGCTCATATTGTGTAGTAGGTGAATAAAAAGGAAGAGGAGGCATCTTAACATGAATAAAACCCTTCCTAATGTAAAAAGGGAACTTTTGAGCAACTTATTTTACACCTCCTAGTGTGAAAAGGGCCAAGTGTATGAGGACAAGGTCAGGTTGACCAAGTTAACCAGCATAGCCTAAGGAGGAGTAGCTTGCCTAAGAAGACAACGCAGTTTTAGAGAGAAGAGATTCAAATTAAGATGGAAACCCTAAGAGGTGGGACCCAAGGTGAAGGAGCTCACAACTTCATAAGGAGGAGAAGGGCAACATTATGGGGTTAGCTTGGATATTTCAAATTGCTTTCCACAGTTGCACACTGTGATAGCTGTGTTGTTCAGCACAAGGGATTTCTTGTTCAAGAATTCCCTCCCTTTTGAGAAGTTCTTGAAGGTTTGATTTTCATCTTCTCCACATCTTGGCTCAAGGCCAAAGCTATTCCTTTCAGTGTAGTGATTCTTGCAGCAAGAGCCATTGTGTTGCTGGGGTTGCAGTGGAGGTTCTCACACCATCATTCCAGAGCTCATATTTCAAAGGAGGAAGCTCTTATGCATCCAGGAGATCAGTAGGGGAGATATCAGCTCCATTTCTCATATCTTGGCAGGAGGCCAATCTCTTCCCATCATCTACAGCGCAGTTCCTCTCCTTGACTGCACAGTTCTTGAGTGCAATTGCAGTGAGGGGTTGCACCGGCATTTTGGAGAGTGAGATATTTGGTGAAAGGATCAGCCTTTCACTCTAGATTTCCATTGGAGGAGGTCTATACATTTTATGCAGCATTATTCAGCCATCTCCTTCAGGTTCTCATTTTAGAGTAGCAACTACTCCAGCTACAACGGCATTTCTGCAGAATTTCCATTTTGTATGTATTTTAGCCAATCCCTTTTGGGATTGTTTATTATAGTTTCCAGGGGTTGAGATTCACCTCCCCCTTCTTTATTTGAGCTTATTATTGCCATATCTTCATTGTATCATCATTTTGTAGTAGTCTTCCTTCAGTGACTGCACAGTCATAGTTGGGCATAATGTATATGTAGCAGGGTATTTCATGTTCCTTGTATTTGTGTCTAAGCCTCAGCTTGAGTGATCACTTCCTCAAGATCTTGTACACATTTATGCTACCATATTATCAATGAGAAGACTATGAGGGTTTAATGCATTTCTAAAGTTATGCATTCACTATTATTTTCCATGCTCATGTTTATATATTGCTGCAGCTCACTCTTTTGAGCAAGATTTTCCTGAGGAAGGAATATTTGCATAGCTATAGGCATATCCTGAGAAAGGGCCAGATAGCCTCCGATTCTCACCCTCTATTTAGAGGTGAAATAACTGGTAAAAGCCCTCTCAGTCAATCTCTGACATAGCCTTGTTCATATTTCCGACAAAGGAACATTTCAGTGGTGAAGAAGCTGCTGATTTCCATTTCGGGATATTACAGTGGTATCAGAGCATGATCTCTGACACTCCCTATGAGATCAAGCTTTCAGAAAACTAAAGAGAAGAGCAAGGGGCAGCCATCTTGGCTCAGCCTATGGATTTCAGATCCACCCAGAGAATACAAAGAAGAGGAGAACAAATATGGAGAGGATGAAGTTACTCTCATCCATTTTTCAGATCAGAAAGGAGCCTCTCCAAAGGGGTTCAACCAATGGGAAAGAAAGGTGCAGTGAAACTCCAAGAGGGTTTCAAGATGAGAAAAGCTGCGGTGAAACCTTTAGAGGGTTTCAAGAGGTAGGAGAAGATGAAATCACTTCCTATGCTCAAGAAGGAAGTGAAGAGTATGGAGGGCCACAAGAGGAAGTGGATAGATGGCCAGAGGAGGAGGAGCATTCTTCTCCACTTGAGGAGGCTTCTACCAGCGCTGTCCAGTTCATAGAGGAGCAGCCCACCATATCAGCAGTTGGATCAGCCAACAAATCAGAGAGAGGAACTCTTGCAGCCATACAAGATGTCTCAAAGACCCACAAAGGTATGCAAAAATTCCCATGTAGTGACAATTCAGAGAATTTCATAGGAGGTTTGGGAAATTTTCATTCACATGACCCAAGATTGAAACTTCATGTTGATAAAGAGAAGCAAGTTTATACACCGCTGTACAATAGGGGTTTGATCCAAGAGGGGATCAACACTCATTCCTTTGCACCCTTATTGAGTTGCATGCAACATGAGGAGTTATGGTGCAAGGACTTGGGGAGCATCATGCATGAGGTGCCATCTCCTAAGGATGTCTTGTCCTTAGCACTGTTGGATTCTTGTGGATTCAAGGGTTTGATTGGTGAGAGGCCTTTCCTGGAAATTCTTCAAGGGGTTAAATCTCAACATCCCATGAGGTCTAAGGAGGAATACTTACTTTGGGATAATGGCAGTATTCATTGGGAAGATGCCAAAGGAGAGAAGGATTGGAGACAACCATACCTTGACAGAGGAGAGTGGGTGGAGAGCAAGAGGCTTGTGAGCCACTTTCATATATATGACACAGGGCAGAAAGAGGCAAAACTGTGTTGGTTACTAAGGAGAGAGTTTGGCCATCATGAGACATGTCCTTTTCTCAAGGGTATGTGGATGGAAGGAGCTTGGCAGGACACTTTCATCATGGGACAACAAGGAGTGTGGATTCATTATGATGGTAGGGTCATTTTTTTTCCACCACATATGAAGAGTGATGGAGGTATGAAGAGGCAGCAAGGATATTTGTTGCTTCAGAGGATTGTAAGAGAGCAAGGGAAAAATTTATCTCCCACTTGGCATAGTGTTGCAAGGGTGAAGTATGGCACTAGCATGGTGCAAGAGGTGTTTTCATCATGGAGGAGACCCCTCATATATGGCAGCATTATGGATAATACCTTTAACAAACTACATGTCAAAGGATGGAGCTATATTTTGGCCAGGGCTTACTTGCATGAGTCAACAACGTTGTCTCTTTGGAGCAGTGACCTATGGATGAAATGTGCCCAGCGGAAGTGTGGTGGTCCCATAACCCACAGGTCCCAGGGTCATTTCATACTTGTTGCACTTGAGAGACAAAGAGGAGGTGAGATGGATAAGGTAGTCATGTATTACTATGCTACATCCTTCTTGACTTGGATACCCAAGCATGAGAAGAAGGATCTTCTTGCAGCACCTAGTTCATTCCACTTCATGGGAGCATGCCAAACAACTATGGAGGGTTCATTCATGGATCCATACATCATCTTACTCCCAGTATATGGTAAGAAATCTGTTTTTACATTGGCTGATTTGTATACTCTTACCATTATCTTGCAGTGCATGGCTCTATAAGAGGGCAAGCTTATCAGATTGCTCCATGGGAAAAATT
Organism: Pinus albicaulis; assembly: GCA_034641835.2. Classification (NCBI taxonomy): domain Eukaryota; kingdom Viridiplantae; phylum Streptophyta; class Pinopsida; order Pinales; family Pinaceae; genus Pinus; species Pinus albicaulis. The sequence goes on along the minus strand of CM076582.1, from coordinate 1,511,238,440 downwards.
GGGCCAAACTATATGATGGAGGCAGCCATATTTCACATGGCCTTTGGCAGATGTTTTTCCATTGCATACATGTTCAGCTAATTTACATTATGAGCCATGAGACACAAAGCATTTTTCCATCTAAATTTTTGAAGCAGCAACTTGGAAAACTGTGCTCCCAATATTGGGGAAACTATTGGTACTTCCTTGCATCACATGAAACATTCAGCATTCTCCTCATTTTTTTGTTGATCATGAATTCCCTTGCTGATGTGGATCTTATTTACATTGGGAGCATGATTGGAAGAATGACACATGAGTGGGGAATGTCCTTAAAGGGGAAGGATTCCCACATTCTCTGCATTGCATGTTCTAAGGGGAACATGAGAAAAACTATGGCCACCACAGCTAAGTATTTTTTTCCTTTTGAGGTGGACCATAAGCTTGATGATCATTCATTGCATAATCATGGGCAAGTGATCAAATATGACTTGTATGTTCAACTGATCCATTCAGCCATTTACCTCCTACTAGTGAATGTGAGAATTTTCACCAGTAGTCATTTAGCAACATACTACTTTCCATGCCATTTTCTGAAGGAGCAATGGATGAGATTACGCTGTGTCCTTTTGAGACCTTGTTTATACCATACAACAGCATTCAAAACCCACGGAAAACATCTCATTTGGACATTATATGATGATCATGTCCTATTCATCATGGAAGAAACGTTTTGGGGCAGCTTGTTCTTCAATGTTGGAGGAGAAATATTTGGTGGATTGCTCTACATTTTGCCACTTGAGGGAAATGCATTGGTAGCCCATGAACAACACATACTCTGCACTATTCATAATTGGAGAGGAGGACAGTGTGGGATAGGCCTTCTTACCTATCATGTTCAGTCATTCAGCCCACATACACTTCAGGAGCCAAAGGTGGAGGGGATTCTTCATGAGTTACCATGCTGGAGGGTGACTCATTTTATATGGATGATAGCTTGGGGGTGGAGGTTTCACTTTGGGGGAAATAAAAATTCCCATGCATCTTGCACTCCATGCCTTGAGAAGACCTCTAGACCACACATACTTGTCTCCTTGAGCACTTTCCTTCTCATGATCTTAGTCATTTGGGGTGTTTCACCAGATGCTAGTCTATATGCTTGGGAGAGGCACTATGTAGTTTCATGGATGTGATGGCATCATATTCTCTGGAGGATTCCATCATATGCTGATGCTACCAGAGGAGGTAAGGAGATTCACTCAGTTCTATCCTTGCAGTTGCTTGAGGACAAGCAACATTTGGGAGGGGAGGACTGTAATGTTCCAAAATTTTCATAAATAAATTGGAACATTAAATTTTTGCTCATATTGTGTAGTAGGTGAATAAAAAGGAAGAGGAGGCATCTTAACATGAATAAAACCCTTCCTAATGTAAAAAGGGAACTTTTGAGCAGCTTATTTTACACCTCCTAGTGTGAAAGGGGCCAAGTGTATGAGGACAAGGTTAGGTTGACCAAGTCAACTAGCACAGCCTAAGGAGGAGTAGCTTGCCTAAGAAGACAGTGTAGTTTTGGAGGGAAGAGATTCAAATGAAGATGGAAACCCTAAGAGGTGGGACCCAAGGTGAACGAGCTCACAACTTCATAAGGAGGAGAAGGACAACATTGTGGGGTTAGCTTGGATATTTCGAATTGCTTTCCACAGTTGCACACTATGATAACTGTGTTGTTCAACACAAGGGATTTCTTGTTCAATAATTCCCTCCCTTCTTGAGAAGCTCTTGAAGGTTTTATTTTCATCTTCTCCACATCTTGGCTCAAGGCCAAAGCTATTCCTTTCAGTGTAGTGATTCTTGCAGCAAGAGCCATTGTGTTGCTGGGGTTGCAATGGAGGTTCTCACACCATCATTCCAGAGCTCAAATTTCAAAGGAGGAAGCTCTTATGCATCCAGGAGATCAGTAGGGGAGATATCAGCTCCAATTCTCATATCTTGGTAGGAGGCCAATCTCTTCCCATCATCTACAACGCAGTTCCTCTCCTTGACTGCGCAGTTCTTGAGTGCAGTTGTAGTGAGGGGTTGCACCGGAATTTTGGAGAGTGAGATCTTTGGTGAAAGGATCAACCTTTCACTCTAGATTTCCATTGGAGGAGGTGTATACATTTTAAACAGCATTATTCAGCCATCTCCTTCAGGTTCTCATTTTAGAGTAGCAGCTACTCCAGCTACTCCGACATTTCTGCAGAATTGCCATTTTGTATGTATTGTAGCCAATCCCTTTTGCAATTGTTTATTATAGTTTCCAGAGGTTGAGATTCACCTCCCCCTTCTTTATTTGAGATTATTATTTCCATATCTTCATTGTATCATCATTTTGCAGCAGTCTTCCTTCAGTGACTGCGTAGTCATAGTTGGGCATAATGTATATGTAGCAGGGTATTTCATGTTCCTTGTATTTGTGTCTAAGCCTCAGCTTGAGTGATCACTTCCTCAATATCTTGTACACATTTCTGCTACCATATTATCAATGAGAAGACTATGAGGGTTTAATGCATTTCTAAAGTTATGCATTCACTGTTATTTTCCATGCTCATGTTTATATATTGCTGCAAATCACTCTTTTGAGCAAGATCTTCCCGAGGAAGGAGTATTTGCGTAGCTATAGGCAGAGCCTGAGAAAGGGCCAGATAGCCTCCGGTTCTCACCCTCTCTTTAGAGGTGAAATAACTGGTAAAAGCCCTCTCAGTCAATCTCTAACATAGCCTTGCTCATATTTCTGACAAAGAAACATTTCAGCGGTGAAGAAGCTGTTGATTTCCATTTTGGGATATTACAGCTAGCTACCCAAGAGAAGAATAGTCCAGGAAGGTCATAATTTGGGAACACTCGAGTGGAGTATGTACCTTGGAGAGACAATGATGAGGGTGTCTATAAGTCATGTGTCTCGCCAGCATTGAAGCCCATTTTCTCGTTAAAGAGATGGGGATGTTAGTAAAAGCCTTGCACTAGTACAATGCTGGTTGAAATGATGCTATACAGATGCGATTACCAATCCGATTTTTCTTATGAGATTCTCCAGTTTGAAAGTAACCATGTACCTATATGAATACCTCCCTAGTTAAGAGGGAGTGTTCAAAAGTGTAACTAGGTCGGTCTTCATGTTGACTATGTAATATTTATCATATATATATATGAAGCATCAAAATGCTCCAAGACCTAGTTCTTGAAATCGTAAATGAGTGGTCTCATTCATTCCTCCAACATGCTACAACTTAAACTATGAAATCAACCTACAATCGAATGATAAGTCGGTCTACCAACATTATTAGTGGTCGGCCCTAAAGACAACAATAATATCTGTATATACCATTGATCTGTTGATAAGGGAAGGTATGATTCACTGTCATCTCCAAAAGTGGTAATACAGTCATCTCCAAAATGGTAATGCAGCCATCTTCAAAACAATAATACGGTAATCTCCAAAATCGGTACTACGATCATCTCCAAAATGGTAATGCAGCCATCTTCAAAACAGTAATACGGACATCTCCAAAAGCGATAATACGGTCATCTCCAAAATAGTAATGCGGCCATCTCCAAAGAGGTAGTGCAATCATCTCTACAGGAATTGCGGATCCCTTTGAAAAGCACATAGCAAGGAATTGAGAATCTATTTGAAATGATACATCAAAGAAAAATGTGGATCACCCTGGGCACAACGCAGATACTTCTATGAATATAAAACAGTGATCTCTGTAGTCACAAGTGCGGATTATACAACATACAATGTGGATTATTTGAATGAAGAAAATGTGTATATAACATGTGAAAGAATTGCGGATAAGCCTGAATCAATTTGTAGACTATTTTGTAAGCTGATGAAAAGAGAAAGAAGTGTGGATGTCACTGCTGGATAAGAAAAGAGAGGAAGGTAAATCTAGGATTTACCTTCCCTCTCACAATTAATAAAAATAAGTTTGTGTCCTGTTTATTTGATAATTGACTTGATGAAAGACTATACAAGATAACGAAGAAAAATCACAAGTAATCCAGATAAGTTCACAAGTAACTATCAAGAAGAGATTTTGTATTAACCTACAACCCTTCAATTTCTCAACAGAGGATAGTAATTAGATGAATGATATAAGATAATTCCATACCTAAAATAAAAAGATGAAAACTCATATTTTAACTGGGAATCCAAATATAGTAACAATATGATTTTCAATGAAAACCATAATAACATTTTTAGTGGAATTGTTAGAGGGAATGACTTCAACCCATTTAGTGAAATAATTAGTAGTAGTTAGAATCCATCAGTAGGCATTGCTAGAATTTTCATGAAATTTCCTAATGAAATCCAAACCCCAATGCTGAAAAGGTGCCTCAAAAACCACAGGTTGTAGTTGCAGGGTAGCCAACTTATCTTTCCCAATGAACAATTGACGGGCTTGGAAACCCCTAACAAAATTATGCACATTAGAAGAAGAAAAAAAGGAAAGCAAATAATAGACAGATCTAGGGATTTTGTGGGCAATATTTCTTGTAGCATAATAACCACCACACAATCCTAAATGAAACTCATAAATCAACCTCTTGGCATCAATTTCATCAACACACCTAAGTACAATGTCCTCATGATTTCTCCATCCAAGGCCATCCTTCATAAGGAAATACTTAGTTGTTTTTAATCTAAGGGACCTTCTCTTATGAGCAACTAAATGATTAGGACAAGTAATATTTAACATATAATAAATGATATTCTTGTACCACTCATGCTCTACTAATCTTTGCGATTCAAGTGAAGATAAATCATTAACACAAATCAAACCAAGAATTTTCTCATTATTTTCCGTCAACATTTCAGCCAATCCTTGAACTTTGACTAGCTTGGTGGGTCTAATTTCCAATTCATATTCTTAAATCTTAGTAACCCACCTTGCATGAGTCCCTAAGCAATCATTTTGAGTTAATATATATTTAATATTAGAATGTGGGCCAAAAGCTATAATCTCTTAATAACCTACATAAGTCTGAAAATGCTTAAGAAACTTGACCAAGGCATAAGATTGCTTTTCCATGCTAGTATAATTCAATTCATAATTTGGAAGAAATATACTCATCAAAGAAATGGGTTGTTCGTGACCCTCCTTATTCTTTTGTAATAATACACCAACAATCGTATCCTCGAAAGCAAAAGAAAAAAAACCATGAAAGATTTAGAATAATTGAGGCTAGCAAGAACAAGAGCTTTAGCTATAACACCCTTGATTTCCTGAAAATAATTTTTACCATCTTCTTTTCATGAAAAATTGGCATATTTCCTTAGAATACTTTGAATAGGCTTAACTATTTCTGCATAATTTGGAATAAACATCCTAAGAAAGTTAGTATTTCAAAGGAAAGACTGAAGGGATTTAAGATTATGGGGAAGAGGAATCTTTTGGATTGCCTCAACCCTTTCACAATATATCTTGATCCCATCTTTAGATATGATGTGACCAAGTAACTTCCCTTCATTTACCCCTAATATAGATTTACCAGGATTCAAGGATATGCCAAACTCTCTACATCTATCAAAAACTTGCCTAAGATGACCTATATGAACAATACCATCCTTAGAAAAAACAGTGAGATCATCCTGATAAATTTCAATAATTTTACCAATTAAGCCTTTAAAGTCATAATCCATGTCCCTTTGAAAGGTAGCTCCATTGTTAGTTAACCCAAAAGGAAATCTAATTTATTCAGATGTACCCCATGGTGTGGTGAAAGTAGTCTTGTGTCGATCTTCGTTCTTAACCCATACTTGATTCAATCTAGAATAAATATCTAGCAATGACATCATACTTGAACCTGTTACTCTTTGCAACATAGTCTCCATGTTGGGAAAAGGGAAATTATCCTTTTTACATGCTAGATTAAAATTTCTAAAATCGACACAAATTCTAACCGTTCCATTCTTTTTCCTAACAATCAACAAGTTATAACACCATGTTGAATGCCTTGTCTGAGCAATAATACCAGCTGAAAGCATCTTTGAAAGATCCTTTTGAACTAAGGGGGGGGGGGGGGAATTAGGACTTATCTGCCTAAGATTTTGATGGAAAGGCTTAGCATTTTCATCTTTCAAAGGGATAGTGCGTTCCATGATATCTTCCCTATAACCTTTTAACTCATCATAAGAAAATGTTAAAACATCCATATATTCATGAAGTAATTTAATTAACCTTTTTCACTCTTCATTACTAGTAACTTTACCAATTTTAACAATATTCGGGTCACTAGAGGTACCAATATTTACTTCAATGAATTACCCTGGATCCATCTTAATTTCATCCTTTTTCTTTGTAGCATCATGGCGATAAAAATGTTGCTCCAAAGCTACAATGTTCTTGGGATTATGATTAGTTATATCATCATGGTTTTCAGATCCATTCTCTTTATGACTAATCTCAAAATTCTCAAATTCATCGAACTTGTTCAAAAAATGAATTACCTGACTTTCATCATCAAAAACTTGCCAATGCTCCATATTGTCAGGCACGGAAGGTCTAAAAATGATTTCCATTTCCATTTTATCCTTCATCAATTCATCAGATAACTGCAAACTGGAAGTTGCAACAACATGTTCATCATCCAAACTATTATTTTCTCTAGGGATAGCTTCGAGATCTAGAGCATCAAAACATTCCATAGTATCCCACACAACATTCTAATAGTTTTTTAATCTTTGGTTTTTACGTGTAAACTTGTTCTTAAGTTGCATGATAACAAAATTATGATATCCCTTGCTACTAAGAAACTTAACCTTCAAATATTTCTCCAACTCAAGACCCAACAATAAAGCTTCATACTCAGCAACATTGTTGGTTGATTTAAATTTCAATCTATAGGCAAATTTGAAAATGTGACCAAGTGGAGATTTTTTAAAAATTCCAACACCTTTACCATGCCTAGAAGATGCACCATCAAAATACGTGTACCAAACTTTAATTTTAAAATCACCCACCTTTTCATCAACCTTAACATCTAAAGGGACTATGGAATTATACAAAATAACATAATTCACCATGTTAGGTTGTTCGATGATTATATCATTATGGGATCTCTTAGGATCTTCAACACAGAATCTCCTTTCGGGTTCTCTATTAAGTCTAAGAAATCTCGAATCTCTAGGAGAAGGAAGAGTAGCATATGAACAATTCATTTGAATACTCCCTCCTAGATCAAAGTTCCATTTCGTTGATAATAACATAACCCAAGCATCTGGAACAACAACTACAACTATTTCCATTACAATCATTATGTCAAGGTAGACCGATAAATGAACTTGTAAATATGTGAGACCCATGAACTTCAATCTTCTCAGAATCCATGGCACATATGTTGTAGTAAGGCCTAGAAATATTCAAATTAAGTTGTTCCATGACCCTCTTGGTCATAACACAAGTTGAAGCACTAGAATCTAACATGTAGTTATACAATCTATAACCATTAACCGCCATGGTAATAAAAAATGGTTGATGGTCATTGTTATCCAAATCCATACTTTTCATATATATAGGGGCATCCTAATAGAAAATCTCAAGAGCCTTTTCTTGAGTAAGATTAACATGAGGAGCCTCAATAACATCTAATATATTAGCATCTTGGGAAGGAATCTTCAATACTTCAGTAAAAGGCACCCAAATTTTCGAATTATTCAACCATCCTCCTAGGTCAATATTTAATCCAGAATTTGGACCAAGGTTAAAAATTTGAGGGGGAATTTGATTTCCAATTTGATCCTTATACGTTTTTGATAAGTCAACCCTTTATCTTTATCAATTTAAAAAAATTGATCAGGAGAAGGTTTTTCACCAAAAAACTCAATTATTAAATCTTTTTCTTGTTCAAAATTATTGATGCTATAGGAATATGTGAAAGGCCTAACATCGTGACTCTTTTCCTTAACCTCCCTCAAATCTTCCCTAGATAAGTGATACTCTTTACTAACCACATTTATTTGGTTACTTTCCCAAACATTCTACTTTCAAATATTCTTGTAACAGTGGGACAAATAGCCTCTTCATGAAGATCATCACAGGCCCTACAATGAGGAGGAGCATCATCAACCAGATTGGAAGATTCGAGAGGATTGGGAGGTCTATGCTCATTAAATGGACCTTTCCTTTGCCAAGAATTATTATTTTTATTGTTATTATTTCTAGGTTGTTAACTTTGTGCTTGAGACCTTTCCATTTGGATCAATCTAGAGTGAAAGGCACTTATTTCTTTAGCATGGTTGGATACTAATTTCGCCTAATTTAACTCCATGCTTTCAAGTTTTTGCATAAACTTTTGCATAAGATCATCATCAGATTATTTATCTTATTTACCTTTAGATTCCTTCAAATTTTTTTAAGTCATATCAAAGCCTGGTATTTCAGACTTCCCAGATGCTTTCCTATCATTTTCAAGCTCTTCAGCTAAAGTCTGAAAAGTCTTATAATTACGAGATTTAGCACGTCTTAACTCATAAGAGGCATCCGGATTAAAAGCATCGATATAAAATTCGAGAAGATATTTTTCAGTAGGTTTATAATCTAAACGTAATTTCTTAATAATACCATTAAACCTTCTATTAAAATTTTCAACCGTCTCATTCTCTTTCTTCTTTATGATACTAATAGTCTTAACTAGATGCCTTTCTTCTTTCTTATCTCCATATTTCTCCATGAAGACATCCATGATCTATTTAAAATAATTAAATGAATTATCAGGATTTTCCATGAACCAGTCCAAAACATATTCTTCTAATGAAAGAACAAACATGCTCTTCTTCATGATTATAATCATCATTTCTAGCATGTTTACCCATCCAAATGCTAAAAGATTTGATATGAGCTTAAGCACTGATTGCATTATTTCCTTGAAAAGAGGGAAATTTGTCCATCCCATTCTCTGGAATATCAATGAGATAATCTTGAACATTAGCAAAGCTACAAGGGCAAACAAGTCCATGATGTCTTGTTTAGTCGGGTTAGGAAAAATCAAATAGATGTTATAGAGAGCTTCATGTCCAAGATTAACAAGAAGTGTATGGGAAGAGAGATTTTTTAATTGAACTTTAAGAGCCTTTTCAAGATCAGGAGAAAGATTAACTAAGCTACTTGGATTCCTTCTAGTACATTCTCTTGTAGAAGATGAGAGAAATGAAGTTGCTAATTGAACAAAAATCCAACTTTGATAAACCCAAGATGCTAAGAAGAAAAATTAGTAAAGGAAATCGAGGACAAGAAACTTATCATGCTGAAAGATGAAAGGATGAGAATAAAGAAGACGAAAATGAATGAGATGAATTTCAAAAAATGAAGGTCCAAAAAATTGGTCCCCGATGATGGCGCCAAAAAATATTGTCATCCAAAGTGTACACCAAGGGCCAGAATGCTCAGGACAAAGGATGTCACTCTAAACTTTGCCTACTTCATACTAGATATCTCCTAGGCAAGCTAAGGGGGGTAGCCCCTAAAAGGTGAAATATGGATGATGAATAAAAACTTGTTAGGAAGCAGCAAGTTCTAAGAGATGCAATAAGGGTTATCTTAACTTGACTTAAATTAGATGCAAGCAAGATCAATTGAGCAATGTTTAAGATATTCAACTAAATTTAGGCAAACCATATTTAAAGTTATGAGACACGTGCCTTTAACTACAGTGCTCAGAAGAAAAAGACTTGAAATATAAATTGTTTATCAAGTAACATGATAACAAATATTACTTTAATGAATGATTAACTAACCTATACGAAATGCAAATATTAGACTAGGTGAAATGCAGAAATATTGGTTAATTTTATTAAAATTCCTATTCTAAATTTAGCTTTCCCTTAACTTTTTTGAAGTTGGGCTCTAAGGTAAGTTGTGGGAAGGAGGCCAAGAGGAATCACACTAGGCCCTTATTAACGATACCTCATGTTGTGCTCCTGTCACCCGATGTCACAGGCATTGCAAATATTGTGGATCTGACGATTGCAAGGTCACCATGTTAACTACTGAATAGTTGTCGGGGCCCCTCAAGCTAAACGAGAAAGATTTTCATAAAGATCTATCAACCAAGCTTACATTTGGAGGTGAATTTTTAATATGCACGACTAAGCTTAAAATGAAAATTCAAGTGATTAAAATACGAAGCGAGAATATTAAAGTTTTCAACCCTTAGATTACGATTTGTTCCGAGTTAAACGCTAAGTACTTAAACAAGAATTTAATGAAAATCCCACTTATGTAGATACTCAATATACTCAATTTCAAGAACTGAAAGATATAAAATTTTCCACAAGTCCATGATTAAAAAACTCAATGTAAAATGTTGATGATAATTTCCTTGAAAAATGTCCAAAATTGGTTATTCAAGAAATATCCAACAATTCAAGCAAATAATTTCCCTTTTAGTTAGTGAATTAATGTGAGCGATCTTATCCTCGACTATTAATCCTTCTCGGGATGATTGATAATCTTGCAAAGACGGTGGGAAAGACTGAAGGGTGCCCACCTCCCAGTAGGTGTGTCTGGGCACGTGTTAATAATGGGTTAGAAGAGGATTATGGAATGGTTATTACAACAGGTACGAATAGCTAGAGCCATAAAGGTCAAGTGGCAAGGGTGGTGAGTATCTTCAAAACAATTATTTTGGCTTGGTGTGTGCATTAGAGAAATTTTAAGGTCTAAAATGGGAATCCTAAGAAAAATGTACAACCAAAATAAAATTTATAAGAACCAATAGGATTCAAGATGATGATGTCAACCATGGAGGATGATCCACCATTTTTGGAGTAAAAAAGTGAAAAGATTAAAAAATAATAAGATAATAAAACTAATTTTTCAACTGGTGTTTTAAACTTATTTCCCTAGGGTTTTACTCAAATTTCGAGCGGGAGTACTCATTGGATGCAAAATTTGATTCCTCATCCAAGGAATACCCATGTTGCATACTTTCGATGGACCCTGCTACAAGAAAAATGAGAAATACATGAAAAAACATTATTGCAATCATGTTTTTCATGTATTTCTCATTTTTCGTGTAGCAGGGCCCATAAAAAGTATAAAACATGGGTACTCCTTGGATGAGGAATCAAATTATGCATCCAATGAGTGTTCCCGATCGAAATTTGAGTAAACTCATAGGGGTATAATTTGAAAATATGAATTGAAAAAGTATTTTTTTCTTTTTTCCCTCTAAAATTTGATGATGTAATCTAATCTTATTTTATTATTTCCACTATTATTTTATAATTTCTTTACGAGGCCCATTTTAGACCTCAAAATTCCTCTAATGGGTTGTCTCCATTTCCTTGAGTGGTTCAGTTCAGGTGGCTTGTTCGGGCAGGCGTTGCAGCACTCCAAGTGGGCTCTCGGTCATCAGGTTAATGGCGTTTAGTAACAGGTATGTATCCTATTCCAATTCCTTGGCCCATCGTCTGTGGTTATTTCAGTTTGGTCTCTGCAACAAGGGCAAGATTGTTATGAGAGAATGGAATGTTGGTCGAATATGTGCTAGATAATTGGAAATTTGGAAAGTTTCCATAATTGTGGCCCTTTCTGTGAATTATGTTTCCCTATCTGTGTCCATCTTCTTTGGTATATTATTGTCTAGAATTGATATGCATGTACGAAGTTTGGGTTTTGGCTGGGTAGATAAAGATGGGTTTGATAACAGAGTGGGGTATCTATTGATTATGTCCTTTTTTGGGGCACAACCCAACTTGGCCTAGATTTTGATAAAAACCACACATTTTCAGGAGGAGAGTGTGAAGTGGACCACACAACGGAGCATGTTAGATATACCGTGCAGTATCATAAGGGATTCGGGGTGGGTCGAAGCCCCTTCTCCTTTTAACAGGGTTTGGGTTATATTTTCTTGTTTTGGGGAGCCCATGGTATTTGGACCATAGTATTTTATCTATGTAATAATATATAAAGGGATGTAATGCTATGTTTTGGGAGATATCATCATGACCAAATGTTATTCTATGGTTAAGGGCTAATTGTGATATGTATCTTGTAGTGAAGGGAAGGCTCTGCAACTAAGTGCGCAGAGACCTTGGAAGATTATGTAGCTTAGTGCGCAGACCACATGCAACTGTGTGCGCAGGTTAGAGAGCTAATTGTAATCTAAGATCCATATTAATAAAGAAGCAAGTTTTCGGATGATATTATATGTTTTATGTGTTTTCTATACATATTTTCTTAATAACTGTTATTGTGAAGTATTTATTACATTAATATGTTAGATCAGCGTAGTATCGGTATATGACGTGATGTTATGTAATTAAGTGAATTTTTCGAAGTAATTTATGAATTTGTAAGGTAGAAAAAATGAGAATACAACATCGTGCAGTCCCTTAAGGCTACAGAAACCTAGTTTTGCAACCACCCATAGTCACTTCGTGTGAGACTGCAATTTTCTTGCAGGTGGTTACCGAAAGGGCCAGTGGTCAAGGGTTTTTTTGTTGCATAGTATAGATCAAACCTAGGACAAGCCCAAACCAAGCCAAAAAATGGTTCTGTTCATGGTCTAAAATCTGTTTGAGGGATATGTGGATGTGGCACCCATCGAAGAAGGAAATTCAAGATTTGATAGTTCAGAAGGAGCGAGAGTTTGCAGATCAAGAGAACATAAACTCACTTGATAACTGAGGCTTGGTTTCATAGGTATCTCTTCACAGAGAAGTATGAAATTATCATCAAATTATTTCCTGTTGAATTGTATGAATTGGTATCAAGGTTGACTGAAAGGAAGGACTGCTTTAAGAACGATGAACCTACATCATGGAATCCTGAGTTGATACAATGACTTAAAGGCACTAACAACAATATCTCAAGGGTTTTCAATTTCTGGATTGGTAGCATCTTGGGAGGTTTCATTACTAAGTTCACAGTAGACTCGAATGTGTCCTACAATGAAGCAAAGAAAAGATTATTCAAAGGACCATGAGGTAAGTACTTGAAATATTTGAAACTATGGATTAATATGCTTTTATGTGAAAAGGGAGTTTTACAGATGCAATCAAATTTCTAATTTACTTATGTTTGGAGGAAGCATTAATCTGAGCAAGAAGTTGGTACAACGTGCAATGGAAAATGGTATAGAGTAGATACCAGAAAGAGATATCGCAAATAAGACCTGAAGACCTTCATAGAGACTGATTATAGTCCTTTTCTGAGTGAATATGAAGGTGAAAAAGAAGAAAACTACCCAGAGAACTCCCATGAAACTTCGAAGTATAACCCTTTCCATCTTGAGAGTTCGTCAAATCTAGAATCTAGTAGTAGTCAGGATTTTGGTCGTCTCCCTTCTCCCCCTACCCCTCCTACCCCCCATCCCCTCCCCCTCCCCCTCCCCCTTTCATCCCAAGAAGAGGTATGGTTGATGATATTAAGCTACTTATTTTCAAAGGAACTCGATCAGAGGATCCATAATAGTTTTGGTTTATAGCCGAAGTTGTATGGACAACAAAGCAAATCAATGACGAAGATATAAGGAATTTGCGGCTCGTTACGATGCTGGGAGATAGATAACTGACATGGTACATGAATTATTCGACTAATTAGACTGGTACATTTGCAGACACTAAGAAAGCACAGATACAAGAGTTCAAGAAGTCGAAGTCTGAATCACAGTGTATTACTAAGTTAAAGGAGATCAAACAGAAAACTACTGAGTTTTTTTGGGATTTTGATCAAATATTTAAGGTGTTATTGGATCAAGTAAGCTTCAACATACCTCTGCAACAACATAAAGAATGTTTTATAGTTGTGCTGCTACCACATATCAGGTTTCCATTAACACAACAGAAGATAGCAACTCAAGCCGAAGCTCTAGAAATTGTGATGAAGTTGGAAACTTCGCCTATAAAAAACGCTAATGTAGATATGAAATAGATTAATAGTCAGTTGGCGAACCTGACCTTGAAGTTGTAATATATCAAGAATAGAGAATATTTGTGGTGTACAAAGTGCAAATCAAAGGGCCATTCTAAGGAACAATGCCCTATTTTCGAGGATTATATGGCTAGTGGAACACCTAATCGCTTGAATGCAGGATCCAATCAGTGGTGTGAGATATGCAAGACGAGAGGCCAACATCGCTCTGAAGATTATTATTTGTTGCAGAAATATGTGCATAACCCAAGGAATTTGTTTTGTAATTTTTGTAAGTCAGTAGGTCATGACAAGAATAAATGTGGAATTTGTGATCTAATGACGGAGCGCAGTGTTGAAACTTACAAGATGTAAGCAGAGGAGTGCGCACATGAGGCCAATGGACAACGCGGTGCTCAATGAGGTTATCAAGGAACAGGTCGAGGAGATGGAGTTGGTTGAGGACGTGGACAAGTCATTTTCTATAACTGCAACCAGGAAGGTCATTTTGCAAGAGATTGTCAGAATCCCACTACGAAATGTAAGTATTGTAAATCCTTTGATCATGTAATTAAATTTTGCCCTGTACTTATGGAAAAAATGAAAAAAAAAGGAATCAGTAGCCCCCACAGAACATCTAAATGATGACTACTGAAAGGAGAACCGATGAACCTTGCATTAATATTTTCACTAGAATTGGAGTTGCGACCGGAAGTGATAAAGCAGATGAAAAGAAGGAATTTGAAAATCTATGTGCATGGGTTAGAAAGACTGAGGAGAAATTTCCTATTTTTGGTGTTCACAAAGAAAAGAAAGTGTTTATGGAAGTAAAGCGAATTTTTATGGATGCAGGAGCTTCGACTGTTACTGCACATCCATGGCCTAGCAACTACAACATGTTAGTAGTTATGACATAGAATAGAGCAACAACACAGGATCGAACTGTGACACATAATTCAACAGATCAAGTAAGTATTTTGAGATCTTTTCTGCAGAATTGTATGAATTTGTTAAGAGATAAAAAGGTCGTAGAAGGGTTTTAGGAATTTGTAGATTCCTACATATCAAAACAAGCACCGTGAAGTGAGATGCACGCAGTCAATAATGTACATCGAGAGAAGAGAACTAGAAAAAAAAGAGACTTCGTGCGCAGATATTAGAATATGAAATGGACCAAGTTCTTTTGGATTTGGGGTTTGACGCTAATGTCTTGGCAAAGCAGACATGTGAATTAATGGGTAAGTCGAAACTACAATGGTCAAACATTCAGCTAATATTGGAAAATCAACGAAATATCTTTCCTATCGGAAGACTACCAGGTGTCACAGTAAATATTAATGGAGTTTGCACTATTGTTGATTTTGAAGTAATATAAATTGTTGATGATAGTAATCCTTATCTTGCTTTGCTTGGAATTGATTGGGGCATGGACAATATGGCCATAATAAAAATGAAGAAGAGACAAATGATATTTTAAGGAAATAATATGAGGGTGATTGTTCCTTTAGATCCATCCAAAGGAGTAAGATATACATAACCAATTAGACAAGAATACATCGCAACTGACATAGATAACATCTATCAATTTAAAAATAAGTAAAAATATTATATTAATCATACTGCATATAGAAAGTTGAATTGGTATCATGACAGTGCTTGCACATCATATTCATAAGAAGAATTGAAAAATTGGCAGAACAGGTTGCATGAATTATCTACAAAGCATTGTGCAAGACTGAAAAAGTTAGTTCGTTGTATGACTTCTAAGGTATGAAACATACCTTGTTATGATGGTTTGGGAAATATAGATACTTTTCTTACTGCTTATGAAGAATGAGTGCCCCAAAAGCAAAGACCGTTAGGTTTGGATATAGCCCTGAGAGCTACCCCTGCTAGATGGTGGGGCACACACAAGAAAAATATACGAGATTGGCAGGTATGTCGAAGACTAATGTGGATAAGTTTTGGACAAGTAGAAATAGAAATTCAAAAGAAATATGATGGTAAAATTGACCTAAGAGATTATATCCAGCTATGCATTGCAACATGGAAGGAGATTCCACACCAAGAATGGTTACATGGATTTATTCACATTAGAGACAATTCCTAAGAATTGGTACCTAGAAACAGAACTGCGGCATGGTACGATGAATTGGGCAGACTTGGTTGATGGATTTATTCTAACATTCAGCTTTGAAGATGAATTTATAGGCATAGATTCATCCCTTCAGGTAGTAAAAGAGAAGATATTTGATGGTATAACCACACTGACATGGCAACAACCTAATTTGGCTACACAAATAGAGTATGCACTGCAGTGTTATAAGATTATTGTTGAAGAGGAAGAATATCTTCACAACATCGACATTGCAGATTCATAAGGACATCGTGAATTACAAGGACTTGAGATATAAATATCAGACATAACAAAGACATTAAATACCTGTTATAGCATCATTTCTCACCTTGATATGATTCATGATTGCTTCATGGCTTTAAAATTCATTCCATGGACTATCACCTACTTAAAATGTAACTTGCTGGGACTATGCCAAGATTTTCCGTGTGTACACACACCAATGAATTTTCCTGACATGTTAATGAAATGGATTAAAAAATATAAAATCTCAATTGCATGTTGGTTTGATACACATTCAGCAGTTCTGACCACCTCAAGTCTGTAATAACTGTTTCAACCTTCATTAGAACTTACTTGGAGGCATCTAAAAATCATGGTTCATAGAGAACACATATACTCTGTTGGTACCTCATTCAACCATTCCGTGCCCTGTACTTCTCCTACTATCAGAGGTGTCCTGCTTCCATGAGATACACATCCTTTACATCATCTTATACCTTCCATATTCTACAGGCAGGTCAGATGATCCATTTCACGACTGCTATGCCCTGAAGACTGTGTGATCCTGTCCCTGTTATTTTTGTACAGCCCAGTTTATAATTGTTGTTAAGTACCATGTTGTTCCCGAAATAAACGTGTTAGTGTATACTTATATGTATGAGAATATTTGTTATACAAGCATTCATTACGATTTATTTAATGTTTTATATGAATCTCACTGACATTTAGAGTAGATATATGTTGTACAACCAGTCCTTTGTGCTTGTTTCTGCTTGTATTTCAGGTTAACAAGGAAGGACGGTTGCTGGGGGTTTGAACCCTGCGGGATCTTCTTCAACCGTAGGACCTACGGGTAACTTTCTCATTCTACTCTATTTATTTTTTCTGAACGTGCATGGTTGTGTGAGTCTCTGTTAAGTAGCATGCCCCTGCTCTGTGGAGGTTGTATCCCAACCAACCTCTAGGGTGATATTTCCCCGAAACAATACCAAGAAGGTGAATATAGGATCAGAAGAAGACCCCAAGTTTGCAACAGTACAATATTACTAGGATGACGAGACAGTCAGTAAAGTTATAGAGCTACTCCATGAGTATCAAGAACTGTTTCCCACTAAATTTTTAGATATGAAGGGAATATTAGGAGATCTAGTGGTCATGAAGATCCCTTGAAGCTTGATGTGAAGCCAGTCAAGTAGAGACCTTACAAGATGAACCCAAAGTACAAGCAGAAAGTGAAGCTATAACTTGATAAGATGATAACATCAAGGATTATTGAACTCGTCGAAGATTCAAAATGGGTAAGTCCTATGGTGGTGTAGGAAAATAAGACTCAAGGATATATTAGGATCTGTGTTGACCTAAGGAAGTTGAATGATGCATGTTTAGATGATCCTTTTCCTACCCCTTTCACATATGAAGTACTGGACAATGTAGGAGGTTAGAAAGCCTATTCATTCAAAAATGGTTTCTCAAGTTATCATCAAATCAGAATTTCACCTGAAGATCGACATAAGACCACATTTGCTATATAATGGGGCTCATATTAGTACATAGTGATGCCTTTTGGGTTGAAGAATTCCCATGTTATATTTTTGAAAGTGGTGGTTGCAGCTTTTAAGGAGTACATTCACAATTTTTTGGAGGTATACTTTGATGACTGGACAGTATTTGGATTGTTAAATAGACATGCTGGGATTTTGAGGCTTATGTTCGACCCTTGCAGACAATATCAGATCCCTCTGAATTTGAAGAAGTGCAGATTCTATGTAACCCTTTGGTATAATGTTGAGGCATATTGTTTGTAAGCAAGGATTGATGGTGGACCCTGCAAAGATTGTTTTCATTGTGAAATTGGATCCACCTAGGACAGTAAGACAGTTGTGCATTATGTTGGGACATACATGGTATTACAGAAAGTTCATTAAGTGGTATGCACATATCACTGCATCCATGGAGAAATTGTTGAAGAAGGATGTAAATTTTCAATGGGATGAAGAATGCTAGAAGAGCCTAGACATATTAAAGGAGAAGATGGTAATTGCGCCTATATTCATACTCCCTGATTGGAATAAGGAATTCCATGTCCATATAGATGCATATTGCATAGTTTTAGGAGTGGTATTGGCACAACCTGGTGAAGGAGAAATTGATTAGCATATAGCATTTGCAAGTAGGAAGTTATCTAAAGCTAAGAAGAACTACACCACCACAGAAAGGGAAGGATTGTCCATGGTGTATGCTCTACATAAGTTCAAACATTATTTGTTGGGATCACATTTTAATATGTTTACAGATCATTCTGCATTGAATTATTTGGTTAATAATCCTTTCCTAGGAGGAAATAGTTTCATATGGTTATTATTATTTCAAGACTATGATTTTGAATTTGTTGTTAAACCAGGAAGGTTGAATGCAAGACCTGACCATTAGTCAAGACTGGAAATAGGAGAAGAACCAACCATCATAGAAGACAATTTCCCTGAAATGTAGTTATTTGTAATCAGAGTAGCACATGACCATTTTGCAAACATTATTCAGTTTTTTACCATAGCAATGGCTCCTTCGGAATATGCTACACAATAGAAGAAATAATTGGTGGTTAAGGCAATTGATTTTTCATTGATAACAAGACAATTATATAAGATGGGACTAGATGAGATATTGTGCAGATATGTTCTTGAACATGAAATATCGATGATTCTATCATAATCTCATGGAGGCGCAGGTGGTGGCCATTATGCAGGAAAGACTACCGCGCAGAATATTTTGAAAGACGGATTGTGGTGGCCTACACTACATAAGGATGCAAAAGAATATTGTAGAGCATGTGATGTGTGTCAGAGAATAGGAAAGCCTTAATCCAGAAGGGATGAGATGGCATTGGTTCCACAAGTGACACTGTAGGCTTTTGACAAATGGGCTATTGATTTTGTTGGACCAACCAACTCCCCTAGAAAGAAGAGTGGAATGAGGTACATAATAATTGCGACTAATTATTCGATGCGATGGGCTGAAGCACAACCTGTAAGAAACTACAACACATAAACTGCAACGAATTTTATTTTTTAATACATATTGTCTCGACTTGGTTGTTTGAAGGTCTTGATGAGTGATCAAAGTTCACATTTTCTGAATAAGACTATTGAAGCATTGACTGAGGAGTTTCAAGTCTATCATCAGAAGATTACTCCTTATCATCTGCAAGCCAATGGAACAATGGAAGCTTTTAATAAGATTTTGGAGAATGCACTCACCAAAGTATGCAATGTGAATAGAGATGACTGGAACCTCAGAATTAAAGCTGTATTATGGGCTTACAAGACCACATGTAAGAATTTTACAGGACACACACCCTTTAGGTTGGTGTATGGGCAAGAATTTGTGATGCCCATGGAGTATAGTTTGCCTAGTGTAAGGATTGCAACCTTCACATATATGATAGACCCTAAAAAAATGGAGGAAAGAATGTCACAGTTGTTTTCCTTGGAGGAAGACAAATTTATAGCAGGATTCCATTAATAGGTGCAAAAGGAAAGAGAAAAGGCTTGTCATGACAGACATATCAAGTAGAATAAGTTCAAGGTAGGAGAACTTTTCCTCCTTTATGACATTAAGTTTTTGAAATTTTCAAGGAAGTTCAAGATGCATTGGTTGGGCCCAAATATTATCAAGCATATCATTGATGGGGGCGCAGTTCAATTGGTGAATTTGAATGGAGAATATATTTAGGGAAAGGTAAATGGAAGTAGGTTGAAACTATACAGGGAAGACCCTGCCCCTACAACCTTGCTCTGAAGAAGAAAGGAGGAAAGTCTTAGTGGCACCTGTAGTTGAAAGTGAGGACTGGACTATAAACTATTCTGCAGAAAGAGCTTCAACATGGAAAGTTGCTTCACAACAGTCTGGATTCTGTCAGAGATCGTAAGAACCACGATTTATGAAGGGTTGTGCATTGTAATATGAACGTGTCAGATTCTGCCGAAAAAATACGACCGTTAAAGAAAAACTTGTCATTGGAGGAGCGGAAAGTCGTGTTTATGAAGACAACTTGGCAAAGATCCATGGATAGATATGCAATTAATGATGAGGTTAGAAGTTCAAGATCATTATAAAATATGTGTCCCGCCAACATTTTGGGACTTTTCTGTCTGAGAGCTCAAAAATCACCAAGTGTTGAGAAATTAAAGAAATTGCGCGACTGTACAAACACTGAAGAATTCATTCACATTTTCGAAAAGAAAGGTCTAGCAAGACTCATGGAAGACACAACACCATCTAGTACACCCACAACAACATCGCCCCTCTCACAGTGGAAATCACCGAGGAAGAAAACATCCAAGGAGAAGAGAACAAAACACAAGTAGGATAAGAAACCCGTCAAGCCGCAGCTAGCACATGAACCAGTGAGAGACAGTGAATAAGAAGTAAAGCATGAATACATGGAAACAGAGAGCGCAACAATCCCATCCCCTCTTCCACCATACATGTCACCTAAGAAACCCAATGCAAAACCAATCAAGGATTCAAAAGATGCAAAGTATGGCACATTTATGCCGTTGCTACCAGAAAAAGTGTCATTTGAGGGATAATTACTTGTAATAATTTTGCAGTTGAAGTTTGCATACTACAACTTCAACGATAGAAACAAACACCCGTAGTTTGTACCAAGAAGATACCTAAATTAGTTCAATTACCCAGAGACTGGTGTGACAATATTGGAGTCGCGTCATTGGGCGAAAGGATTGGAGCAATCTGGCTTACTGAATATGTTGAATGTGCCGCATTTTTGCAGAAGTACACCCAACACAGCCTGTATGAGAAAATTGCTCGTGCTAGTGCATGAAGAATCCATCTAGATGGGAAAGAGGATCCCAATTGATGAGATCCTGATATGGAGAATCATCAGGTTTCCCTATCAAGGGCGAGACCCCGTAGAAGAATTTGTGGGAAAATACCACGACAAAGCGCAAAACATGAAGGAGAAGTTTGGGATAATAAAATGCAAGCAGGGCTACAACATCAAATTGATCAGTGACCAGGGAGTCCGCTTTTCCGCGCACATCCTGGCCAAGAATATTATGAGAAAGTGTTGGGAAAACAAACTACCTGCAGCAGTAGTATCATTGGTTGCATAGTGCAAAAATGGGGTTCAATACAACTGGGTCAGATATATGTGCAAGGATTTTCTTGATGATTGCAATGAAGCCCAAGAGAAAGGTACGACCTTTCACTATGCATGGTTGATCTTGATCATATAAATGCTGGAATGGAAAGAACCGGAGGAGTCACAGTTTCCTGTCATAGAAGCAGATGTATGTGAAGCCACGCGGTATGCCTCACTCTGGTATACCAACCAGCCATCCCGCTCACAGGAGAGAAGAATAATTTTTTTCTTATATCACGTGAATTTGCACATACTTGTGAACCAACACCCTCGACTGTCACCAATCTTGTATGAGCAGTATGATGTTGTTGTGAAGTTCAAGGCTGATTTCAACCAAGTGTATGTGCATGAAAGAAGAGATACAATGAAGACACGACATCCTTTGCCATACTTGGTCACTGAATATGATCTTGCTACACCAATACAACAGTGTCCCTTAGAATAGATGATTTCACTAGAGGAAGAGGCAAAAGGTAGCAAGACAGATGAAAAAACATCGGAGCATGGAGGTATGAGTGGAAAATATAAGGAAGATAAGGACAAAAAGGAGCAGGAGCAAGAGAATATTGAGGGTCAGCAGGATCCTCTTGGAGGCGACAAACAGGACAAGGAAAAGATAGTGACAAAAAAAGGAAAAAGGAAGATGCACAGCGAAGTTTCTCCCAGGAGAAAGAAGAAGAAAAAGGCAGATAAGTTGAAGGGTGTAATTCCATTGGTTATTACTGATGG
This sequence comes from Pinus albicaulis, assembly GCA_034641835.2. NCBI lineage: Eukaryota > Viridiplantae > Streptophyta > Pinopsida > Pinales > Pinaceae > Pinus > Pinus albicaulis. The sequence goes on along the minus strand of CM076582.1, from coordinate 1,511,216,308 downwards.
GGACATCGATGAAATCGAGGAAATTTTCAAGAAGTGGCAGAGGAATCATGGGTAAAAATTGAGGATCACTACGACGCACTCCTGACAGATGTTGAACAAAGCATTGCATAGCTAAAGATTTTAGTGTAGACAACTAGACAACTAGGGTCGATAAGCCAAGTGCTTCAACTAGAGAGATTTATAGAAACAAAAATTGGGATGAGGATCATGCAGCTACCTGCTGGAGCTCTGCAATTCGATGCAACTGAAGCAAATCAACAAGCGAAAAATCGGGATAAGGTCAATATGAACATTGCAGCGCTGCCAATTCTGGTATTGCATAACCTACATCAAGGTATCATAAATGAGCTAAAGGAGCGGGAGCATCACACATCGCAACTAAATATTCATATAGAACAAGAGCGATTTTCGCTGAAGAAATAACTCGAACAGGCAATCAAGGAGAAGGATCAGGAAGAACAACAACAGAGGCTAAAAGAGGTGGCCGAAGCCACTTGCAAAGAAGTTCTGGACATGGATGTCCGCAAGGAGGAATCAATAGCAAACAAGGTCGCGAAGCTTGGCCTTGTAGTCAAGGAATCAAAGAAGAAGATCACAGATGTACAATTCGAGTATGAAGTAAAGATAAGTGAAGTGCAATTGAAGCTCCAACTAGCCATGCCACCAGAAGTGCGAGAGCAGAGGGAGACTGACCTGAAGAATGCAATGACAGGCATCTATGGGAGAGTGGAAAAGTGTGGAAAATTATTGGATGACACCTTATAGATTTGGACTTCGCTGCAAGAAGATCCAAATGTATAGAAGATAGAAGAAGATATCCAACAGAAACATAAGCAGTTGGAGTAAATCAAGATGACGGTGAAGAAATTTTGAGTTTCACAGAAGCTCACAAGGATCAGTGAAGGAAAGGTCCTTCAAAAGTAGATAGAAGAGTTGAGGAAGGAAGATAAAATTTTGATGGAGAGAACTCAACCATGGCAGGATGAGGCTCTCCAGTTGTCGGAGGAAGTGGATGGGAAGCTTTAGGAACTTTGACAATAGGAAGAGGCAACATTAAAGAATACTATAGGACCAATCTCAAAGGAAGTATTGGAAGAAGTCTACATTCAGGAGAAGCAGGTTGAAGAGGTGATGCAGAAGTTCAACATTGCCTACAACAACATCGTAGCAAAAATCAGAGGCAAAATAGTTGAGTAACTCGGGAAAAGTCACATGTGAGTGTTGGGGGCCTGTTGGGCACAGCCTAACTTGGCCTCTATTTTGATGAAAACTCCATATTTTGAGGAGCGGAGTGCGAAGTGGACCACGTAGCAAAGCATGTTAGAGATACCACACGATATCAAAGGGGCTTCAGGGTGGGTCGAAGCCCTCCTTTTTTTAACATGGTTCAGCTTATATTTTCTTTTTTTGGGGAGCCCATGGTATTTTGTTGATGTAATAATATATAAAGGGATGTAATGCTATGTTTTGGGAGATATCATCGTGATCGAATGTTATTCTATGGTTAAGGGCTAGTTGTGATTTGTATCTTGTAGTGAAGGGAAGGCTCTACAGCTGAGTGCGCAGAGACCTTGGAAGAGTTTGCAGCTTAGTGTGCAGACCACTTGCAACTATGTGTGCAGGTCTAAGAGATGATTGTAATCAAAGATCCATCTTAATAAAGAAGCAAGTTTTGGGATGATATTTTGTGTTTTATGTATCTATTTGCTTAATATATGTTATAGTGTAAGTATTTATTACAATAATATGTTAGATCATTGCAGTATAGGTATATGACGTGATGTTATGTGAATAAGTGAATGTTGCAAAGTAATTTATGAAGTTTTAAGGTAGAAAACATAAGAATACCACATTGTGCAGTCCCTCAAGGCTGCAGAAACTTGGTTCTGCAACCAGCCATAGTTACTTCGGGTGAGTCCACGATCTGCTTGTAGGTCGTTGCGAAAAGGGCCAGTGATAAAGGGTTTTGTTGGTGCGTAGTATAGATAGAACCTCGGTCAAGCCTAAACCGAGCCAACACCTTCCTAATTATATCAATGATTGTTTCCTTCCTGATTGGGTTTTATAATGAAAATGTGGTGATTTACAATGATTTCAAGCTCGAGGAGTCAGTCTTTGTTATATGGTTTTTACATAGGCAACCTTTGTTGTACTTATTATTATTTTTTGGAATCCGTGAGCTTGAGGTGTTGCGCACAAGTCCAAAATGTTGTTGGGGACCTCCATGGATAGTCTTCATTTTATTTCTTAGGCTCTCACCTAAAAGTGATTTTTTTTCTCTCTTTTTAATGAATTTGTCTCAAGTTCTGGTAATCAATTTTGGCTCTAGGTTCGCGGGGTCAACGAAAGGATTTTATCCTCGACCATCCCTTATTGTTGGCTTTCTTAGAGTCTTGGTAGAATTTCTCTCAATACAATGGTCCTTGTGAACCTTGGTGCCAACACTTCTGGAAACAGAGGTCGTAACCGACGCATAATAAAAAATAATTGGAATGGAAGTTGATCTTCCTCCGCGTGACCACAAAGGAGAAGTGGGTGCAAAAGTGATGTTCAGATAATTCAGGAAGTTGCCCAAGATTATAATGTTGGCACTCCTACCCATGTGAAACAATTGATAGAGACTTAGGAAGCAGAGCTCAATCAACGAGTTGAAGACGATGAGCAGGTGGAGGATTGGCGGCTTCTTGCCCTTGACTTGGGTCATACCTGTGTCTGCACCACCCAATATAAACAGACTATATATCTCTACTGCCTCATGAAGAATCTCATGGATAAAGCCATTTTTGTCTCGTCGGTTAATTCTAGAAATCCAAACCCTAGTCTTTAGAAATTCCAGAAATAACTACAATTGATCCAATGTCAAATTCAGTGTTAGAATCAATGCCTTGGACATATCAAACAACACATTTCGTGCCTCCCTCAGTCAAAGTTACCTAGTTCCAGTGCAAAGGACCCCGCTGTTGTGGAGTCCTTAGATGATGATTAGTGTTTAAGTTCAGTTTTGTTTTGTTTTTGTTTATCTAAATTTTGTATATATCGAAAAAAAAAAAATTGTGGTAGTTATGCAGATATAGAAAGAAATTAGTTTTTAAATATTCAGGCCTATAAGACCATGTTTGATAGACTTAAAACTTTCATATTTTGGATGGCTTATATCGTGTTTCGGTGGCCAACAAACCTGGTTTCCCACTGGGCAGGTTGAGGCCACCGAATGTCTTCTCTGGTCGTAACCTGCTTTTGATTGAATGAATGAAGAGGTCCTATGAAGCTTACAAAAAAAATATGAGCTGTCTCAAAGATATAAAGCATTCAAATTTAGAACCCCACTAAAACTTGCTAAAGTATGCCAACAATGAAAGCCTAAGCACTTAGATTTTAATATTAATGTCAATTTAATGAACAAAACACCCCTTTCAAATAATTCCGGAATTAAATAATTTTTCTAACGTCTCAAACCCAGAAAAGAATCCTTTCTCTTATAGTCTAACTCAAAAAAAATTAGCCTTGATGTTATCTCGACTATAAGAATTTTAAAATTCTTGCCCACAAATAAATTTAATGATTCAAGGCCCAAAATCCCTATCACAAAAACTAAAAAAAAAAATAATGTTTGAGAAAGATTTTTTTTTTTTTTTTTTTTTAAAGATCACTATTTTTTTTCCTTTTTTAATTGAATAATGTTTAGGAAACTTTTTTTAATTTTTGAAAGGCCAAAAGGCTACCTAAAAAAATGATGAATTACTTGTTTTCTTAATGTTTATGAATTTTTTATTTTTTTTTAAAAGGGGCAAAGCCCACTTCATTAATAAAAAATTAATTAATTAATTAATTAAAAAGTGATTTCTTTTTTAAGGAAGGCCGAGAGGAAAGGGTTTGGAGGGCTTGAGAAGAAGAGCGAGAAGGAGACACTAGCAGGTAAGGAAAGAGGTGGAGGGCGATGGGGAGCAAGGGACGAGCATGCAGAGAGGGAGATGGGAGAAAGGAAGGACAAGGGGAGCGAGGGAAGATGGAGCAGGACATGGGTTAGAGGGATTAGGTAAGGGAAGCAGGGGTGGAAGGGTTAAGGAACGCGCAGATGAAATGGAGATAGGGTAGAAAATAGGTGGAGAAGGGTAGAAATGTCGAAGGCGGTGCGGGGAAGAGGAGGAGAGGGAAGCGAGGGGAGGAACACATACAAAGAGCTCAGGCTAAGGAAAGGAAAGAAGGTACACGAAATAGAGGGTTTTCGAAGGGTGAAAACACATAGAAAAAGTAGTAGAGACCACGAGCAACGATGAGGGTTTGCAGAGTGGGATTCAACCCAAAATAAATTTCTCTACAAATCAAATAGAAATCCTTGCTCATTAAGAAAAAAAATTAAAAAATCCCCAAAATTTATTTTAATTGATCTCAAAAAAAAATTATGAAGAAACTCGGATCTAGAATTTTTTCCTACAAACAAATTGTTTTCTGCTCGGGTCTTGAAAATCCTCCTTGTAAAACTTCAGATCTTCTCTTGCACAAACAAAAAATAAAAACCTAGGACCGAATACATATACAAAAAAAACTGAAATTTAAACCCAAAAAACCAGATGTTAGAAAAAATTATTTTTCACAATCTTCAAATATATACAAACAAAGTACAAATCTGTCAAATCTGAGGAGTATAAGTCCAACTTCGCTCTCATATCTAGACAAAAAAATTACAAATCTGCCAAATCATAGGAGTATGAGTCCAACTTCGCTTCTAAATCTGAAGATTTAAGCCCTTCCTAACCAGATTTATCTAATTAGCACAAATTTATAAAATATAATTAATTTAAATTTAGTCACAAGCCCCAGAGAGGAAATTCGTTAGATAAGTCTGGAAAATTAAATATGGAAGACTTTTCAGATCTTATTCCCTTGGGAGTTAGTTCGTCCAGGCGAGGACTTCCCTTAATGCCCAATTCTGAATCTGAGTGATTTATGCACATTCAAATTAAACCATCATATCAATAAAGAAATAAAACAAAAATATAATTATCAAGGATTATGTATACATGCTAACTCAATAAAATAAATTTTTTATTATTATCTTAAATCCAATAATTTATGCAAGATACATGTGCAATAGATTACTACACAAGAGCTATTAATCAACAATTTATCAAAATAATAACCAGCAGAATATTAATAACAAGATTACCATAAGATGTAGAAGAGGAATACCACCATTAAGTAAAACCCCATGGACTTCCGTTTGTATTATTCCATAAATTAGTACAAGAGAGCTTCAAGAACGAGTACATGATTCAATGATCGGATCCTTTGATTGAAAAATGACTCTTAATTTATAGAAAGTGTTGTGAACATCCCGATTTTAACTAAAAATCACGATTTTTTGGCCTAGTCGATGTTTGCAGATTTTTACCAATATTTTCCCAATTTTTACGATTTTTTTGTTTTCCGAACCCTTTCTGATTTTATCTCGATGCCGATTTTCACAACATTGAGACAATTTCTCCAACGACTCGCTCGCTCGATCCCTATCAAATTAATCTCGACCGTTCATAAATATTTAATTATCTTTTAATCATCACCATTGAAATTATTTATTTTTTGAGGAAAAATCAAAATTTTCATTTAATTGATTTTTAATTAACTCAAAATTAATTATTTTGAGTTAATTTCCTCTAAAAATTGACTTTGATTTAACCAAGGGTCCAACGTTTCTTGATTTCTTCAATATTCCCTTAATGGAGGGCCTACAAAACATTAATTCCTCTAAAACCCACAAATTTTTTAATTTATTTTTCGTAAGACTTAACTTAGACTTAAATTAGCTTAGGATTTTTAGTTTATTTTTTCTAGAAAAATTAATTAATTGACACATAAGGGGATTATTAATTTTTTCCAACCCTATAATATTTTAACACCATGGCTAAAATATTATTTACATAAGATAATTACATTTAACCCGAAACAAATATCTACCCAATTTCGCGACTCAAAATATGATTTAGTAGACCAATTAATTTGTAATAAAATAATCTAGCCAATTAGCTAGGATTATTCCCAAATTAATTTTACAAAGACTCGATAAAAAACATTGGGACTCACCTAGTATATTGATAACAAAATCCACCCTAGCTTTGGGGTGAAGCTGGAGGGAAAAATTTTGCCGATCATTTGTGTCGAGAGATACAGATGAATTAGTGAGATGAAAAACCTCATAAGATAGAAATCATCATCAAAATAATAGGCTTACCAATATTATTACATACATGATGGTATTACAAAGATAATTTACATTATAAACATGTAGAATGGGTTTATATCTTTAACAAACTAAATACTGTTGATGAATCCTGGATGGTATGAATGATGAAATCCCTTTTGCGAAAAAACGGGTGTACTGCTATAGGGTCGTTGACACGAAGTGATAAATAGGTGGCATGTGATAAAGTGATGGAATAGAGTAGGGGATGAGAGGGGCAATCCTGGATCACATGCCAAGGTATGAGGGTAGCTACTAAAGGGAAGCCCGCACTTAGGTAAATAATGTATAGGAGTGAGAAATCATGGTACATGAGTTGCCCCGACCTTAATTTTTCCACCCTTATTCATTTGTACTTTCCTTTCATGAATTTTCTGGTTAATTTCTCGGGGCTCAAGGAATGAGAACATGATGTGTAAAGTATAGTAGTGGATACCCCCTTTAAAGTGGGGCACTTCATTTTCCACCAGGGGTTGGGAAAATCATGGGTTCTTGAATGATAGAGGAGGCTCATCTAGGGCCTATAGGAACTGTTAGTGTCAATATTTTCATACCGCCATTAGTGATCAAAAATAATCTTTTCATATCATTTTAAGAGTCCCACTCAGAAATTGTTAGTCATTCAATTAGGTCATGTAAAAAAATTATTCATTGATGGTAGCCCTAGTCATAAAACTTCACTCTCCCTAAAAAATTTATACTTGTTGGCCCACTTTCATGTCTTGCTGACCATAAATAAGTCTTGAAAGTATGTTTCATCATGTCATTATGTCAATCAAAGTCACCATGAAGTTTGGTTATTCAAGGTCCCATTAGGTCACTAGGTTTCATTTTCAAAGGTTCAATAAAACACCATTTCATTTGCATAAGGTCAGAAAAAATAATGAGAGTGATCCAAATAATATTCCTTCATCATTTGAAAGGACCTGCCAACATGAAAGATGATATCCAAGGAGGATTTCCAAAGTTTTAATTCTGATTTCAAATTATGTTTTCTATTCTGCAATGTAATTTTATTCAAAAAATAGAGATGTAATTTATTTCTATTTTTTATGTACTTTTATGTTCACTATATGTAATAAGTATTATTCCCAAGCTTCCAATTCAACTCCAAATGCCAAACTGAACGCATCAAACTTCAAAGTGTAAAGAGTGTGAAACTCCAACATCATCAACTAGCAAAAGACAAAGTCAAAGTGTAAAGGGTATTTTCTAAAAATTTCAAAGGTGAAAGGAAAACATTAGAAAGTGGGTTTTGAATGAAAAGATCAATTTCACACAAGTATAAAAGCCCCCATGACATCAAAAGAGGCTTCATTTGTCTCTTACTACCATCGAGTAAATTCAGCAAAGTAGGGTTTTCAAGTTTTTAAGGCCAAATCAGCAAAACAAGGGAAGACATTACACGTTTGCTTAAGGGAGGGTGTGTTTCCTTCTGGTGTTGTGTGTTTCCTCTTGGCGTTGCGTGCTTGTGTATTGCATTGTGCGCCTACCAAAGGGAGGGAGCGCATGCTTGTGGCGCTTGACCATCTTCTTCACCAATTGCCAAGAGGGCCTCTAAACTTCAAAAATCACCCCCAGTCTCTCAACAATGATTCTTCAAGCCTCCATACAAGCAAGTAAGCTACAAATTGATTCACTCCTCTTCAGAAAAGTCATTTTGGATGTGTGAAGTTTGTTAAGAGCAGTTTGGTGTCTTTCTTCATTTGAAACCATAGTATTCCTTAAAAAAAAAACTAATCACAATTCAAATTCACTCCCTAAACCTTCATACCCTTCCCCCATTTCAGTCTACCCTTTCCCAAACCCCTACATTGACATTTCCTTTCCCTAAGCTTCATTTCCTTACAACCCTAAGCCCTAGGTACACTATTGAACGAGGCTCCCAATTCCCTGCACTTGTGATAAATTCCCTATTCTAAACTCCTATATATCCCTACTCCCTATTACAATCCCTAACTCATAAATCCCTACCCCCCATCTCCCTCAATTACCCTATCCCATTCCCTATTCCTAAAATCACATTCCACCTCATCACACCTCCCTAGAGTTTTGACACTAAGACATCATGGCAGAAGAAAACATACCATACAGTGAGGGAGAAGAAATTGAGGGAAGTAGGCCACATAAAGGAGGAAGAATACTCATATTAGAGCAACCAAATAACAGGGAACTTTTGGCATATCCTATGGCTGTGAAATGTTTCAAACATGTTGGATGTTTTGAGTTCTGTGAGCAAGTTCAGAAGGTCCAACACCATGCTATGTTGACCATACTTTTCATTGCTAATCTCCATGACAACCAAGTTACTTTAACTAGTGTCACTTTTACTGTGTCAACTGCCATCATCTCAGCTGCCACCGGGATCCCTAATGTTGGGGAGAAATGATTAAATCAGAAATAATTGGATGAACATTATTATGAGCCTTTTATCAAGCCTAGGTACAAGAATGAGAGAAAGAGGATTTTTCCTTTCTCTTACCTCCTAGATAGATATGCTACCATGATGAAGATAATCGTGAAATACTTTTCATGTGAAGGTATATTTTCTAGATTGTATGCCTATCACATTCGGCTACTCATGCACTTCACTAGGGTAACGATGGTCAACATACCCTACTACCTTTTCCGGAGCATTGATAAGATGGAATTCATTGTATAGAAGAGAGAGTATGAAAAACAAATGAATAGTCTCTTTCACCACTCCCTCATCAAAATCATATAAGTCCTCCATCACCTAAAGCAATTTAAAATTCTATGGAGTTCATTCGCTGATGACATATTCATTGCTCCACCTATTCAGCATGCCCAAAATGTGCCTTCATCATCTCATCCCGCCACTTCCATTCCTCCATCTCAGCCCATAGTGCATTCATCATCTTCAAAGCAGTCTCCTTAATATTCTTCATCACCATCATCTCCATCCCACATTTATACTGGGTCACCTAGCAGAGCTGAGATCAATGGTCCTAAGCAGGCTAATGTGGTTGAGATAGAGCCATTGAAAAAAACACACCAGAGGGGTCATAGGTAGGTGTTTTATCTACAGATTGTGGAAGGGGCCCTGCCTTCTTCACCAACAAAGCAGGTACAGAAGGCAAAAGAAAAGATGGTAGAGGAGGATGAACATGAAGCAACCATTCATGATGAGGATGACCTCCATGAGACAGATCTAGATTTATACCTTATTGACCTAGATGAGCATGATGATGATGAGATCACTAGTGTATTCATCAAGGGGAAGGATGCCAATATTAGAGTGCTCCAGCAGTTGAAGACTAAGAATGTCATTGATGAGGTGAAATACATAACAACTCAAAAGGAGGTAGAACAAACGAAGGTCTTGTTAGATGAGATACTTAAAAAGTATGGTTTGCTTGATGAACAAGAAGAACAAGCACCAAGAGGCAGACCTAGAACTAGAGGGCTGAAAAGAGCTCTAGCTCTAGAAAGACAAAAATAGGATGAGCTTGTTCATCAGTTAACCCTAAATGAACAACTTGAAATGGTGATCAATGAAAACTAGGAACCATGGCTTGATAGATCAAATCAACATTTGGAGAATCTTTTGCAAAAATCAAACAAAGACAATGACATATTAAGGAGGAAGGTCAAACATTATGCCCAAAAGGAGAAAATTGCAATGACCAAACTCAAAAGAGCCAATTCAAAAATTCAGGATTTGACCATGAAAGAAGATAAAATGAAGTTAGATATACTTGCAGAGGCTTCACTCCAAGCCTAGCCACATCATCAGCCATAATTCACCAATTTTGAAGAGTTTTGGGTCATTTTTGCAAATTCTATGTTTTTATTGAGTTTTTGGACAATCAGGTCACAAAGGCAAGTGTCAAACACGCAGCGCCCTTAGCGTTGCGCTCTTTTTTTAGCCATATTTTGAGAAAAATATCACCACCTTTGGGTGCAAAATGGTCAATACATCTCAGAAAACCACTTTTCAAGCCTTGGTTTGCAAAAAAATCAGGTGAAATGTCAAAAAACAATTAACAAATCATGTTTCCGCCACATTTTTTACCCTGGCGTTGCGAGCTAACCAGTCTTTGGAGGATTGAATTTTGATAGGGAAAATGAGCTTCATTTTCAAAACTAATGGCATATTCAGAAACTAGACTTGAAGGGCTTTCCAACAAGCTATATTGGAGCCAATTTCAACACCTACAACCTAGTCAAAAACAACCTGCAAGATGGAGGGCACGTTTACCAAAGGGAGGGCATGTTTACCAAAGAGAGGGCGTGTTTGACAGTTTGATGATATTTTTCAAATTTCACTAAAAATTTGACTTTTGTCTTTGAAATCATGATTTCACTTATGTAATTGAGCATGGTAAATGTAAATATGATATGGATAAGTTACCTAGGGGTAGATTCATGATGTAAATGTACTCATCAAAGTCAAATGAATCAGTTTTAATGTAATTAGGGAGGAGTCACTTAGAGCTCCCTACACTCCATCTTTCAGTTCAAAATTTTGTGGATCTCATCCTCATCTCAGGAATTCAACCCCTAAGGATGAGAGAATGTAGTTTTGATGTCTATATCTTCCATTTCTTCACTCTTAGCAAGGACTGGAATGAGTTGGATGCTATTGTATTGATCAAGTAATCAGTTTGCCCTAAAACTAGTGAAGAATTGCAACTATTTCCTTGAGATTCATGTGGTATGAATGTTTGCCATTGTTTTTTCTCTGTGATCATTTATATGAATTTTTTGTAAGCTCATAAACATTTCATGTCTATTATATGATAAATTTCAAGTTGATAGGCAGAATACATGTTTTTCATGCTCTGTTTTGGGAAAATTTTCATAATTTGTCCATTTTCTTCAGTTTAGGAAAAATACATCTCCTATGCTCTTCCTAGCTCCTCATTAGTCTAAAAGCATCGCACCAAATCACCTTTAAGTGATAAGCCTTCTACCTACCTTGCCCCATCAAATGTACTGCAATTCCATCTCATTTTCCCTAACCTAGTCCCCTTGACCTAATCCTCATCCAGCAAGCCCAACCCAATCAAAACAAATTAAACCCTTATGCATTTCATATCTAGCCTAAAACCCTAATTTATCCAGCCCTCTTGGCTTTGATTTTTGTGGAGAGAGCCCTCTCTGACTTGGTAGGGCTAGATACCAAGTTAAAAGGTTGCTCTATGGTTACCTCTGTTGGGATCTCTTCTTCGGCCTTAGAGAACTGGCGGAGTGATAACATACTGGTGACATTGCCCGGGAACGAAAGATCAGATCTTCCCTGGGAAAGAACGAAAAATTTTAGATCTAATTGTTGATGGTGAATAGCAATTGGACACATATGAAGGCTGCATAATTCAGCTGGTAACTCCAGTGTCAAAGAATCCAAAGGTTCAGAATTTTCATGGCAACTCCACTTTTCAAGAACTAGTAGTTTGAAGATATTCTTGGGGAACTCACTATTGTCAAAATGGATTCGATTGCTCGAAGGTATGCTCCTATGAATCAAGCTCATATTCTTGGTTTTCTAAAACCGTATTTCTCGTATAGATTGGCAATCAAGACTGTCAAAGTTTAAGGGTCAAGACGGTGAAGATGCTAGTTTGCATTTGGTCAAATTTCATTTGCATATTCACATACTAAAGATTGAGTTTCCTAAAGACTGTCTAATGAAGATGTTTATGGCTACCTTGGAGGAAAAAGTGAGATCATGGTATGAGAGTCTACCATCTGATAGTTTATATTCTCTAAAGGACTTTCATTCAGTTTTCTTTCAAAATTATCAAAGCTCTAATTCTTCCTTGTCGATGATGGATAGTTGTTGTGAGATCTCTAATAATTTCATTAAGTTACTTGAAAATTTGTATGGGGATGAAGAGTGTCTAGATGGAGATCATAGAAGCCCTATATGATTTTTCCTCCCAACAAGAATCAATAGTTTCCTCCTTGGATGAAAAAGACCAGGACCTAGAAAGAGAAATGCCTATTCCCGATCTTGAAAATGAGAATCATCAAGCTAATGTTAACTGCTATAAAACTCAATTTTCTCCTCTATCTGAAGATGAGATAGACCAGCTCCTGAAAATTCATATTACAACCCAAGCTAATGCATGTTTGCAGTGTTCACATAGTCAAGAATGTGTTCGTGAAACTTCTTCCATCATTGAAAATGAAAATCCGAGTTTAAATGATGACGGTCATAAGATTGATGAAACTATACACGAAGTTGTTGAGAGTAAGCCAATTTGTGATGATGATTTCCTGAAAGGAGATCAGCTAACAGAGACCATTGTCTTTCATGAAGAGGATAGGGATGTCATGTTTAACAATCTTGAAGAATGTTTTCTATTCAAAGATCATTTAGAATATGAATCTGAGGAGTATGATCCTAAGAGAGACAGCATGCAAGTGATAGAGTCAGAGTTTCCTGTGCTTCAGGAATTTGCAACCAACACTCAGATAGTAGAAATTCATACTTCCCTGTACTCTCCTATGGATCAACAACCAAGTGTTCTTGCTGAATCTCAAGACAAGGTAATGATTTCATATTTTTGAAGATCCTTTTACTAATTTGCTACAACTAGCACGGAAGTTGTATTTTCTTGTTTTCATGGACTAGAAGCACATGTTCAGTGGACACTTGGAGTGGCCTAGTTTTTGTTTTTTCTGCCTGCTCGAGGAAAATGAGAGCAGAGTTTCAGTAAGTCACCATTTGCTAGATTGGTTACACTAGAAGGATCACTTTGCATGATTGTACATGTGTCTTCAACAAACAGGTGGTTTTCATCGGGATTTGAAGCCCTCAAGTCTCGGTGATATGCTGCCATCAATAATTTTAGTAAGATTTTTATCTTTAGTCAGTATTGAGTCAAGTTTCAGTCATTTGAGTTTGTCTTGAGTCGGTCTATTTTTTCTGAGTTATCAGTTTTTAGTCATGTTATTAGTTTGATTTTTTTACTGTATTGACCCAATGGAAGAGGCACTGATCTGCAAAATCCAAAGTTATGTGGTTCATGACACCTCTTTCGAAGCTATCATCCCCAATAAGGCCAATGTTAGTGTCAATATTTGCATACTACCATCAGTGATCAAAAATACTATTTTTATATCATTTTAGGAGTCCCACTCAGAAATTTTTAATCATTCCATTAGGTCATGTCAAAAATTCATTCACTAATGGTAGCCCTAGTCATAAAACTTCACTCTCCCTCAAAAATTTAGACTTGTTGGTCCACCTTCATGTCTTGCTGACCATAAATCATTCTTGAAAGTTTGTTTCATCATTTCAGAAGAGAGATGAATAACCTGTTCCGAGTTTTTTAATAACCCAGTGTTTCAGACTTCTTAAGTGAGTCCATCATCATGGATAAATGCCAAATATTCTTTGAAATATTTGTGAGGATTAGGGAAAAGGAATAATTATATAAATAGTAATTATTGAGGAGAAAAGTTTTTATGGTCAATGGAAGAAAAAGAAAAAATAATTTAATTTCATTTATTTTGAGGAGCAGAGTGTAAAGTGGACCGCACAACGGAGCATGTTAGATATACCGCGTGATATCAAAGGGGCTTCAGGGTGGGTCGAAGCCCCTCCTTTTTTTAACAGGGTTTGGGTTATATTTGCTTGTTTTGGGGAGCCCATGGTATTTTTCGATGTAATAATATATAAAGGGATGTAATGGCTATGTTTTGGGAGATATCATCATGATCGAATGTTATTCTATGGTTAAGGGCTAGTTGTGATTTGTTTCTTGTAGTGAAGGGCAAGCTTTACAGCTGAGTGCACAGAAACCTTGGAAGGGTTTGTAGCTTAGTGCGCAGACTACCTGCAAATGTGTGCGCGGGTATGAGAGTTGATTGTAATCGAAGATCCATCTTAATGAAGAAGCAAGTTTTGGGATGGTATTTTGTGTTTTATGTGTTTTATGTCCCTATTTGCTTAATATATGTTATTGTGAAGTAGTTATTACAATAATATGTATGTGTTTTATGTCCCTATTTGCTTAATATATGTTATTGTGAACTAGTTATTACAATAATATGTTAGATCAGCGTAATTGGTATGACGTGATGTATGTGATTAAGTGAATGTTGTGAAGTAACTTATGAAGTTGTAAGGTAGAAAACATAAGAATACCACATTGCGCAGTCCCTCAAGTCTGTAGAAACCTGGTTCTACAGCCACCCATAGTCACTTCGGGTGAGACTATGTTCCGCTTGCAGGTCGTTGGCGAAAGGGTCAATGATCAAGGGTTTTGTTGATGCGCAGTATAGATCGAACCTGGGTCAAGCCCAAACTGAGCCAACACCTTCCTGAGTATATCAATGACTGTTTCCACCATGACTGGGGTTTCTAATTAAAATGTGATGATTTGCAATGATTTCAGGTTGGAGGAGTCGATCTCTATTATATGGTTTTTACATAGGCATCCTTTGTTGTGCTTCTTATTGTTTTGTGGAATCCGTGAGCACGAGGTGTTGAGCACAAGTCCAAAATGGTGTTGGCGACCTCCATGTGTAGTCTTTATTTTATTGCTTAGGCTCTCACCTAACAATGCTTTTCTTTGTCTCTTTTTAATGAATTTGTCTTAGGTTCTGGTAATCAGTTTTGGCTCTGGGTTTGTGGGGTCAACGAAAGGATGTGGTCCTCGGCCACCCTTCTCCTTGGCTTTCTCATATTATTGGTAGAATTTCTCTCAATACAATGGTCCTTATGAACCCTAATGCCAGCACTTTTGGAAATGGAGGTTGCAGCTGAGGAAGAATAAAAGATAATCGGAATGGAAGTTGATCTTCCTTCGTGCAACCACAAAGGAGAAGTGGGCACAGAAGTGACTCCCAGATAATTCAAGAAGTTTTCCAAGCTTATAATGTTGGCACTCCTTCCCAGGTGAAACAATTAATAGAGACTTGGGAAGCAGAGCTCAATCAGTGAGGTGAAGATGATGTGTAGGTGTAGGATTAGCGCCTTCTCGCCCCTGACCTAGGTCATACCCGTGTCCGCACCACCCAATTAAAATACTATATATCTCTACTGCCTCATGAAGAATCTCATGGCAAAATCCTTTTTGGTCTCGTCTGTTAATTCTAGAAAGCCAATCCCCGGTCTTCAGGATATTCAGAAAGAACTATAACTCATCCAATGTCAAATTCAATGCTAGAATCAATGCGTTGGTGGTATTGAAAAAATAGATTTTGTGCCTCCCTCGATCAGAGTTACCTAGTTCCAGTGCAAAGGACCTCGCCCCTATGTAGTCCTTAGATGATGATTATTTTTTAAGTTTTGTTTTGTTTTGTTTTTTGTTTATATAAATGTTGTATATACCATATAACAAAAACTATGGTAGTTAGGCAAATATAGAAGGAAACTGGTTTTTAAATATTCAGGCCTATAAAGCCATGTTTGACAGATTTAAAACTTTCATATTTTGGATGGCTTATATCGCGTTTCGGTGGCCAACAAACTTGGTTTCCCACTGGACAGATTGAGGCCACCGAACGTCTTCTCTGGTTGTAACCTGCTTTTGATTGAATGAATGAAGAGGTCCTACGAAGCTTTTAAAAAAAATGTGAACAGTCTCAAAGATATAAAGCATTCAAATTTAGAACCGCACTAAAACTTGCTAAAGTATGCAAATCATAAAAACATGAGCACTTAGATTTTAATATTAATGTCAATTTAATGAACAAAACACCCCTTTCAAATCATTTTAACATTAAATGATTTTTCTAATGTCTCAAACCCAGAAAATAATCCTTTCTCTTAGAGTCAAACTCAAAAAAAAAATAGACTTGCCTATAAGAATTTTAAATTTCTTCCCCCACATATAAATCTAATTATTAAAGACCCAAAACCCCTATCACAAAAACTAAAAAAATTTATGTCTGCGAAATAAAATTAAATTTTTCTAAAGATAATTTTTTTTTTCATTTTTTAATTGAGTAATGTTTAGAAAACTTTTTTAAATTTTTGAAGGGCCCAAAGGCTACCTAAAAAAATGATGAATTATTTGTTTTGTTAATGTTTATGAAAATATTATTATTTTCTTTAAAAGGGGCGAAGCCCACTTCATAAAAAAACAAAAAACCAAAAAAAAAAAAATTAAAAAGTGATGTTTTTTTTGGAAGGCCGAGGGTAAATTTTTTTGGAGGCCCAGAGGAAAGGGTTTGGAGGACTCAAGGATAAGAGCAAGAAGGGAACACTAGCAGGTAAGGAAAGAGGCAGAGGGTGATGGGGAGCAAGGAACGAGCGTGCAGAGAGAGAGATGAAGGAGCTAAGGGAGAAGGAGAGCGGAGTAGAGGCCGCGAGCAATGATGAGGGTTTAACCGGAAATAAATTTATCTACAAATCAATTTTGAAAATAAATTAAAAAAACCTCTAATTGATCTCAGATTTTTTTTTAATGAAGAAACCTGTATATATAATTCTTTCTTTCAAACAAATTGTTTCCTACTCTGGAATTGAAAAATATCCTTGGAAAAACACTTCAGATCTGCTGTTGCACAAACAAAAAATAAAAACCCAAGACCCAATACATATATAAAAAAAATGAAATATTGAAATTTAAACCCAAAAAACCAAATCTTGGAAAAAAATATTTTACACAAAATTCAAATCTATACAAATAAATTACAAATCTTTCAGCGTCCCTCTCATATCTATACAAATAAATTACAAATCTGTCAGAGCAGAGCATAGCAGTATGAGTCTAGATTTATTTAATTAGCACAAATTTATGAAAGATAATTAATTTAAATTTAAGCATAAGAGGAAATATGTCAGATAAGCCTGGAGAATTAAATATAGAAGGCCCTATCTTATTTCCTTGAGATCAGTTAGTTGAGCCGAGGACTTCCCCAAACACCCAATTCTGAATCCGAATGCACACTAAAAATTAAACCATCAAATCAATAAATAAATAAAATGAAAATATAATTATCAAGAATTAAAGATACATGCTAACTCAATCAAATTAATTTTTTTTATCTTAACTCCAATAATCTATGCAGATACCAACTCAATAAAAAAAAAAAAAATTATCTTAACTCCAATAATCTATGCAAGATACATGTGCAATAGATTACTCCACAAAAGCTATTAATCAACAATTTATCAAAATAATAACCAACAGAATATTAAGAACAAGATTTCCATAAGATGTAGAAGAGCACCACCATTAAGTAAAATCTCAAGACTTTCGTATGTATTATTCCAGAAAGTAGTACAAGAGAGCTTCAAGAGCGAGCGTGTGACTCAATGATCAGATCATTTGATTGACAAATGACTCTTAATTTATAGATAAATCAGTGTTGTGAACATTTCGATAATATTTCAATTTTATCTCAAAATCACAATTTTTTGGCCTAGTCGATGTTTGCTGATTTTTACCGATATTTTTCAGATTTTTACATTTTTTGGTTTTCCGGACCCTTTTCGATTTTATCCCGATGTCAATGTTCGCAACATTAAGATAAATTCTTCAACAGCTAGCTCGCTTGATCCCTATCAAATTAATCTGGACCATTCATAAATATTTAAACTACCTTTTAATCATCATCGTCAAAATTATTTATTTTTTAGGAAAAATCGAATTTTTCATGTAATTGATTTTTAATTAAATCAAAATTAATTATTTTGAGTTAATTTCCTAAAAAAAATTGACTTTGATTTAACCACCAAGGCCTAAGGGTCCAAAATTTCTTGTTTTCTTCAATATTCCCTTGGTGGAGGGAGGGCCTCTAAAAATTAATTCTTCTAGCACCTACAAATTTTTTAATTTGGAGAATTTATTTTTCCTAATACTTAAGTTTGACTTAAATTAATTACATTTCTGGCTTAGGATTTTTAATTTATTTTTGCTAGAAAATTTAATTAATTGACACACAAGGGGATTATAATTTTTTTCCAAGCCTCTAATATTTTAGCACCGTGACTAAGATATTATTGACAGGTAATTACATTTAACTGGAAGGGGGAACACATGTTCGTTATAGACCCTCAAATATCTACCCAATTCTGAAACTCAAAATATGATTTAATAGACCAAGTAATTCGTAATAAAATAATATAGCCAATGAACTAGGATTATTTCCAAATTACTTTTACAAAGACTCGATAAAAAAACACTAGAACTCACTTAATACCTTGGGGTGAAGCTGGAGGGAAAAACTTTGCAATCATTTGTATCCAGAGACACAGATGAATCAATGAGACGAAAAACCTCCTAGGATAGAAATCATCACCAAAATAATAGACTTACCTAGATTGTTACATACATAATGGTCTTACTAAGATCATTTACATTATAAACATGTAGAATGGGTTTACATCTTTAGCAAACTGAAGACTGTTGATGAATCCTAGATGGTATGAACGATGAAATCCCTTTTGCGAAAATGGGGGTATATTGCTATAGGGTCGTTGACACGAAGTGGTCAACAGGTGGCATGTGATAAAGTGATGGAACAGAGTAGTGGATGAGAGGGGCAATCCTTGGTCACATGCCAGGGTACAAGGGTAGCTAATAAATAGAAGCCCACACTTGGGTAAATAATATATAGGAGGTGGTACATGAGTTGCCTCGGCCTTGATTTTTTCACCCTTCTTCATATGTCTTTTGTCTTTCGTGATTTTTCTTTGGTTAATTGCTAGGGGCTCAAGGAATGAAAGCATGATGTGTAAAGTATAAGAGTGGATACCCCCTTTAAAGTGGAGTGCTTCGTTGCCCACCAGGGGTTGGGACAATCATGGGTTCTTGAATGATAGAGGAGGTTCATCTAGGGCCTATAGGAACCAGGGTGGTGGCCATTGAATGGAGTAGAACTCATGCAATGGCTTTTGCCCATGTGCTAAATGCTTTGGTCTCGACCATCTTTTGCATTTTGTAGGACAATTTCCTATTGACTGTAGCGAATTATGCTCGTTCTTTTGTTTTTTAGCTGCATCAACCTTTGGGCATCGTTCCAAGCTCGACCCAAAGTATGGACAAGGGGAGGGGGAGGCTAACCCTATGTAGACCCAGCGGAGGAATGTGGACCCGGGTGGGAGGAATGATAAATGGGGTTATAATGAGTGGAACGGGAGTGTTATATGTGGATGAGAGAGACGGACCATGCAACCATAATCAAGGTTTCCCATGTAGTACCATACCTAAAGCCCAAAGTTCAGTAAAAGAGATCCCACGAGACTAAGGCCCAATGTTAACATCCAAAAGAGGTCCAGGGGAAAAAAAGCACAAACCTAACCCACTCTTTCCGCTGAATCCCCCCATTAATCCAGCCCAAAAGTTTCCATGATAAGTAATACTCAATTGCCAAATAACAAGACGTACCTTTAGGTTTGGGAGACCCACCTTCAAACATACGGTCATGGCAAATGGGTGAGGGACCACATGGCTGGCTCAGGTGGCGGAGAAATACCACAACGAGTTAGTCAGTGGTTGTAAGGGGTTGCTGGCTGTCAGCTGAGAACCATCTTGGATAAAAACTTTCTCCTAGTGATATCACCCACAAAATGGTGGGTAACAGGAGCCATTGCTTTTGTAGGGGTGATCGCACTTTGTAAGGGTTCATCCATCCCATGTCTCAAGCGCACCTCTCTGTGTCCCACATAGACATGTGTCACAGAGTTTGTATGCATCTACTTGGTCGTGGTACAATATAATTCAGTTCTCCACATGACATTCTCATAGTTAATAACAAAAGTCATACTTCCTAAGTTACTTCACAGATCCCAATGAATAAGGCTCTCAGGTCGAAAATTCTCAAAATTATCAGCATGATGCATATTTGACATGCAAGGTTGAGTTTTGGCAAAATGAAGATATTTCAAACAAAGCTCAGCCTTCATAGGGAATGACGACAAAGTACTTGATGATAAAAATGATGGCAAAGCATATTTTACATTGCATGTGGTGCATGGAGCCTTTTAACCAACATGCACACCTTCTAGAGTCCAAAAGAAGCCCAACACTGGAGTTTTCAAGTCCATGCAAGCCAAATTGAGCTCTCTCAACCTACATGTGGGAATAATAAAGATGGTCAAATTGAAACATCCTAAGCCAAAGGTGGTCTCCATGGTGAACGTTGGCTATTTAAACATGAATGCTAACCTCCTTAACCTGAACACTCCACATCTCATGCAAAACGTTCGCAAACACATGCAAGTCGTTGCTAGTCAAGGTCCACACATGATGGGTCAAAACTAGTTGTTGGGATTTCAAAAACCAAATGAGGGAGCATAAAAACCAAGTCATTGGGCTATTATTCTTCACATCAAGCACATTACAGGTCAAATCAAGCTGCATGCTGGAGTTCCAAGTAAAATATTCCTCTTTCATGCAAATCAGCCCCCAATGGGTGAATTATTTTTATTAAAAATCATTTTCTAGACAAAAAGTGACTTAGTCTTCGATCTTGTGGATGAAAAGTCAAAGAAATGATATTTTAGAGAGAGGAAATTACTAGTCATTAACTAACCATTACAAAGAAAATTATAGAAGGCTAAACCCCACTCAAATAGGTTGTTGAACTCTATGATCACTATATGCCATTTTAATAGGTTGTTGAACTCTATGATCACTATATGTAATTTTAATCAAATTTATTTTCTAGTTTAATTTGTGGATTTGTTCTTCCATGTTTTTTCTCATTAGTTTGTTGTAATAGTGCTTCATAGAATAGACACATATATTTCCAACTTCCTACAAGATTGTTAGCTTGATCCATCGAGTCATGTGAAAAGGAGAGATCAAGGCACCAAACTTTATCTCATCCTTTTCTTATTCAAGCCCAATTGTTGGACAAACCATTTTCAGGGGTTCCTTTAGTAAGGGTAATAATTGACCCAATGGTCAGAAGCTTCTCTCATAGCAAGGTCCTTGATAGAATTCAAGGACTTGTACCTCTATTCCAAATTAAACTAGGTGTGATAGTCCCTCAAATTCCAATACCCATTCCTAATCCAAATTGCATAGCTAACAAATCCTCATGTAAGTAAATACTAAAAAAAAACCATAAATCCTCATGAAAACAAATACTAAAGCAAAGTCACTAAGATTCCAATGAAGGATTTGAACCACTCACCTTCCCACGACTCAGACAAGAGACATGACAAAGTTATCAGTAATTTCATCCCCTCTTGGATTACTCTTCACAAGGCTTGCAAAAATAAGCCATTGCCTGTTGATTTATGTAACTTGGGAGGTACTCCACACCCCAGGGTACAGGGTCTGGGAGAAGTTGAATCCACATGGGCTTTGTGGGCTAAGTGCCCAATCAGTGGTTTTTGCACCCAAAGTTGTGGGCGCAAAACCAAAAGGATATTTTGATGGTTTGGTCATTGAGGGCATGTGGGGCACCCTTTAGGAGTTAAGGGGCACCTAAGGCATCGATGACGTGCCATTAGATGAATGAAAAGATTTTTTGTTCTCATGTTTTATGGAGTTTTAACATTTTGTTAAAGTTGGCTTTGATGTTATATGGTGACCCTAGGTGCCTAGTGAAGCCCACTTAGAACTCTATAAAAACGAGGCTAGGATTAGTTCATTTCACAACACGTGCATTCATCATTGGAGAAAGACATCTCTATAAAAAGGAGGTTAGGATTAGTTCATTCCACAACAAGTGCATTCATTATAGGAGAAAGACATATCTATAAAAAGGAGGCTAGTATTAGTTCGTTCCACAACAAGTGCATTTATCATTGGAGCCTTTTCCAAGTGAGGAAGAGTTGAAGTTCTTGATTCTCTCATATTTGGATAGGGCCGAGATTGGGCAGCTTGCTAGCCAAGTTGGAGATGAAGATTTGGGCACTTGTTTTGGGCAAGTAACAGTCCGAAAAGTTCAAGGTTCCTGAGGTAGGACCGAGCCCCTGTGCAGCTGTTTGGAGAAGGAAATGAGACCTGTTTTGGAGGTCCAAGAGGGCTGGACTAATATTGGAGCTTGGCCATATAAGTTAAGGAACCACCGCATAAGTTTAGAGGGAAGTTTGCCAAGGATTTGAGGAGTTGTACAATCCATGTTTAGGGTTGGTCTGTGTATGCTACAGTAGCCCTAAAAGAGGGACGCATACCCCAGGGATTGTGCACAGAACCATGATGATTTGAGGACAGAAGAAGTCGTCCTAGAAAGACATGTGTTGTCTTTCCAAGTTGATGTTTTGCTAAGGGATGGTAGGTCCAGTTTGGACAATGGTATAGCAGCCTACATACAATGAGTTGGAGGCCTTTTAGTGGCTGTTTGGAGTGCCCTAGTGTACACTGTTGTATATTTTCTGCTGTACAAAGCAGAAGTGTTGTGGCATTTGAGTGTGTTTGTGATCGTGATCTTAAAATCAAACCAGATTCTTGAGTGCCATGGAAAAATCAACACTGTCGATGACCACATCTATAGCGGAATCAACTCCTTAGTGGGGTAGATTCTCCAGTTAGAAAAGGGATATGGTTATTATGTCATCAGTGAATTGGCGTAACGTGAAGGTTAGAGGCTAGACCAATGGAACTTCCAAACTGACCATTAACAAGATTAGAGGGACTCTGATGACGGAACAGGAGAGGAAATATAGGATCAAAGCATCAAATTTGTTTTTAAACCTCAGAAGACGAAAGCTTATTCTCTATTTTCTTTCTTCTTCCTTGCAATTTTTTCCCTGTATTTTTCCCAAATATCTATCCATAAATAGAGGTGCAGATTTGAAGTCGTGGCGTCTTAAATGTCCATGCCTGTCATGACATATATTTTCCCGGATTATATTGGAGAAGAGCATAAAGAAATGAATGCGAAAATGGCAAATAGTTGATTGGTATGTTAAATGACGTACTCCTAGTATAAAGTAGTGGAGACTGCACATGAATATCAGTGCAAAATAGATTATTTTCAATACTCGCCTTAAGTAAACTTACGTCATAATTTTAAAATTTAAACCATGCCATGCCAATATGATTACAAATTTACAAGCCATCGAGTGGCATCGTCATAGAGAACAGAATCATGGAATGGAAATCTCATTAGTTCAAGGTACCAGTAGGCTTAAAATACTAGAAGACAGATTTTTGTCCATCAAACTATTCAATCTACTACTCAAAAGAAGAATACTACACAAACTTAAAGTCATTGTGCAGTTGAAGTATGATTATGATGATTAGCAAAAGCCATTATGCTGTTGAAGTCATAGCCAGAATTATCTATTTTTTTGCTAGTAATTCACTTCATAAGTTCATGACATTGAAAAAAATTGAGTTTATTATCAACACTTGAAGACAGTGGAGAGCTGAACAACAAGAGCTTTTTGCATTATGGCCGAGCAACTATGTAGCCCCCTGTCTTATGCAGATTTCTCATATGTCCCTGACTTCACATGTTGTAACCTGCCATCTGCAAAGTAACTAACAGAAAGCACTCTCACTTGGTTTTCATTCACAACCCAGCTCACATAGTATGCATGAGCCTTACCAACTGCAGCCTCTCGGGGAGCAAAAGCTGTTAATCCGTAAGGAAGGTGGATCAAAATATAACCGTTAGCATCCTCCTCACTCAAACCACCTTTGAGTCCTTTCCAAACTGCCTTTCTGATTGACATTTGGAGATTTGTATTGATGCTCATTTCCATCCCAGTAAAGGTCCCCACAGGCTCATTCCTGCTTTCTTCAAGAGTAGCTCTGTGGTGTTTCCAAATAGTACCTTGCCATGAAGGCTCCGGCCTCTTGTCCTTGTCCCTCGTCTCTTCAAGCATTAAGGCAACCCCCATTTTTCCCTCAAAGTCATAGCCAATTATAACAGCAACCCTTGCATTAGGAGCTGTAAACAAGATTTGCCAAATAATTAAACTTCAAAAAGATTAGGAAACCCAATATGTATAGACTACTGAATTTGTTGAGCTCTGATGTAACACAATTCAAAAAAAACATGGGGAACGTTGTTGGAGGCCAAAGGAACAACCAGAGATATCATCCTCTTCTTTTAAGATATATTATTTTGGCATGTAATTATACCAATCCATAAAGTAGTTCCATTTAAGGATCACATGTGCATCTTGTAGTGCCCGTGAAAGTCTTTTGAAACTTGCAAATGAAGTATAGTTAAAAATTTCTCAGTCACATGAAAAGCAAGCTACCACATTTACTTTTCAATGCTCGAGTATGAAGAAACTCATATTTTTCATCTGAAAAAGAATAAGATATATTATTTTGGTTACCCAACCATAAAAGGTAGTTCCAATTCAGTATCAAATGTGCATCTTGTAGTGACCGTGAAAGTCTTTTGAACATAAAGGGTAGTTCCAACTAAGGATCAAATGTTCACCTTGGAGTGCCCGTGAAAGTCTTTTGAACCTTGCAGATGAAGTAAGCTAAAAAAATTTCCAGACAAATGAAAAGCAAGTTACCACATTTACTTTTCAATGCTGCAGTATGAAGGAACTCATATTTTTCATCTGAAAAAGAACACTATGAAGAAACTCATATTTTTCATATCATAAAGAAAACATGTCACTGTCCGTAGCAGTCACCCCTCCCTTATTGTTTTTACTATTGGCGTCAATATCATTACATAGTGGAGTTTATATGTTGATGTGTATCAGTTCTTTCAACCAATGTGGAATAATCATGTTTTTATAAAGACATTTATATGAGGAAAAAATTTCAAGGTACATAAATGTTAGGCATATCCAATTTAATAATGGCTATTTTTAGGAAAAGGTCACTATTGCCAAATAAAAGATTTTAATTTTTAGCATAGATGAAGGGAGAATATTGAGCAGCAAGCATACTCAAACATCAATGAAAACAACCATATTGTCGTAATGGGAGGAGCAAAGGTGGTTTTAGATTGACGTAAATGGGTTCTTAAGGTCTAACCATTGTTCACTTTGGGGTGGAAGCCGTTGTAGGAATTTTTTGAATCTTTTACTATTAATAAATGGATTGTATAAGGATTTTATTAATCTTCCTAGTGAACAACAAAACAAGAAACTAGAAAATGTAACATTTCAAAGTGTTGATCCTTGTGGTTATTTTACTTGTTTTTCTTATCTTTGAGATCATCTCAACTTTTACATATTCTACATGGATTTTCAGGAGTTATTCAAGTCTAGTTCTTCAATCATTCCAACCTTTAAAATTGTGAAAACAATCAGGTACTAAATGCTTGAATAAATTCCTATTCAACCACCTTCGTTATCTGAAATATGAATCTAGTCTCTTTACAAAACCAAACTGCTCTATAGTGGTTTTGAATAACATTGTAAAAATATGCAAAACCTAGTAAGTAGAGAATATCTTTTATGTTTTACCATAATCATCACTAACAAGAAAATACAAGGAGTCTTGAGTTCTAGCTCAGGTGGTTGGGAGCACAGTTTGTTCTCCCCTTGACCCAGGTTCAATTTGTACAAAGAAAACGTTGGCCCATTGCGATAACGCTAGAAGGGTAGACAACCCCTGGATAGAGGTGCACACCCCTAGTGTGCCTTGGGATGTTTTGGCCCTTGCTAAGTCATAAATTTCCTTCTACATGTTGGTTTGAAAGTGTAACAACCCCAAAATTTAATATGAAACTAATTATATCAAATATGTAATTAATAATCAACACAAAAACTATTCAACTAATTAGCATAGAATTTTCAGAAAAAACCCGAGCAAAGACGACTTCCATGTAGCGACGATATTCCTTACTTTTGTTTTCAGAGTTGAACTCTATTTGACTCCTCCTAACTGCAACAAAGTTTTGAGGATAACTCTCCACCCAACAGTAGGCTCAGCTGCACATAATCTTTCTACAGCTGGCTAACCCCGAGCCTTCAACCAACATACTACTGTCAGGGAATCCTTTGTCTTCACAACACTTTTCTCTCAAGAGAATGGCTAAAGGAATGATGAATGAATCTCATCTTCCTCAATGTCTATTAAATAAACCAAACAATGGAAAGGGAATTGCATACACACATTTCCTATGTCAACATGCAACTTTTATTTATTTATTTTAAGTTTTACTTTTTATTTTCCAAGGAAAAAATCGTAATTTTTCATTAGTATATAAAAAATTACATGTTTCATTTTACATTTATCATCTTAGCAAATCATTGTTCCTCAAAAGGAAATATGGAGTATCTACAATCTGTGCAAGTATGCGGCTAAACAAGCTATCTACCCTGTAGATATGCATGCTGAAATAAATATAAAAGCCGGTATCATGCATATAGCATGACAGTCTCAAAAAGTAATAATAGTCTGACAAAATGCAGTCATGGAGTGACTGCTCCCATATCTCGGAACACCTTTATGAAAGGTCTGTGATAATATCTGTAGATCTGTGGACCTGCATGTTCCGTGATGTGCCAGCAGCGCCAATCTAGCTCTGCAGCTTCTTTGGAAAGTTGGTCTGCCACTTGGTTCCTCTACCCGAAATCGAAGCCGAGATTCCAAGGGATGAGCTGGGCGGCATGGGATGGGTGCGCACATGAGTCGTCTGCCAGTGTGGAAGCACCGCATCAGATTGAGAAGCGGCCTCCTGTTGACCCTCCGATTCTGATAATATGGTGACAGGGTCAGTTTGCGTAGCCATGTGTGTCACCGACTTATGGGTATTGCAAGCAGCCCTAAGAGAGGGCATTCCTTATACAGGTGCCCAACAGCGTGACATCGCCTGCAACGGAATGGGATGCCCTCGTAATCTAACATCTACTGCCAGACCATCCCTTCAAAAAACATGTTGTAGTTGTCATGTAATCCATCCCGGGTGTCCAAGAAAACTAGAATACGAGCCACAGAGTAGATGCCCGTCTCAAGGAAGGATCTATAATGGTCAAGGTAGAGACCGAAGTCTTCTCCAATACTGCGAAGGGCAACATCATTCCAGAACTACATAGGAAGACCAGGGAGGTGAATCCAAATTAGACCAGCACCAGAGTTCTCCTTGTTGGGGTCAAAAAGGGGAGACCATCTTTTAAGTAATACCGAATGCATCTCGATATTTGCCAGTATTTTGTAAGGACCCAGTCAACCAAAGCAGGTTGGGAAAAAGAGAGAGCAAACCATCCCCTGTTGATCAAACGAACCTCCGGAAGCTGCTCCAGAATGCCTCCCCAAATCTCAGCTGTCCAGATCTTGAGCCGCGCTGTGGTATAATTTCTACCTTTGACCTTACTGACAAGCATCGTAGCAGTCGTCTGGTTTAAATCTGCCATGCCCCTATCCTTGCCAAAGTTTGAGCTGCGACTGTGTCTGTTTTTGGCCAGCTTCGATTTCTTTACTCTTGCTCCAAGTTCATGGCATACATCAGATGCCCCGTCAAGAAGCCCAAGTCCATCGGAGTTGATTTCGGGCCGAGAGTCATCCGGTGGAGCATCAAATGGAGTGTTCACGAAGCAACTAGAAGCTGCATTCACGGCCCCTAAGGAAGAAGGCAGAAGAGCAGTCGGCTCGTCTGAAATGCAGAGGCTTGAAAAAGTGAGCGCGTCCACCTCGTTGAGTGCAGATAGCTCCAGTGTACATGGGACCTGCGCAATCGGTTGAATAGGCGGATAGTCCGGAGTGATCTAGGCCTGAAATTCCCAAAGCCTAATGACCGAAGGCGACGGAATAGTGAAACCCGGTGAGCCCACCTCACGCAACAATGGTTCCGAGCAACCTGCATTACTGACCGGCATCGAAGGTTCGAGTCGGTGGGTATCTGCAACTGGCTCCATGTCCACCATGTCGTCCACCTCAGCAAATGACCTCTGGTCCCATATATCCACGCCTTCCAGCGGGTCGGCAGAGTAGTCCAGCTCCTCATCATATTTATCCATGACCCAAGATAATAATATCGCCTTAGTAAAATGAATCCCGTAGCACAGACAATGCCAGAGACTGCCACTAAACCCTACAGGGTAGCAGAGTCCTGACAGCGAAGGCGCAAATGGTGGCCTCAGAGAATGCAACGGACTCGCACAAGACAAATGGATATGCCGCGACAACGCTGTCAGGGTGAGTGATTGCGGGACCAAGTCACTGAGAGAAGTAGTAACTGTCAACAGAAGCCTCAAAAGCCGCAGGCAGGAAGAGCAACCTGCCAATGAATCCGCCCAGACACAATGCAGCACACAAAACCCGAGCCTCCAGCCTACAGATCACCACGAAAAACGGAGTAGTGTTTCCAAACAATACTGCGAAGAACCAATGGTGAAGGGGTATGTCCAGGAGAGTCGTTGATAGAGTATCAACGTGCGTCAATCCGCACAGAGTCGATAGTCATGGAACCAAAGGCCCAAGCCCCTGCACAAAAAATCTGTGTCGCCATTGCTAGGGTTTCTCGCAACCAGATTCAATCTTTGTCTCCTATTTGATATTTTAAGTTTTACTTAATTTAATGTTTCTTTTATTTAACTCTTTCTTATTTTATTCCGCTTTACTTTTTGTTAACTTTACTTATTTTTACTATTTTTATAGTTTTCTTAGTTTAACTCTTTCTTTTTTTATTCCTTTTTACTTCACTTATTTTTACTATTTTTTTAATTTTCATAGTTTAACTCTTTCTTATTTTATTCCTTTTTCCTTTACTTATTTTTACTATTTGTATAGTTTACTTTTATATATTTTTATTTAAAAATCAAGTTTATTATTTATTATTTTATTTATTTTTTATTATTATTCCTTTTATTATTTATTATGTATTTACTATTATTGACTTATTATTTATTTACTATTTATTTTATAATATTATATTATTTATTTATTCATTATTTTTATTTTTATTATTATTAGGGGACACTACATACTCTCCGGTACTTTGTCCGAAGTTAAGTTGAATCATTTTTAACATTTTATTTATTTAGTTATTTATTACTTCATGTTTTCCCAACATTGTGCCTTATTATTTATTTACTATTTACTTAATAATATTAATTAATTATTTACTATTTATTTAATAATATTATATTATTTATTTATTTATTATTTATTATTTTTATTATAATTAGGAGCCATTACATACTCCCCCCTCTTTAAGGAACTTTGTCCCGAAGTTTAGTTGAATCATTTAACATTTTATTTATTTAGTTATTTATTACTTCACCTTTACCCAACACCCTCTATTGAACTAGTATAACCAGCAGGCATCGAAAGTTTCCACAACACCCGGGAAATCTCGAGGAATCTTTGTCATTTTTCCCACTTTCGGAACCAGGCATAAGCCTCATCGATTTGTACCATAGCCCAAGGCTTCCGCCTGGCTAAGACCCCATCTGCCCCAAGGCAGACACCCAACTCAGTACTCCAGGCATCTCGCAAGGCTGGCCCACTCCCTCCACACTCACTAAGGTGCACAACCCCACACATCGAAGTCCTTACACCCCTTCCAGACTAAACATCGAAGTCCTTACACCCCTTCCAGACTTCGGCATCTCAATCCAATACCAGGCACTTGGCCTACAATATCAGGCACTTGGCGTCCTCAAGATGGTCCCATAGCCCCTCAAGAGCTATCCATCAAGAGTTATACAAGACGAAGGAACCACTATCATATGTAGTGTTGATTGAGTATGTCCCCAACCCATATGGTGTTACTTATTCTCCCTCGTAGGTATGGGCTCCCACGAGATCATCAAATAACTCGGCCCTCTCGGCCCATTTCTGGAGTTTTTGTCAATCACCACATCTCAACATGCATCCAATGCATTAGTTATAATCATAAAATCATAAAAATAATCCACATACCAACTCTTACACGTCATCATGATAACATAACATCATTGTTATCATAACATTTTGAATAGTAAAAATTGCACGCTCATGCATATCATAAAATCTGTATGCAAGTCCACATGCTACACATCATGAAATACCATCATAAGTTATAACATCAACATATTTGTATCAAATAATATATCATAACATCAGATAATAAATAACTACATATCAATATATATCATATCATAGCATCATGATCCCTATGCATATCATATCCATCATGAGCATAAAACATCATTATCATAACAAAATAAATAAGAACCATGTATGCATCATTATCCTCACATCATAACTACGTCCAATTACCACATATCATCATATCATAAAACTGTATCCGAACATATACTTCAACGCTTCTATGTTGACATAACAAATAACTGAACCCATAACCTTATACATAGTACCATAGATTATGAATAAAATTTAAGCTATTAGACACGATTTAGATATTTACAAGACAAAATTCCAAAAATTTCCCTTACACAATCCTAATTTCATAGGAAAAATCATCGTTATAATCCATTTACATTCCTTAATTTATGCTTAAATCTTTTATACTAAATTTTATTTACACTAAATTTTCATAAAAACATTAAAATTCATAATTCACTTTAAGTGCCATTTCGACTTCAAAATTTCCAAAAACTTTTAACAATTTTATCAATTAAACTAATTTTATATATATAATTTTTCAATAACAATTACAAATAAAAACTATAATTCTATTCACAACAAAATTTATAAAACTTTTACTTATTTTATACATCTTTTATAACAATGTTATTAATTTTGTTTACAAAACATTATTACTTTATTATTATATATCTCTAAATAACATTAATTATATTATTCATATTAAAAATAAAATTAGAATAATATATTTAGAGCATATATGTTAAAAATATTTTATAATATCATTCATATAGGTAAAGATGTAAACAAATATCTAATAACCCAAACTATTTAAAAATAAAGATAAATAAAAGTTAATACATACTATGGTTATATTATTTTTATGCATTTTTCAAAATATTTTAAATAATATTTTAAAACTAAATCAGAGTTAGGATAAAACAAGATAATGGGGTTGAAAAGTATACAAAGAGGAACTATAGTTATTTTGGTTTTAAAGGTTTATGTTAGATATGAATATTTGTATCAGTTTTAACTTATGTATTCTCCTTCCTCGAGTTCTGGTTTTAAAAAAAAAAAAAAAATCCCAAACCAAAACAGAATCGAATAAAATAAAATAACAACTCCTACTTCTCAATGTATGGAAGATAATGATACCTTCTTCGCATTATGGTTTGATTCGATTCAGAGGAATGTGAGTGGACATAAACTTCGGCACCTAATTTTCCCAATTTTATATTCAATAATAAGAAAAGTTGATCTATTTTAAAAATAATATTTATTTAAAAGTTTTTAAGTGTAATTCTATAATAATAAAATAATTTTAATGACTTTTTAACCTGTTTCCAACTAAATTTAAATACATAAAAGTATTTTTAAACGAATATATTTTCAAATATATACATAAAAAATTGTTTCAATAAATATCTTGTAAATTATTACAATTTCAAATACATATAAATCCATCGTATAAAACATTTTAAATTATTCCTATAAAAGTTATATTTATTATTGACCATAATCATTCTTCTTAATCACTCCGTTTGAAAGGCATCCTATGCAATAATTAATTAACTATTTCACAAAAATTTTGATACCAAAATTATAAAAACACACCATATTTGGATAGTAAAGGAATTCCTATATAATGAAGAATGAGGAGTACATGTATAGGCAAGATAAACATAATATAGGCCACTATAATATATAACTATAAAACTATAATTAATTTAATTAAGTTGGAATTTAAAATGCAATGTTTTATTATTTTAAGAATTATATTATTTGACATGGAGCCTTTTAATTAAAATTTAAATTTTTGTTGAGATAATGGTTTAGTTTTAGCTTATGTAAGAGAGTGTTTATATATTTTCAATTTTAATAAATTGCAAGAAAATAAAAAAGCCGAAGGTCTAATAGAGTTGAAACTTTGCTTTAATACTATATGTAACAACCTCAAAATTTAACATGTAACTAATTATATCAAATATGCAATTAATAATCAACACAAAAAATGTTCAACTAATTAGCATAGAATTTTCAGAAAAACTCGAGTAAAGACGACTTAAATGTAGCGACAATATTCCTTACTTTTTCTTTCGGAGTTGAACTAAATTTGATCCTGCTAACCGCAACAAAGTTTTGAGGACGACTCTCCACCTAACCGTAGGCTCAGCTACACATAGTCTTTCTACAATTGGCTAGAAAAGCCAAAGGTTCAATAGAGTTGAAACCTTGCTCTAATACTATATGTAACAACCCCAAAATTTAACATGCAACTAATTATATCAAATATGCAATTAATAATCAACACAAAAACTGTTCAACTAATTAGCATAGAATTTTCTAGCTCGAAGTGTTGCTACTTCAAGGTCAAGATTTTGTTGTTGCTTTAGGGTTGAAGTGTTGCTTCTTCAAGGTTGAAGTGTTGTTGCTTCTAGGTAAAAAAATTGTTGTTTCTATTAGGTCGAGGTTCTGTTGTTAAGGTCAAAGTTGTTACTGGAAGGTTATCATCTTTAGAAGAAGGGAAGGGATAACTTGGTGATTGGAGGAAGTCTATGTCTAAGTCAAAGAGTCTCGGATTATCTCGTGAAACTATTGAAGGAAGAGTTGTGTGTTCCCCCCTAGATAGGGATTTTTCCCTAGTTGTCCGCCTAAATCTGGGGTCTTTGATCTTCGTGTTATGATTTTGGTAATTTCTTGATGAACTAAGATAAAAGAACTCAAGGGAGTTAATAAGAACAAAAAAATATCACAACTAATTATCGACGTAAAAAAAAATATTTTTGCCTTTCTGATTTTCCAACATGGTATCAGAGCTAAGGTGAAGAAGAAGGAAAAAGGCAGTTTGAAGATCTATTGAAAGGAGAATAAGGAAATCTCAAGAAGTTGAATAAGGATCATCAAAGGGGATCATATAAGTAGAGAAGCTTACTATCTTCAAGAATCATGTCTAACTCAATAAAGGGAGAAAACAAATTAGAAAGAGACTCCAATTACAGGGGCATGGAAAAAGAGGATAGATCTCACCCTCGAAAAGAATAAATTTTTGGGTCTAGTTAAAGGAAGAGTGAAAAAACCTACAGATGAATCAAGTGATGCTGAAAAAGCAAAGTTTAGAGAGTCAAAAATATTTTCCATGAGCCTAATGGTAGATCGAATAAAGGATAACCTCATCCCATACATTTCCAACATAGATTCCGCTCAAGAGATGTATAAGGCCTTATCCAAGTTGTTCACAATCAAGAATCTTGGTTAAGTTACAAGTCTTAAGAATGAATTGAGAACCATGAAGATGACAAAGGATGACACTGTGGCTTCCTTATTTGTAAGGATAGTTAGAATTAGAGATGATCTCCGAACAATAGATGAGATAGTACTTGAAAAATAGCTTGTGATCACTGCACTTCTGGGATTGCCACCATCTTGGAGTGCCTTTGCTTCAGGGATCAACAGTTGGAAGGAAACTCCTACATTCGAGCAATTATGGAATGCATGCAGTCAAGAAGAAGTCAGAATTTCATTAGTAAGCAACAAAGAGAATGAAGAGGAGAAGATTTCAAATGCCTATTCCACTCATCACAAGAACAAAGGAACCTTCAAGAAGTCTAAAGGGCCAAGAAAGAAGGTAGACCTATCCAAGATTGAATGCTACAATAGTCACAAGACGAGTTACTATAGAAGTGATTATTCGAACAATCCTAGGAATAAAAAGAGAAACAGGGATCAAGCAAATGTTGCCTATGAAGAATCTCCAAAGAAGAACAAGACTGAAGAATCGGAAATAAAGGACTTACACTACTAAGTCATCTCTCTCTTAACTCTATACTCTAAGTTTTGAATTTTCTTTATGCTTTGATGTCTAGTACTTATAGGTTTAACATGCTTTGGAAAAACATTTTCAAATTATTTTGATAAAGTTATAGGTATCCCTCGAGATTGGATTAAGAGGGAGCACTCACCATTTTTCCAAAGACAAGTATCTTACTCCTTGTATTATCTTTTTATATTTGGTTTCCATCTCTTAACTAGATGTGTTTGTATTAGATGTGCTAACCATATTTCTTTTTATATTTTCCCTCTTTAGGAAAAGCTTGTTGAATACTCAAGGGTTATGGAGAAGACCTCACAAGACAAAGCATGATAGAAATTCTATTGAAATTGATGTCCTACAAGGTTTGTTAAGAAACAACTCAAAGGTATGTCTTAAACCATAAGCTTTGTTCTCTTCATGATAAAAGTATATTCATTCCTTTTAATAATTTGTTCTACATTACTTACATCATTGTGTCTAGCGCCTTTGTATCACATAGATTCTTATTTGGGTGATTAATCATTAGATTCAATCTACCCTCTTTATACATTTGATCATTCTTGTGGAACCCTAAAAGGTTCTTTGTAAAACCCTAACCTAAGGGTATGTCAATGTGAAAACCCTACTCTACTTAGGGTTATTTATGAAATCTAGAAAATAATATTATTTTGATGTTTGGGGTTTTGATGGTAATATCATATTTAGGGTTTTGGTAGTGATGGTCATTGAAATCCTAGACCTTTAGATATTTTGGTAGTGTTGTCACATAGAATGTCTAGGCACCGCAGCAACGACTCAGATTGGGGGTTGTCACCCTGATACCTAATCTCTTTGTTTAAGTTGTCTTCCTACAACAGACTAAAGGGGGTAGAACCTACGTAAATGGAATGAATAAGGACTAGCTGGGAACCAACCAATCTGAGGGACACAGTTGAGCGACCAAAAACGCATATTAGATTTAGCAAGATTTAAGGGATTTGATTAGATTTAGACGATTGATACTAGTGTCTTATGGAGTCAACTATCTTGCTAAGAAATTTAGGACAAGTAATTGATGAGAAAATGCTACTAGGATGAATAACTATCTTATATGTAATGCAGATCCTAAGACTAATGTGAAATGCAAGAAACTTGGTTAATTTTATTTAAATGTCTAATCTAAGTTTAAACCCTTCAATCCTTTCTATATTGAGTCTGATTTCATAGTAGGTGGCAGAGAGAAGTTAAGGTGAAGCACACTAAGGTGTGATTAACGATACCTCTCCTGAAAACATAACGTACCCAATACCTCTCTTGAAAATATAACGTACCTAATACCTCCGGCACTGCATAGATTTGTGGCTTTGACGACTGGAAGGTCATCGTTTTAAGTACTAGAAAAACCAGGTTTTTCAAGCAAAGATGGATGGGTACCTATCTTTCTATCGACCAAGCTTATGCTTGGAAGTAAATTTTAATTGTGCAAGACTAACTTAAAATGAAACATGATGTTAAATATCTAAAGCACATTACGATTTTTTTCTTATTTAAACACTAAGTACTTAAGTGAAAATGCCAATTATGTAGATGCTAAAAAATACTCAATCGAAAGATATACAATTTATCAAAAGTCCAAGATAAGGTACTCAATAAAGTGATGACCAAAATGACTTAAAAATTCCAAAACTAAAATATTCAACAAATATTCAATAGTTCAAGTAAATAAATCGACACTTAAGAATTAATTAAACAATGAGCAATGTCATGCATTAAAAAATAAATAAAGCCCAATGTCAATGATCATGAAACTTAACTAAATCATATAAACGAGAGCTTGAGAATTTTAATTTTGATAATTAATAATGAGGAAACCCCATGAAATTTAGATGCTAATCACATAAATATGTTTCAAATAATTCTGCAAATAAACGATTTTCTTAAATGACTCAAATCCATAAGGAAATATTTTTTATCCTATAGTCAAACTTTAGAGATGTCTAAAAAGTTTAAGTCACATTGACTATAATATTTTTTTCCCACAAAAGAATTTCTCTGAAACCTAAATATTTTAATTTAATGTTCTAACACCCTTATTTTAAAAAAAAACCCAAAAAATCATTTTTAAAAGCTTATATACAATTTTTTTTTTTAATGTGCTAATGTTTCTTTTAAACGGAAATTAGAAGTTAGTTCTTTTTACTTTTTTGAAATGTTAAGTGTTAACTTCAAAATTTAATTTCCCAAAAAAAAAATTATGTTTCAAATCTCAAAAAAAGAAAAAAAAGAAAAAATGTTAAATGTTAATGAACATAGTGAGGATTTATTTTTTTTAAAAGGCCAAAAGGTTGCACTTCAAAAAATTTTAAAACGAAATTTATTTTAGTTGGCTTAGGTAAAAGTCGAGAGACAAGAGGCTAGCGTTAAGGGAGGAGTTGCACGTTGAGACGGAGAGCGGACAACAAGCTGGTGCAGCGAGGAAGATGAGAGGCAGGATGCAGGGATAAGGAGAAGGCAACGACAAAAAGGCACATGGAAGGGAGGACCTACAAGACAGAAGGTTGTGGAAGCTAGGATGAGGGACGAGGGACTATGTGAAGAAGGGCCACAAGACAACACAGAGGAGGATCAAGGAAAATGGAGGGTAGTCGTCAGCAAGGAAGGGAAGACGAGTAAGCTTGTTGGGAGCCGCAAGAGAGGAAGCAAGGAGACTGCAGATAGGAAGGCTCGAAAAAAAAATGCAGAGGGAAAGAAGGAGACAACAGCGCGGATAAGGAAGGAGATCCGCGAGTAGAGAGGAGAAGGTGCAACCTCCCAAAAAAATTTCATTTTTAACTTTGAAACCCAAAATTTTGATGACGAAACTGCAAATTACTGACAAGATATAAAATTCTCCTCTATCCAAAACATATCCAAAACCAGCTCTTGCCCTCCAGGACCTAGATCTCTCTCATATTTTGTAAAACCCTTCTCTTGAATCAATTCAAATATGTACCTGCACAAAGAGCAAACAAAAACCCAAAACCCAGTGCATATATGAAAAACTTGAAATCAAAACCCAATCCTGAGTTAGAAATCAAAACAAATATTTATACAAACGTTAGATCTATACAATATATTACATTTTTTTTCAAACTTGTGTAGTATGACTCCAACTTCGCTCCCATATCTGAAAATTTAGGGTCTTAGTAGCCAAATTTAGCTATTTAACACAATTTAGTAAAAGTAAATAATTTTAAATTTAGGTACTAACCCAGAAAATCCCTGCAAGATATATTTCATTAGATAGTCTCATAGTTTTTAATCCGGAAGGCTCTCCAGATCTTAAGTTTCGAGAATCGGTTGTTCCAACCGAGGACTTCCCCAAACACCCAAAATTTCTGAATGAAGGTGATTCTGCACACTTAGAATATAAGCCCCTAGATCAAGAGACGTATTTAATAACGATTAAATATTCAAAAATTGCTAATAAAATAAAAATCTTAATGTTGTCTTAAAACCCAACCATTTAAACAAGATACTTGTGTAATAAATTGATCTACAAGAGCTATAACCAACAGCCTATAAATAAGATCAATAAAATATTAAACACGAGTCACCATCAAATACCGAAGAGGAACACTGTCATCAAGTAAAACCCCAAAGACTTTGCGTTGTATTATTCCAAAAAAATTACAAGAGCTTCAAGAGCTAGTACACGATCAGATCCTTTGATTGAAAAATGACTCCTAATTTATAGATTAATTCTCCAACGGCTAGCTGGCTTGATCCCCGTCAAAGTAATCTCGACTGCTGAAAAAATAAAAAATAAAATAAA
Organism: Pinus albicaulis; assembly: GCA_034641835.2. NCBI lineage: Eukaryota > Viridiplantae > Streptophyta > Pinopsida > Pinales > Pinaceae > Pinus > Pinus albicaulis. The sequence goes on along the minus strand of CM076582.1, from coordinate 1,511,178,626 downwards.
ATAAAATTATCTTATAATCTCCTCCGTCGAAATTATTTTATTTTTTTCATTTAATTGAATTTTAATCAACTCAAAATTAATTATGTTGATTTCATCAAAATAATTGACTTTCACTTAACTACCAAGGCCCAAGGGTCCAAAATCTCTTGAAATTTTCAATATTTCCTTCGCCAAGGACCTCCAAAAATTAATTCTTCTAGAACCCACGAATTTTTTAATTTGGAGAATTAATTTTTCCTAGAGTTAAAATTAACTAAACTTCTGGCCTATATTTTAATTTATTTTTACCAAAAAAATTAATTAATTAACTTGTGAGGTGATTAATAATTTTTCCAACACTCTTTACATAAGATAAATACATTAAACCCATGAAGGGAGAACACATGTTCGTTATAGACCTTCAAATATCTACCCAATTCAGCGACTCAAAATATGATCTAGTAGACCAAGTAATTTGTAATAAAATAATTTAGCTAATTAGCTAAGATTATTCCCAAATTACTTTTAAAAAGACTAGATAAAAAAACACTAAGACTCACCTAATGTATTAACAACAAAATCCACCCTAACTTTGGGGTGAGACTGGAGGGAAAAAAATTTGTCGATCATCTGTGTCTAGAGACACAAATGATTCAGTGAGCCGAAAAACCTCCTAGGATAGAAATCATCACCAAAATAATAGGATTACCTACGTTTTTTTATACATGATGGTCTTACTAAGATCATTTACATTATATACATACAGAATGGGTTTACAAATTTATCAAACTGAAGACCGTTGATGAATCCTGGATGGTGTGAACACTTGAACATGATGCAATGTCTTTTGCGGAAAAATGGGTGTACTGCTATAGGGTCATTGACACAGAGTGGTCAACAACTGGCTCTACTTGGGGACATGTTGCTCCATCGAAGGAATGTGAGAATCCAAAATTTGCATCCAATCAACACACAAATTTACATAAGTAGTATCCATCCAAATATCATCATATAACATCAAACACATTAAAATAAAAGATATTTTACCATTAACTATTCTACTAACATGAAATGTAAGTCTACAAAAATTAAATGTTGAATTAATAAGGTGGAGGATTAGAAATACAAATCAAAGGATGCCATGTGGCATCAAATGTGTTAAATATAGTGCATACTGAGCATCTGCCTACTCTTTGGTAGATCCACAGGTTGCTTCTCAAATGTGCCATGTGAAATATTAATCATTTTAGGACTCTGAATGTTGCGTTTTATATGGACATAAGGTTTATCAGGCTTCTTTCTTTTTCTCTTCCGCTTCATGCTTTTCTTAGTGGCAGGTTGTATTGTTGATGATATAGAACATTCTACCTGACCTTGAAATTTTCCAGATGAAGTATCCAAGATATGCGTGACATTCCTCTCTTCATTCTGCATTTGTTCTGTCAAGGGTGATGGATTAACTTTATATGTATTATCCTGATTTCCTTCAGTTTCCTTTATATCTGGGTCGCCTTCAATTAGCCACTTTTCAATGGAAGAAATGACCTCATAATAAGATGGAGCTTGCTTCAACAAACTGGGAGGCTTATGATCTGTTGATGACTCTTTATTATCCGACTTGGGTTGGAACTTCTGTATATGTAATCTTTCCATTTTGTCCAACTTATTCTGAATACCAATCATTTGATTAGAATGCTTAACTTTTATAGCACTAATTTCCCTTCATGACTCTCTTCAACGGTCAACAACCTGTGTTGAAGAGACATCTGACCAGTTTCCATGTCTTTTATCATTTTATCATTATTTGCTTTTATGGCCACGGAGCAATTTTGCATATAGTTCATTTCTTTCTCATTATTTGCTTCCATGGTAGGTATTTGATTGTAGGGATTAAATTCCATGATCGTCATTTCCTTAATATGTTTCTCATGATTTGCTTCAATGGTGGTTATCTAATTGTAGTAGTGATTAAATTCCATGATTGTCATTTCCTCAATATGTTTTTCTTCTAAGGCCAATAACCTGCTCTACATAGAGCCAATTTCCCTGGCGTGATCAATGTTAATCTCGCTTGGTTAAGTTCCATATTCTTAATGAGTTGATCTTGGTTAACCTCAGTATTCTTGATTCCTTGAGCTTGATTCAATTGTATATCCTTAACCATCTGAGTTAATTCCTTGATGAAATCATTTTCCCTTTCATGGTCAACACTAATTTGATGACTCGTCTCAGCTTTCTCGCTGTCATGGATGCGTCTTTCAATAGCACAAAAAGGATTCATCATGAGAATGGTCACAATGCCTGCAATATGGCACGTTTTGATGTGGTGCATTTTCTTGAAATCTTTCTTTGATAACTGGGTCTTTTACAGGGGAACTTTCATCTTTCTTTATAGTACAAGGGACACAAGGCAAGCCCCTTTGATCTCCATATTTATCTTTAAAAGAATGGATGATGTCTTGTAAAGAATCAAAATAGTTATCAGGAAAGTTGCAAAACCAATCTCTAGCATCACCTTCCAAGGAAAGAACAAAGAGCTGCATCTAACATTTTCATGATTATATTGTGCAGAGTTACAAAATACTATTATACAACGAGTAAACTTTAAGATATGATTTACCGCAATGATTGCATCATTACCTATGAACGAAGGCAATTTATCAATGGCATCTTCTGGGATATCATGAAGATTGTTAGTAAAATGACATGGGACAAGCAAGTTGTTACACAACAATTTGTCACCGTCCCTACCATTCCCTGTCTCGCACATTGGAGGGCTTATTTTGTGACCTGTGAGCAGTGATATAACTTGAAAATACTTGCATGGCATTCCTATGAACATGTACTTTCATCCCCCTGAAGACATCTCCTTGTGAAAAACCCTAAAAATGGCCCTTTTTGCATTGGCGCGGGTAGCCAGTTCAGTACCCGCGCCAATGGGGAAAATCCTTCAAAGAGGTCGTGCCAATTGGCGCTCTGTCCCAGAGTCGCACTCGCGCCAGCCAATTTAAGGAGTGTTTTTAAAAAATTAAATGGCGGAAGTTTCATCCTAACAAATTCCTGGACTGCTATCTATCTTGAGTTGGGAGGTTTGGCTACGGATTTCCATAGAGAGGAAGTGGTTTGCCACCTCTCATGGAAGCTTCCTTGATGATAGGGCCAATCCCATGATTATATGGATCCCAACTCCCCTTCCTCCATCTATAAAAGCTTGCCCATCTCCATGGCAAGCTAGTCTTCAAGTTCCCAAATTCCCAAGAGCTTTATGCTGCAAGAGCCTCCATAATTCCCTTAAGGCCAAATCCAAGAAAGGAGACTATTGTCAAGATCCGAAGAGAGAGGTTTGTCCCATCCTTGACAGGCTTTTTGAGACATGTTCTGCTGGCGACCCTCCGAAGGAGAATTCAGCGTCATAACTATGGTTGTATTCTTCCTTTGATTGATTAATAATAAACGACTATTGGTTATGGTTCCACTCTTGTTGTTGTTTATAATGATGAGTTATGTCCTTTCTGACTGACATATAGTTGCATCTACTGGATTTTACGCTTGCATTTGTTTTGTTTCTCGCATGTGCAGGTGTCCATCACGGAGATCGTGGGGATCGTGATCCGCCAGGGCTAAGGAACGAGAGCGCTACATTTTCTACAAGTAACAGCGTTGGATTCCAGGTAAGCCTTCATCGCTAGTTGGTTTATTTGCAATTAGGAACCTGCGCTATAGCGTGAATGATTGTTGCTAGACCCGGTCTGGGCTAGTAGGGATCGCCTCTATCCACAGAGGGGATTTACCTCCGCAACAAATTGGCGACTCCGCTGGGGACATCGTTAGCTTGTTGTCGTTCATTTTATGAGCTATAGACGGAGCCTAAAGTTGGCCAGATAGCCTTCGAAACGCTTTTGCTCTGAAATTGTGAAGTAGATCAAAGCTGCTTCATTCAATCTCCAGTTTAGTTTGTAAACTGAACACTTGGAGCACTATCTTGTCTCTTTGGTTGATTCTTGATTCTGCTTGCCTGATCAACTCTTTTGGGCTGGTTCTTTCTGTGTATTTGGGTTTTTGAAAACTCCAAACATCACTGGTCTGATCTTGCATTGCTTATTTTTTATTTTAGCATAGCAAACTTGACTAGCGCATTTTTTAGCATGACAGTCGCACCAATTGGCACTAGTTGTCAATGTATTACCTACGCCAATTCTAATATGGTGCTAGTTGCAGCCTGACAGTCGCGCCAGTGCTGGGGACTGCTAGGGTTTGCTTGATTTTGAGCTTTCTAAGCCTGATCTCTAATTTTGGTTTCATTTTTTCGACTACTTGAGTGTTTTGAAGCCTTGATTAACTGACTGTTACCTTCGTCCTTTGGTAGTTTGTCCATTTCCATCGATTTTGCATTCTAGCCCTAGGTCATCTAGGTGCTATGGTGTGTCGAGCCTTCCTTGGGAGTTTTGGTTTCTATCATTTCAGTCAACCTTGTGATTGCTTCCCTGCATTCGTTTGACAGTTGTTTATCATTTTATTGTGCTATTTGAGTGATTGAATCCTCCTTCATTTGAATTCTGTTTTGTCTCGTTTTGGGCCTAGATTACACGGCTCATTTGTATCTTTGGGATTTTCTTGGTTTTGAGGGACTGTTGGTTGATTTGAGGTCTGATTGTGTTTGCTATTGAGTGAAATTTGTTTGTTTTTTCTCTCTTATCATCATTTCTTGAATCGCTTTTGCATTAGTTTTCATTTTTTAGTGCACTTTGCTCTGAAATATTGAAAACATAAAAAAAAAAAAAAAAAATCTCTTTTTCTTTTCATTAGTTAATGTGAATTAGATCTTTTCGGTGTTATTAGTGATTGGTAACCTTGAACGAAAAGATTTTTAGTTTTCATTAGCTGCATTAGAGACATCATTGGTTGTTTTCTGTTCATTTCGTTATTGTGTGAAAAGCTCTCAACTCTCTCATAAATAGCTTTCATCGAATGAAATGATATACTGTGGCATGTAGTTTTGCATTTAGGAGATTTTGAGACATTACATTCGCTAGGGCCTGAAAACTGAAACGTAATTGAAGATAAAATTTAAAATTTACTCAATTTACACTAAGGCAGCATTGAAATCTAATGAAACACATTTAGAGGTCTAGGCTAGAGACGTGTTCCGGCGTCTTAAAACCTAGTAGCTGTCGTTCGCCTCTTGGCTTTAGACAACGCTAGTACGGACTTGTGCTCCCCGTACCGTCGCGTATATAAAGGGAGACCCCACTAGGTTTCAATCCTTTATCCATAGGAAGCCGAGTCTGCCGCCCTATACCCGTGATACACCAGACACAACATTCGGGGAGATTGCCTGCACGTACGTTAAGTCCTTGGTTGATTTCTCTTTCATTTTTGAAACCAAGGTGTATATTACAGTTCACGGTTATTTGGTACACCCTTTGCCTAGTATTCCTGAGTAGTCATTTGATCTTTTCTGACTCTTTAAATTTGAAAGGATCACCAAGCGCTTGTCCTTTCACGCTTGCTTCAAAACTGAAAGAGATAGAGTCACCTTTTATCCGTTTCTCGACTCTTAAAACATGAAACGGTGAAGTTTCCTATTTTTCAATGTGGTAAAAAATTAATCACCCGCGATCACATGCCCTGTTAGATTTTGCTTGTTGGCCGTTTGATTGTGTGTCTTGACTCTTTTTCAGCCCGTGTGTGTGTTTGATCTTTTTCTCTTATCGTTACTACCACAGTGGCGGAACCCTCGGTCTCGTCTACTGGTAGTCCTTATACGGACGATTCATCAGAGGCTTCTCAATCCTCTGTTGAACCTCAGCAGCCCATTGTTTCTGAGTTTCCTGACGGGGGACCGGTTCTTGCTAAGCAACCCTTTTGGGGACCAATTGAGTTCAATTGGCCCTTTTCCGACCCTTGGTTTGAGTTAAGAGTAGGGGCAGATTTCCTTTCTCTTGCATCGGATTCGCCTTTTATCGCTGTTGTTTTTCCTCCTAGTCCTCGCCGTCTATTACGAGATCTAGTGGCAGGCTCAATCATGAGTGAATCCAGCGAGGAAATCCCAACGTCTGGTGAGGATTCCCAGTTATTTCCTCGGAGATTATTTCCAGGAGACAACCCTGAACCCGCTGTTATGTCATCACCCGGTCCCTCATTACCAGCAGGGTATAGATCCTTGGGTCAGATTATCGCCGCCACAGCCTCTATGGGGGTATCAGCTCCTTCTACGAGGCTGGTGGTCCCTTCATTGGGGATGTCTCCTCAAACTCCCATCACCTTTGTACCCGTTCGGCCCACTGTCTGTGTGGCCGCGTCTGCACCTGTTGTTACGGCACCCTTCATGAGGGTTGTGCCGCCTCCCGAAGACGTCTACATAGCGACTGTTATGCCGGAGAACATCTCTCCGAAGGAGTATCGGTTGTCCCTACAACAGCCGAACCCCGAGGTTGGACAAACCTCTCAAGACCCCAACCGCTCTTATTTTTCGCATTATGCACAGGATGGTACACCCGTGTATGCTTTTCCAGATCAATACGATGAGCACGGGAACATGTTATGTTTACCCGCTCCAGAGGCTCACCTTCATGCTCAAGGTTTACCCTATAACCAGGTTGAACATCCTTATAACCCGCAAGGGCAACCTTTTCAAGGCCAACCTTCGGGCCAGCCTGGCTATCCTTATGACCCGCAGGGCCAGCCCATCCAAGGCTATCCTGCAAGCCAGCAAGGGCCATCGTATGGTCCGCAAGGACAGTATTACAACCCTTCCGGTCAACCTGTGCAGCCTCAGCCGGGGTACCATCCGGGGCCGGTATACGGTCATGGGGGCAAGTCCAACCTTCCCAACCTGTGCAACCTCAGTATCCCGTCAATCCAAACGTTGCACACCAGCTAGGACCATCTTATGGTCTGTTTGTGAACTTGGTTACCGGCCACCACGATATTCCTCCGGGACAGCCATCTGTCAGGCACGGCACAGTGTACCTCCACCAAAACCCAATAGGTCTATTGAATTACAACCTGGTGCCTCTCCAACGGTCTGAGTCAACTGCGCAGCCAAGCTGCTTTGTTCACCGGGTCAACTTTGTTAACCCAAGGCAACCCACTCGACGAGTCAGCACCTGCTCCAGCCGAGCCCGACTGCCACATCCTATCAACCACCTTGTGTGGGAACCTCGAGGTTGGACAAACCTCTCAAGACCCCAACCGCTCTTATTTTTCGCATTATGCACAGGATGGTACACCCGTGTATGCTTTTCCAGATCAATACGATGAGCACGGGAACATGTTATGTTTACCCGCTCCAGAGGCTCACCTTCATGCTCAAGGTTTACCCTATAACCAGGTTGAACATCCTTATAACCCGCAAGGGCAACCTTTTCAAGGCCAACCTTCGGGCCAGCCTGGCTATCCTTATGACCCGCAGGGCCAGCCCATCCAAGGCTATCCTGCAAGCCAGCAAGGGCCATCGTATGGTCCGCAAGGACAGTATTACAACCCTTCCGGTCAACCTGTGCAGCCTCAGCCGGGGTACCATCCGGGGCCGGTATACGGTCATGGGGGCAAGTCCAACCTTCCCAACCTGTGCAACCTCAGTATCCCGTCAATCCAAACGTTGCACACCAGCTAGGACCATCTTATGGTCCTGCTGCAGGTCAAACCGGTTACCAGCCACCACCTGGCTCTATTCCTCCACCGGGACAACCGGTCTATCCGGCACAGCCTGGTGTACCTCCACCAGGCCAACCGGTCTATCCAGTGCAACCTGGTGCCTCTGTGATGCGGGTCAGCACATACGACCGACTGCTTTGTTCACCGGGTCAAGCACAGTAACCCGGGGCAACCCACTCGGCCAGTCGACTGCTCAACGGTGACACGCACATCCTATCAACCTGCCGCGGTAAGAGCTTATTCGATGCCGCAGAAGGACAGTATTACAACCCTTTCGGTCAACCTGTTCAGCCTCAGCCGGGGTACCATCCGGGGCCGGTATACGGTCATGGGGGGCAAGTCCAACCTTCCCAACCTGTGCAACCTCAGTATCCCGTCAATCCAAACGTTGCACACCAGCTAGGACCATCTTATGGTCCTGCTGCAGGTCAAACCGGTTACCAGCCACCACCTGGCTCTATTCCTCCACCGGGACAACCGGTCTATCCGGCACAGCCTGGTGTACCTCCACCAGGCCAACTGGTCTATCCAGTGCAACCTGGTGCCTCTCAACAGTCTGGTCAACCTGCGCAACCGGCACAACCTGTTCACCCGGGTCAGCCTGTTAACCCAGGGCAACCCACTCAGCCAGGTCAGCCTGCTCAACCAGGCCAGCCTGCACATCCTATCAACGCTGCCCAACAGCCGACTTATTCGATGCCGCAGCCAAATCAACCGCTGCACCCAAATTATCAGGCTCCACAGGGTTCCACCTATCAGCAGCCCACTCAACCTCAAGGCGACTACTATTCTCGTGGTCAATATCGACCGAATTATAGCCAGCCCCAAGGTTCTAACTATCGTCCTCAACAGCCCGGCTACACCTATACTCAGCAGCCAAATCCAAATGCTGCTTACACAGGTCCGACTCATAATCAGGGTCCATACTCTGGTTATCAACCCCCGTACGTTGGTTACCAGCAACCGAATCAAGCTGGTTATACCACCTATACCCCCTACGGTCAAAATCCTGCTGGACAGAACCCATGGGGGGGGCAAGGATATTCCCAACTAGCGTGGAGTACAGGTACTGGTCCTTACCCAGGGCCAGGTATGCCGTCCAATCCGCCATTGCCGTTTCTGGCTACCTTGGAGTTACCGGATGTTTCAAAATTAACCAATGATCTGATTTTGCACAATCCTTATTGGCCTTCGGTTCCTACCAAGGTGCTCGGTGATTGCCCCAAGTTTGAGGGAAAAGTTGGAGAGGACCCCCAAGCTCATGTGATGACTTACCATCTTTGGTGTTCGTCCAACTCTTGGGTGGATGATTCAATCCGTCTGCGCCTCTTCCAGCGCACTTTGATTGGCACTGCTGCTAAGTGGTATATCGAATTATCCTGTGGCATCTTTCAAGATTTCAATACGTTAGCCATGGCTTTTCTGACTCATTTTCAGTTACCGGTTCGCTACGAAGCCGGGACGCACCTCCTGACTTCTTTGAAGCAGGACAAAGCCACCCACATTTCTGATCACATTCATGAGTGGCGACGTCGTCGTACGCTGATCAAGTTTCATATACCTGATCAGATACTAACTCATTGGTTCACCACCTCCTTCGTTAACAAAATCGCCCAAGATATTGCTATGGGAGCATGTGTGACTGAAGAACAAGCCATAGCGCGTGCTCAATTACTGGATCTGGTATACTCACAATCCGACACGCTGTATGATATTTTGCCTGATGCTCCATGGTCTGGAACCTCTAAAGCTCCACCTACCCCAGCGGTGGATGGTGTTATTGGTTTCGTGTCTCAGAATTCGAAGAAATCTTCGAATGGGAAGCAGAAGTCCAACTCATCCAATAATTCTGCTTCTCCCGCCCCTACCGACTCTGGCAAAACTGCGGAGGTTAATGTCGTTCAGGCTAATCCTACGGAGAAAGCCTCCAAAGGGAAAAAGAAGGGCAAAGGTAAATCCAAATCTGACGCCCCAAAGCCAGAGTCCAAACCTCGGACCGAGGACGGTTCCCAACGCAAACCGAAGTACCCCTGCCTCATTTGTGAAGGAGATCATTATACTAAGGATTGTCCACGAAGATCTGAGGTTAGTCAACTTCTAAAAGGCTCCAAAGGGACTCCAGCAATTCTTAAAGAACCGTTCCCGTCTTAGCAGACCCAGATGGTTGAACAGCCTTCACCATCTGCACCATTTGGGTCCCAGGTCTTTATGATGAATGGTGCTGCACCTATCTCTATTGCTATGCGTTCGAAAGATTACAACGAATCGCATCAGGCACCGGGGAAGGCAGTTGCGGATGGTCCACCTCCCCCACCTGTCTCCGGTTTGTTGGAAATTGAGAAGCCTACTGCTGAACTCGTTGTGAGGCCACCCTCTAAAGGTGTTCTACGAAAATCTTCCTACAATCCGAATGCCCGTGCCGCTCAGCACTACAGTATTGTTGAGGATCTGGCACAGGCGCCTTCTGCCATGTCTGCTTTGGAAGTTCTTCAAAGTTTTCCTTCGCAACGGAAAGCTCTTTTATCCGCAATCGGTGGAATCGATCCGGCCGATTCTAGCCTTCTCACCTTCGACTTAGAAAACTTTACCCCCCGACTTCCACATCAGATCGCTCTTGTTATTCAAGTCGGGATCAACGGTCTTAACATCCATAGGGCCGTTGTGGATGAAGGTGCTTCTACCTATGTCATGTCGTCTGCTTGCTGGAAGGCCATTGGCTCTCCGGCCCTTTCATCATCTCCCAATGCCCTAGAGGCAATCGATGGTCGGGAATCCAAACCCCTGGGTGTTCTCGAGAGTCTAGCAATTACTTTACAGGGGAAGACAGTCAACGTAGAAGTAGAAGTGGTTGATGCCAAGCTCAACTACAATATACTTCTTGGCCGCACCTGGACTCATGCCATGTTATGCGTGCAGTCCACCCTCTTTCGACTTATTAAGTTCCCTTGCGAGGGCAAAATCGTTATGGTGGATCAGTTGTCCTTCTTCACCTCCACCTCCGAGAACAACATTCCGTACGTGGATCAGATCCCAAATCCCCCTGACAGTGTAGGGCCCGGTCTCTTCAAAGACCCCGTCCTCATGGGTATTTTTCCCGCACCACCACCGCACACCGCTCAAGTTAATATGATCTCTAGGTCTGACGACCCATGGCTCATCCCTACGCCTGAGAAGGTGATTGAGTTTGGAGAATCGATGCCCTTAACTCCAGTAGAGATTAGCTACTATGAAATTGTTGCTGCATTGGATCCTCCACCGCCTCGGCATGCTCCTTCGAGCATGACTTTAGACATCTATTCTCAGTCCCCCTGGCTTGGCGAGGCCGACTCGCTGGATCCTCTTAAAGAGATTTTTCCTTCGGATGAAGCCATTGTAGAAACAATGTCTCTTGAGGAGCTGCCTTGGAGCGATGGACATCATCATTCCTCGTTCATGCCTAGCTTGGGGGCAATGTCGGATTGTCTAGAGCGTTTTGCATCTCAGGTTCTCACTCCACCTCTCCAAACGCCCATTTTGACGCACGAGGTTCTTTCGGAAGGAAACCTGAGTAATATCACTCAAACCATCCCGATCAACATCTCCGTTAAACCGGGGATCATTGAGAACATACACGTGGGAGTGACTTGTTCTCCTGATGAGATACAAGTCTATACTGATCTTTTTAAAGAATTCAGAGATGTGTTCGCCTGGTCCTACGAGGAAATGCCTGGGATTGATCCCAGTATCGTAGTACATGAGATTCCAACCTACCCTGGTGCGAAGCCCGTGCGCCAACGCTTACGCCTGGTGCATCCTTGCAAAGCCGCTGCAATTAAGGCATAAGTTGAAAAACTTCTGAACGCGGGCTTTATTTATCCCATCCCCCTCGCAGAATGGGTTTCAAACATTGTCCCTGTCGATAAAAAGCATGGTACTATTAGGGTCTGTGTTGATTACCGCGATATTAATCACACCTGTCCGAAGGATAACTATCCCACTCCGTTCATAGACCAAATCATCGACGAATGTGCCGGAAGTGAGATTTATTCCTTGATGGACAGCTTCTCTGGGTATAATCAGATCAATATTTTACTTGAGGATCAACACAAGACTGCATTCATCTGTCCGTGGGGTACTTTCGCTTATAAAAAGCTCCCGTTCGACTTGAAGAACGCTGGAGCCACTTTCCAGCAGGCGATGTCTTACGCTTTCCACGACATACGCCATATCGTTCAGACTTATCTGGACGACTTGCCAGCTCACTCAGCTAAGCGAGGGGACCACCCTGAACACCTCCGCCGGATTTTCCTTCGCTATAGGCGCTACAATATTAGGCTTAATCCTCATAAATGCGTTTTTTGCATGGATTCTAGCCGTCTTTTGGGATTCATAGTCTCCAAAGACGGAATTCGCCTTGACCCTTTAAAGGTTGAGGCTATCATCAATCTCCCATCACCCTCCTCGTTATATCAGTTGCAGAGTCTGCAGGGAAAAGCTAACTTCCTTCGACGCTTTATCCCGAACTACGTGGAGGCGGCCAAAGGATTCACGTGTCTTCTAAAGCAAAACGTTCCCTTCCATTGGGACGACATTGCTCAAGAATCCTTTGAGAAGCTTAAGACATTACTGGTTAATGCTCCTTTGCTTCGTCCTCCTAATTATCGCCGTGATTTCACTTTGTATCTAGCCGCCGCGTTCAGCACCATCGCTATGGTTCTGGTGCAGGATGACGATGATGGTAATGAACATGTTGTTTATTATCTATCACGGAACCTTCTCGACACAGAAACACGTTATGCTCATGTCGAGAAGCTGGCGTTAGCCGCAGTACACGCTGTGCAGCGTTTTCGCCACTACATCCTGCTGCGTACGATGACAGTGGTTTCGGATTGCAACCCCATGACATATATTCTCTCTCAACAATTACTGGGGGGCAAATACTCCAAATGGATCGTTATCCTGCAGGAGTTTGACTTAGAGTTCACTACTGCTAAGTCAACCAAATCACTGGTTTTCGCGGATCTTATATGCTAGCTCCAAACAGACTCCACTCCTTCACACTCTGAGGATCATATCCCGGACAAAACTCTTTTCCTTATCAGTACTCGCGACCCTTGGTACGGCAACATAATTGTGTATCTTCAGACCTCCACATTTCGGTCTGAGTTGACTAAAGATGCCCGACGTCGAATTCGGCATCAGTCTCAACCCTACCGCATCATAGGAGATACCTTATACCGCGTTGGAGTAGATTCGGTGCTCCGTCGATGCCTAACCTTGGAAGAGGCTGAAAGGGTCCTAAATGACTGCCACAGTGGCGCCTGTGGCGGTCATATGTCTAGATATGCCACTGCCCAGAAAATTCTGCGAGCAGGTTACTTCTAGCCGTCAATATTCAAAGACTGTATCGTCGCAGTCCGTAAATGTCACGCGTGCCAGGTCTTTAAGCGCAAGATGTGCGCGCCGCCTCTCCCTTTGCATCCTGTTATTACCGTCGACCCTTTTGCGAAATGGGGCGTAGATTTTATGACGTGTAACCCTCATTCGGTCGGGGGGCATGCATATATAATTGTCGCCGTAGACTACTTTACGAAGTGGGCCAAAGCGATGCCTACACTAGCTGCCGACGGTAAGACAACTGCCCAATTCATCTTCAACCACATCATTGCACGTTTCGGGGTCCCTCAGGACATCGTTACTGACCATGGTACTCATTTCCGAGATTATATGATGGTCAAGCTTACTTCAAGATTGGGCTTACGACACGATAGCTCAACACCATATTACCCCCAGGCAAACGGCCAAGTTGAGGCAGTGAACAAGGTTCTGGTCACTATGCTTCAACGAACAGTTGGTATTCACAAATCCAATTGGCACCTCCAACTGTTCTCAGCTCTATGGGCCTACCGGACGTCTGCAAAGAGTGCAACTGGATTCACACCTTTTCAATTGGTGTATGGTCTGGAAGCAACTCTTCTGGTTGAATGCGAGATTCCTTCTTTGAAATTAGATGTGGAACTTCTACCCGACACTTCTGCTGAGGAAGAGCGTCTTTTGTATTTGGAACGGTTAGATGAAACCCGCCGTTTGGCTGCTTTATTCATTGAAGCACAAAATAAGCGGGTCAAAGCTCACTTTGATCAATCAATTTCTCCACGTTCCTTTGTCGAAGGGGACCTCGTCCTCTTATACGATCAAGCGCATGACAAGCTTGGGGCCGGTAAGTTCCAACCTATGTGGCATGGGCCCTACATAGTAAAACACGTTTTGAAGAATGGGGCTTATGAGCTTATAGATTATGAAAGAGTTCCGCTGGCGCAGCCCAGAAATGGGTTGTACCTGAAAAAATACTACGCTTGAAGTGATTTTTGGTGTGGTGTGTACATAGGTGTGTTATTTCATTTGTGTACATGTGTGGTGTGGTGTGCGATGTAAACATCTTTCTGCTGATCGAGTCTTCCTGATTGTGCAGATGTCCATCAATCCGTTTGTTGGTTTTGCGGATGGTGCCTCCCGCAGTACCAGGAATCTATCTTCGGCGGCCTGGGTAATCTACGATCCTGCTGATGAGTTGGTCAACCTGCAAGGTGTGTGTCTGGGACGTGCCACAAATAACATCGCGGAATATAGTGTTGTGTTAGAATTATTAATTGAGGCTGTAAACCTTGGTATCCGTGAATTACTTGTGTATCTAGACTCACAACTTGTGGTATCACAGCTTAACGGTCATTATTCAGTCAGAAACCCATCCATTTTACGTCTGTATCTGCGTATTCGTTTACTGGAAAGAAATTTTGACTATATTACATATCAACATATACCCAGACATATGAATACATTAACAGATGCAGTAGCTAATTTGGTTCTCAATAGACATTTGCGCAATTTGTAAAACAACATCACATGTAAAAAGAAAGATCCATCCAGAAATAGATATGTATATATATATAGATATCGAAATGTTTACATAGTGTGCATTACATAAATCAAAAATATACATGTTCGTCTTAATACATCCGGAGACGACATGTCTCTCAAAAAATATGTATGAAATAAAGCCTTAGGTGTCTAATTTGCGTGGTGCTCATGATAACAAGCCACAGCACGCACTAAGCGTCTCAGAAGATGGTGGAGGCGACTAGGCACTCCCACCATATGTTTCTGGTATGCTAGTGGGACATCTGCCAGTTGGGCATAGTCTGGAATCCCCCGGGCGATCCCCTCGACTGCGGGATGAGTTCTCCGTGAAATAGGAGACATACCGGCAGGTCTCTCTGGGCCGACATCTGCATATGCATAAAACTGCTGTCAAAACGGACATGTATTAACAAAAAAATCATAAAACACAAAAATCAAAAAGACGATCTTACCCAACTCCTCATCCCAGTCATCTCCCTCCGGGAGAGGAAGATCTGGATCACCAGTGAAATCAGTCCCTGCATATGGCCAGTCTTCGACTACAATCAACTGACCCCGTAGCCACCCAAAAAACTCCGGCCTCCAGGACATCTGTTGGCCCCTCCTGCTCTGGGCATCAGTGCTGCCCAGCAAGCCATTCTCGGCTCTCGTGGTATCGGCTCAACTACTATGGCCCCTTGGCCCTGGAAGATTGGTAGTCGTTCCAGAATGAACGATACCAGGATAGAACCGTAGCCAAATTGCTTCAGTTTGGCTTGCTTGCACTTCGTGAGCTGTCTCTTCATGTTGACTGTCACCGTTGTAGCCCATTAAAACAGTGTAGGACTCATACACTCTGAGGCTAGTATGAGTTGGGCCTTGGTCGCCTCATGTGGAGCTTGCAATCCTGCAGCTCGTGTAATGGTGTGTAGCACTACTCTGAGTGCTAGATCCTCAACAGTGTGAATGTCTACCTTTCCGCTTCCTGATCCGGTTCGTGCCCTTGGGCACACCCTCGCCATTACCTGCTCCATCTTTTCACCAGATGGTCTGCTCCCTGTAAATATGGGCACTGGAGCTCTGCGCGACAGTCCGGTTATGAAGTATACATCAGAAACCTCCAGTTCTAATACTTGATCCCGCATCTTGAACACTTGTTCATTTTCATCCCAAATACTGATCAGGTATTGTAGGAGCTCAGGTTGAGCTCGTAAGAAAGGTGTCAAGAAGAACTTTTTAAGACCACAGTTCTTGAGAGCATTCATACAAGTTTCGTTCTCCATGGCTATTTCTTCCTCTTCCCCATGCTCCCTCTCTTTCCATTCGATCACCATTGTACTCGGTTTCCTGCATCAACATGGTCAAAAACCCTTGATTAGATCTCTGGTGTACTTGGAAATCCATTCAAATCACTCACAAATTATAATTTTGGAACGAAAAACCACGCTGCGCCATTGACGCGGCTGTTTCCTTAATAGTCGCGCCAGTTGGCGTGGGCCCTTTGTATCAAAAATGCCATTGGCGCGGGTCCGTGCCCGATACCCGCGCCAATGGTCAGAGCCCTAAAATTTAAAAAATCTTCCACAGAAATCTAATAAGCAATGGAAAACTATAAAAAAATGGATTAAAATGGAGTACAGGGAAGCTCCTCTTACCTAAAGTGAACGAGAATCTGAATTGTAGTCCGGATCTGTCGCAATCGCTGTCAGAAGGTTTGCACAAAATGGACCACTGCTGCTCTCCAAATGAGGTAAATAGTAAAAGTAATTTTGTTTTTACCATTTGAGACTATTTATAACTTTTTGAAATCTAAAATAGGTTTTAAAAGGAATTTTCATTAATATTTTGATATATTTTGTCGAAAATGGATTTTACACTTGCCTTTGTGTGCAGCAACAGGTTTCTACGTGACTTCAACGGTGAAACAAGTTGTATTTTATACTTTTTCGGACTCAGTAAAAACACGAAAAATTCATTTTGGAGTCATCTTTCAGCTCTTTTCTGACTCTCTAAACATGAAAAGATTTTCGAGGCCTTTGTCATTTCGATCTCGTTAAAGTGGCTGCGAAACGAAATCTACCCAGTATACGTTTACCCCTTTTTCGGGCTGGGATAGATTATTTATGAAAAAGGAATACCCTAGCCTATCGCGACTAGGAGGTTTTCTCAGACATAGTTTTCTACCTTTTCGGATCTGAGGAACTATTTATGAAAAGGGACCGTTGGAGTTTACTTTTCTGCTGTCTTTTCAAACTCTCTAAACATGAAAAGACGTCGAGTTCTTCCTTTGTCAGACTCGTTAAACCCTGATGACATCGGATTCAGTCATAATGACGCTACTCGAGTCTTTCCTTCCTAGGGCTCGTTAAATGTACTAGGATGGATCCGTCCGAAGGACGGACTTATATTACAAGCATATGCTATCCCCTTCAAGCTTGTTATCAAAAATAATTGGGATACTCGCCAGAAATGGTGGGGAAAAAATGGAACCAGCGTCATTGTCGTGTTGGCAGTATGTCGCTCTTGAACATGGCACTTGTCTGCATTCGTGTCGGGTTGGGGACATCTCATCTTGTTTTTCACTTGCCTCCGTGGGTTTGGGTAATCCCTTTTGACCTCTCATCTGCTCTTTGCCTCGTCACTATGACCTCTAATCTTTTGATGTCAAATACTGCCAAGTCCACTGTCGTGCCGTTCATATGTTCAAGAGAAGTTGACCTCTGCAAGTACCAACCTTCCTCTGATTCTCATCTGATCGTGATTCACAAAAACACTATGTTCCTCTGTCTCGCGTCGATGATGTGGGAAACACTATGGCCCACCTTCGATCAAGGTCACTTCCTGTCGACTTCAGCTCATTATCCAGGAAGCTGATCTAGAGACTCCCTTCTGGTACCTTGGAGCCTGCATGCCTCAATGGCAGGTTCTTCGCATTCGACGCGAGGTTTTCATCATTGGCCTCCGATCGAGTGATTCTACGGGTGTTCGACACCAGCTCATTGATTCACATGCCGTAGATTGTACCTATGGTACCTTGAGGGTCATTGTCATTATTGATGGTACCTCTCGCGTCTGTTAACAGCTTTCATCATTGGCTGGTAATCAGACGATGTTCTTGCATGTTCAACTTCAGCTCCCTTATTCGCATGCTTGAACTTGTATTGTGTTCGGATTGAGATGGAGCGCAAGACCCTGGATTGTGTCTGTTGTAATCCAGGCTGCGAGTTTGTGGATTATTATGATTATTTACATGACTCACTTACTGGATGGCTGCGACCATACCTGAGTCTATTTATCGATCCTCACTGGATGGCTGTGTCCATGCCTTGGATTTGGATTATTGTATACTCTGTTATGGATGGATTCCCCCATACCACATATATATCATGTATTTGAGACATCAGTTGTACTTCTTCACGCAGGTTTTTCGATGGCGGAGTTTTCAGTTGGACACGTTCTCGTAAAGCATTTCACCCCTCTCTCTCGTTCGGGCCTCATACTTTAGGGGGCATCTGTTACACAGCAATTTGTCACCATCCCTACCATTCCCCGTCTCGCACATTGGAGGGCTTATTTTGTGACCTGTGAGCAGTGATATAACTTGAAAATACTTTCATGGCATTCCCCTGAACATGTACTTTCATCCCCCTGAAGACATCTCCTTGTGAAAAACCCTAAAAATGGCCCTTTTTGCATTGGCGCGGGTAGCCAATTCAGTGCCCGCGCTAATGGGGAAAATCCTTCAAAGAGGTCGCGCCAATTGGCACTCTGTCCCAGAGTCGCACTCACGCTAGCCAATTTAAGGAGTGTTTTTTAAAAATAAATGGCGGAAGTTTCGTCCTAACAAATTCCTGAGCTGCTATCTATCTTGAGCTGAGAGGTTTGGCTACGGATCTCCATAGAGAGGGAGTGGTTTGCCACCTCTCATGGAAGCTTCCTTGATGATAGGGCCAATCCCGTGATTATAGGGATCCCAACTCCCCTTCCTCCATCTATAAAAGCTTGCCCATCTCCATGGCAAGCTAGTCTTCAAGTTCCCAAATTCCCAAGAGCCTTATGCTGCAAGAGCCTCGATTATTCCCCTAAGGCCAAATTCAAGCAAGGAGACTATTGTCAAGATCCGAAGAGAGAGGTTTGTCCCATCCTTGACAGGCTTTTCGAGAAGTGTTCTGTTGGCGACCCTCCGAAGGAGAATTCAGCGTCAGAACTATGGTTGTATTCTTCCTTTGATTGATTAATAACAACCGACTATTGGTTATGGTTCCACTCTTGTTATCGTTTATAATGATGAGTTATGTCCTTTCTGACTGACATATAGTTGTATCTACTGGATTTTACGCTTGCGTTTGTTTTGTTTCTCGCATGTGCAGGTGTCCTATCACGGAGATCGTGGGGATTGTGATCTGCCAGGGCTAAGAAACGGGAGCGCTACCTTTTCTGCAAGCAACAGCGTTGGATTCCAGGTAAGCCTTCATTGCTAGTTGGTTTATTCGCAATTAGGAACCTGCACTATAGCGTGAACGATTGTTGCTAGACCCAGTCTGGGCTAGTAGGGATCGCCTCTGTCCGCAGAGGGGATTTACCTCCACAACACAAGTCATCCATGATGATTTTCTTTAAAGGGGAAAGGCACTGATGGATGTCAGAGAGAGAGATCCTTGTTCAAGAAAAACAAGAGGTTCACAAGAAGTGAGCTTCAAGCAAAAATTATTGTAAGAAATGAAAGAAGCGGAGTCGCCACTAGAACATAAATCTAACTCTAAAATCCAAAGGGTAAGAACCAAAAAGTTAGTATGGGAGAAGCAGATGGATATCAGAGAGGGCTTCATGTCTGAGAAATAATGGATGAATAAGTGGAGTCGCCATCCAAACAAGAAACCAACTGAAATGTCCAGGTGCTAAAGGTGCAGATGGAGAATATGAAAAGAAAAGAAAAAACGATAAGGTGATGAAAGGATGCAAAAATACAATGGCGCCAAAAAATGTGTCGTTGATGAAAATATGAGAAATGAGAAGATGAGGATGATGAAGACGAATGTCGCAAAGCCAAGGTCCAATAAATTGGTCATTGACAACAATACCAAGAAATGTTATGTCGTTTTACGGGCTAATTAATGGCAAAAATTATTAAAAGATTAGAAAAATGTCGTTGAAGCACTGAGAACAAGATGTTCCTCGGCAACAGCACCAAAAAATATTGTCGCACAAAATGTCTAGGCACCTCGACAACGGCTCAGATCGGGGGTTGTCACCCTAATCCCCAATCTCTCTGTTTGAGTTGTATCACTATAGCAGACTAAGGGGCGTAAACCCTACAAAAATGGAATGAAGAAGGACTGGTTGGGAACCAACCAATTCGGGAGACACAGTTGAGCGACCAAAAACTCGTATTAAATCTAGCAAGATTTAAATGATTTGATTAGATTTAGACGATTGATACCAGTGCCTTATGGAATCAACTATCTTGGTAAAAAATTTAGGACCAAGAAATTGATGAGCAACTGCTGTTAGGATGAATAACTATCTTATATGTAATGCAGATCCTAAGAATAATGTGAAATGCAAGAAACTTGGTTAATTTTAATTAAATGTCTATTCTAAGTTCAAACCCTTCAATAATTTCTATATTGAGTCTGATTTCATAGTAAGTGGCATAGAGAAGTTAAGGTGAAGCACACTAAAGTGTGATTAACAATACCTCTCATGAAAAGATAACGTACCCAGTGCCTCCAGTGCTGCAGAGAGTTGTGGCTCTGACAACTACAAGGTCACCAAGGTCACCATTTTAAGTACTAGAAAAACCAAGTTTCTCAAGCAAAGATGGATGGGTACCTATCTTTCTATCGACCAAGTTTATGCTTGGAAGTAAATTTTAATTGTGTAAGACTAACTTAAAATGTGGAATGCAAGGAGAATTAGAAAATGTTTTAGATAAACGTGATGTTAAAGATCCAAAGCACTTATATTACGATTTTTTCTGATTTAAAAAGTAAGTACTTAAGTGAAAATGTCAAATATGTAGATGCTCAAAAATACTAAATCGACAGATATAAATTTATCACAAGTCCACGATAAAGTACTCAATAAAGTGATGATCAAAATTACTTGAAAATTTTCAAAACTAAAATATTCAATAGTTCAAGTAAATAAATCGACGTCGTTAATTAAACAATGAGCAATGTAAAGCATTAAAAAAAAATTAAAGCCCAATGTCAATGATCATGAAATTTAATTGAAGCATACAAACGAAAGCCTAAGCATTTAAATTTCGGTAATTAATAATCAAGAAACACCATGAAATTTAGATGCTAATCACAAAAATACTTTTTCAAATAATTGTGGAAATAAATGATTTTCTTACATGACTCAAATCCAAAAAGATATATTTTTTATCCTATAGTCAAACTTTAGAGATATTTAAAAAGTTTAAGCCGCGTTCACTATAAGAATTTTTTCCCACAAAAAAAATTCTCTTAAGCCTAGAGATTTTAATTTAATGTCCCAACACCCTTATTTTAAAAGAAAACCCAAAAATTGATTTTTAAAATATTATATACAAAAAATTTAACTTTTTTTTTGGTTGATTTTCTAATGTGCTAATGTTTCTTTTAAACTGAAATTAAAAGTTAGTTCTTTTTATTTTTTTGAAATGTTAAGTGTTAACTTCAAAATTTAATTTCCCAAAAGAAAATTATCTTTCAAATCACAAAAAACTTGATTTTTCAAATGTTAAATGTTAATGAAACATAGTGAGGATTTAATTTTTCAAAAAGGCCAAAAAATCGCACTTTAAAAAAAAAAAAAAATGAAATTTATTTTGTTTGGCTTAGGTAAAAGTAGAGTGACAAGAGGCTAGGGTTAAGGGAGGAGCCGCATATTGAGACAGAGAGCAGACATCAAGTTGGTGCAGGGAGGAAGATGAGAGGCAAGATGTCGGGATAAGGAGAAGGAAACATTAAAAAGGTACGTGGAAGGGAGGAGCTGCGGGACGGAAGGTTGTGAAAGCTAGGACGAGGGACTATGTGAGGAAGGGTCGCAAGGCAACACGGATGAGTAGTATGGAAAATGAAGGGTAGTAGTCAGTGAGGAAGGGAACGCGAGTAAGCTTTCTAGGAGACGCAAGAGAGGAAGCAAGGAGAATGCAGAGAGGAGGGCTCGGAAAAAAAAAAAAAAACGTAGAGGGAAAGAGAGAGACAACAGCGCGGATAAGGAAGGAGATCCACGAGCAGAGGGGAGGAGGTGCAACCTCTCAAAAAAAAATCGTTTTTAACTTTTAAACCCTAAATTCTGATGACGAAACTGGAAATTACTGATAAGATATAAAAAATTACCTCTGTCCAAAACAGATCTAAGACCAATTATTTCCCTCTAAGGCCTAGATCTGTCTTAGATTTTGTAAAACCATTCTCTTGAATCAATTCAGATATGTACCTACACAAAGAGCAAATGAAAACCAAAAACCCAATGTATATACAAAAAATTGAAATCAAAACTCAATCCTGAGTTAGAAATCAAAACAAATATTTACACAAACCTTAGATCTATACAATATATTACAAAACTTTCAAATCTGTGGAGTATGAGTCCAACTTGTCTCCCATATTTGAATATTTAGGCTCTTACTAGCCAGATTTAACTATTTAGCACAACTTCTTGAAGGTAAATACTTTTTTAAAATTTAGGTTATAGCCCAGAAAAGCCCTGCAAGATTTATTTTGTTAGATAGTCTCAGAGTTTTTAATCCGGAAGGCTCTCCAGATCTTAAGTTTAGGGAGTCCACTGGTCCAACCGAGGACTTCCCCAAACGCCCAAAATTTCTGAATGAAGATGATTTTGCACACTTAGAATATAAGCCATCATATCAAGAGAGGTATAAAATAACAATTAAATCTTCAAAGATTGGAGATACTTGCCAATCAAATAAAAATCTTAATGTTATCCTACAATCCAACAATTTAAACAATATACTTGTGCAATAAATTGATCTACAAGAGCTATTAACCAACAACTTATAAATAATATCAACAAAATATTAAACACTAGTTACCATAAAATACCCAGAGGAACACTGCGTTGTATTATTCCAAAAAAATTTACAAGAGCTTCGAGAGCTAATACAAGATTTAAAATATCGAATATTTTGACTAACAAATGACTCCTAACTTAGAGTAATTCTCCAACGGCTGACTGGTTTGGTCCCCATCAAAGTAATCCCAACCGCTGAAAAATATTTAATTATCTTTTAATCTCCTCCGTCAAAATTATTTTATTTTTGAGGAAATTCGAATTTTTCATTTAATTGAATTTTAATCGACTCAAAATTAATTATTTTGAGTTGATTTCCTCAAAAATTTGACTTTCACTTAACTACCAAAGCCCAAGAGTCCAAAATCTCTTGAAATTTTCAATATTTCTTTGGTCGGGGATGTCCAAAAATTAATTCTTTTAGAACCCACAAATTTTTTAATTTGGAGAATTAATTTTTACTAGGACTTAAAATTAATTAAATTTCCAGCTTATAATTTTAATTTATTTTTGCTAGAAAAATTAATTAATTAACTCATGAAAGGATTAATAATTTTCCAACCCTCTTTACATAAGATAAATACATTAAACACATGAAGGGGGAACACCCGTTCGTTATAGACTCTCAATTATCTACCCATTCAAAATATGATCTAGTAGACCAAGTAATTTATAATAAAATAATCTAGCCAATTAGCTAGGATTATTCCCAAATTACTTTACAAAAACTCGATAAAAAACACTAGGACTCACCTAATATCTTGACGACAAAATCCACCCTAGCTTTGAGGTGAGGTTGGAGGGAAAACCTTTGTCGATCATTTGTGTCTAGAGACAAATGAATCAGTGAGATAAAAAACCTCCTAAGATAGAAATCGTTACCAAAATAATAGGATTACTTAGGTTGTTACATATATGATGGTCTTACTGAGATCATTTACATTATAAACGTGCAGAATGGGTTTACAACTTTATCAAACTGAAGATTGTTGATGAATTCTGGATGGTGTGAATACTTGAACACGATGCAATCCCTTTTGCGAAAAAAGGGATGTATTGTTATAGGGTCGTTGACACAAAGTGGTCAATAGGTAGATTAGGGTTTATGAACAAAACCCTTTTATAATATCTAGAATAAGCTCCTAGGAATGAAACCCTAGGTGTATATTTGTTCTGATAGAAACCCTAACCTAATCAAAAATATTACAGGTCTAACTTTAAAATGTATTGACATTTGTGTCTTTGGTTTACCTAAAAGATATTGATATGCTTGTGCATGTTTATGAGATCCTAGATATGTATATGTGCTAACCTAATTGTTCGTGCTCATAGTGTGTAAATTCTACGGTTTGTAACTAAGCCCTAGTAGAAGTTTGATATTCTAGGATATGGTTGTATTGTTTCAGATGTGATGGCAAAGTCTAGTGCTTACAAAGAGTTGGTCATATTGTTGAAACCTTAGATTGTGTTATGATTGATTGTTGATATCTAAGGCTTAGTGTCTCCAAGATGGAATCTAGGATTTGCATTAAATCTTAGTAGAAGTCTAACATATAAATTCTGAAAATTATTAGATGCATTGTAGAATTGTACTTGTTTGAATTGCTTCTAGGGTTTGTAATATATCATAAAAAAATTCTCCCATATCTCTGAAATTAATATTGAAACCCTAGATATAATGAGATTGATATCTTGATCGAGTAACTTTAAATTTTAATGATGTGATCTAGGGTTTATAACAAAACCCTAGCAAGAAGTTAAAGTTTAGAAGTATGTGTCTCTTGTTGATTATGAGCCTAACTAAGTTTAGGCATTTGATGTCTAAAGTCTAATGCTTCCATGATTCAGATATAGTTAAATTCATGCTTTTATATATGTATTTTGTTGTACTTGATGTTTAAATTGTGCAGGTACATAATCTTCAAGATGTTCAAGATATTTGTAAGTAAAGTTGATTTGATTGATAAGCATGATGAAGGGAGTTATATGAATGATGATGATCGTGATGACTTTAATAAGAACAAATGAAGCCATGAAAGACTTTGCAATTTTATAGAAAGTAGTTGATCTCCTAAGTTGAGAGGGAGTCTAGATAGAGGAAAGGATATATCTCCCCAAGTTGAAAGGGAGGGCATATTATGATAGTCATGGTGGATGTTTTAGTTTGGGATTTGTTATGATTTCATGAATGAGTAGAAGAAATATCTGACTGCATTAAGTAGTGATGAAACAGAATATGTTGTTGCCATGTAAAGTAGGAAAGGAAGTTGTATGGTTGAGGAAACTTTTGTCAAATTTGTTTGGAAAGCCTCTAAGTCCTATTGTGATAAATTGAGACAATCAAGGAAGCATCAAGATGTCTGAAGACCCTGAAGGTTTGTGTTTACTTATGTATTTGAAAGTTTGTTACTGATTGGGGTTGTGATTGTTCAGGTAAATCTCTCGAAGTTTTGGAAGCATACTTGAGGTTACCAATATGTTTGATCAGGAGAGATTTGATGTTATCGATTTGAATAATCGAGAGTGTTTAGGCATCATGTGTAATACAAAATGCCTGTGAGGACATCTGGTCGACATGTGTCTTGATGTCTAGTTCCTGATGTAAGGAAGGTGGCATTGGTCATAGAGCTATGACCTTGCATTACACACCTAGTTCTTTGGGTTGATGGTTAGTAAGTAAGTCTGATGGTACCTATAGAAACTGAAAGTTTTAGTCTATCTTAGTCCCACCCGAATAAATTGCCCTGGTCAGGAATCTAGTCTGTGGTACCGTGAGTGCCTAAGCTCTTCATGGTTCTTGTGTTTTGAGATCTTCCATGTACTTATGTGTAATTATGAATACCTTCCTAGTGAAGAGGGAGAGTGTTGAAGAATGTTACTAGGTTCGATATTCATAAGTGTATTCGAGTCATAATAAAATGTATTTATCAAAAGAAAGAAAAATGAATTTTTATTATTACTATTATGACTAATTAAAGCATGAGTTTCATACTTGGGTCATCATGTTATAAGTCAAAGCCCCCATTGAGGACTTCTACGTTTTATATTAAGTCATTAGAGTCATTGTCCATTTTATGAGACCCTTCTTGGGCTATTGAATCATGTAAAAATAATTATTATTGAGTCAAATAGATCATTTGTCACCTCCACACCAAGTCGGCCCTCACCTGATGAAGTCGGCCTACATTAGGGCAATTCAACCCATATAAAAGGCTATATATAGAAGTGCAGTTCGAATCATTTGGAGGATCACACACTCAAGTTCGATACTTAAGAAGAAGAAGCAGAAAAGTGTGAAGTTGCAAAAGAAGGAAGAGAATTGCAGGAAAAGCCTAAATCGAAGTTTTGGGCTATCTCTCTCTCACTCGCGCTAAGTTATTGGGTTACTTCTAGGAGGTAGAAGTATTGTTGCTTCAAGGTCAAATTTTTTGTTGCATCAAGTTCGAAGTTTCTACTGCATCTAGGTCAAAGTTCTGTTGTTGCTTCTAGGTCAAAGTGATGCTACTTCAAGGTCAAGATTCTATTATTGCTTCAAGGTCAAAGTATTGTTGCTTCAAGGTCGAAGTGTTGTTGATTCTAGGTCGAAGCTCTGTTGTTGCTACTAGGTCTAAGTTCTATCGCTGCAAGGTCAAATTTCTAGGTCAAAGTTGTTACTAGAAGGTTATCATCTACAGAAGAAGGGAAGGGTTGACTTCGTGATTGGAGGAAGTTTGTGTCTAGGTCAAAGAGTCTTGGATTATCTCGTGAAACTATTGAACGAAGAGTTGTTGACTGGGTTTCCCCTAGATAGCGATTTTTCCTTGGTTGTCTACCTACATCTGGTGTCTTTGATCTTCGTGCTATAGTTTTGGTAATTGCTCGA
Source organism: Pinus albicaulis (assembly GCA_034641835.2). Lineage (NCBI taxonomy): Eukaryota > Viridiplantae > Streptophyta > Pinopsida > Pinales > Pinaceae > Pinus > Pinus albicaulis. The sequence goes on along the minus strand of CM076582.1, from coordinate 1,511,152,225 downwards.
TCAACTAAGATAAAAGAAAACCTCAAGAAAGTTAATAAGAAAATAAGAATATCACAAGTAATTATCAACGTAAATAAAATATTTTTGCCTTTCTGATTTCCAACACTTTGAACCTAGAACTCGTTGAGGTAATCTCAATGAGCTACCAAATTCTTTGGATCTTAAAAACCAAGAAATACGAGGGAAAAAACTAGTACAATTCAGAGACCTTATTACAAACTCTAAATAATTACACTTAAGTTTCCTATAGCTAAAGTGCATTTTAGTCATAATTACAAACCAATAATAAAATTTCACTCACCCTTTTTCAAATTGCATAAGTTTTTTGAACAACAATAATAAATATAAATATTATACATTTTTTTCTATTTGGTTCACGGTCCCCCGTAGATCGGTGACCACTAAGTCCATGAAATATTTGTATCAGGCATATGCACCCTAAGGGATTGCTTCATGTCGACTCAACCACAGAGCTTGACCTCAAGAATGTCGAGAAAATTGAACTCATGACCTCTCAATAGCAGAGGTGTTTTAACCACGAAATATAGACTCACCCTCTGATTCAGACTTATGCAGGAATGCAATAAAATACAAAAATAAACACACATGCAGAGATGCAACAGGAATAACACTTCATTTCGTTAATATCGAATACTAAAAAATGCTTATAAACAGAATGGAAAATAAACTAGCTCAGGCGATGGTAGCTTATCTGAGAAGAGATGTGGTGGCTACATCCCTCGGAACTGTGTTACAATGAAGCTCGAAGACCTATTTATTATTAATAAACAATGGAAAACCCTAAACATCTAAAAACCTAACCGTAGGAGATGAAGCACCAAAACTATGGACCCCGTTTCGATAAATTGGTACATCAACTTCCCAGGGACGTAACTCTGGCACACGATCTATGTTTGACGCGCACAATACCTCGTTAGAAATATCTATCCAAAGATTACAACTTTTGAGTGACCAACATCAATTGAGGACGCATGTTAGTCTTGATTTTTCCAAAAAATGTCATTTAGGGCCTCAAAACGGCTCCGGAAGTTCAAGACCCGAAAAACTGCCAAAAATAGTAAATTGTGCTACAATTAAGGAAACTGAAAAAACTAAAAGAAACAATGGTGGGGGTCCAAGTGGAATAAGAAGGTGGCCATCAATATCCACCTGGATCAGTCCTCCCCCCTTAGGAAGCAATGGTACCCATTGCGTTGAGTTCCTCCATGAGATGAGGAAACTTCTATTGAATTTGGTCCCTCATGAGCCACTTGCCTTGGTGAAGGAGTTGGCCTGATTTAACAACTCGATATAGCTGGATCTTTTGTTGGCGAGTGTTCTTGATCTATTTGTCCATGATTTGATCAGTTGTAGCTTGTACCATGCACTCTCGGTTTAACTTTGTTGGTGCCAGTTGTTTTGCAACGTCAGATGTGTCCAACAAGGGTGGAAAGTAGGGCCGAAGACGGTCCACATTAAATATTGGGTGTAGACCAAGGAATGGTAGAGTAATGAGCTCAAAGGCATTGTCCCCTACCACCTTGGTGATGGTTTATGGGCCATATCAGAGCGAGCGAAGCTTGCGGTGGGGCCCAACGAGGCGTTCCTTCTACAAATGTAGCCAAACTTTGTCGCCCACCTGGAACTTGTGTGGCACCCGATGCTAATCATACCACTACTTGTAATTAGCATTGGCTTTATCCAATATGTCATCGAACTGTTGGCGAATGTGTTGAATGTGCTCAATGAAGTTGTTCACCTTGTCGGCTTCGGACTGGACATCAGCCGAATCTTCCTAAGTATCTGCAAATGGTATGGCCACATCAATGGGACATAGTGGCTGGAATCCCAAGCCCACTTGAAAGGGGTTGTGGCGAGTTGAGCTATGGAGAGCCCGGTTATAGCTGTGTTGGACATAGGGGAGGCTTTCATCCCATGTGTGTGGATGCTTCGAGTTGTACATGTGCATAATGTGTACGATCATCATGTTGACGACCTCGATCTCAAATGGTTGTTGCAAGTCTGGTAATGTGAGCAATGGTGCAGAGCAGAGGCGATGCTTCAACTCTACGAATGCCTTTTGTCGAGATTCAGACCAAAAGAATTTTGCTTTTGCTCCTCCCTTGGTGACTTGACTCAAAGGCCAGGTGATATGAGACAACCCCAACATGAACTTGCAGTAGAAATTGGAAAGACCCAGAAAATTGCGGAGCTCTATTAGAGTGGTTGGGGCTGGCCAATCTTGAATGACCTGGATCTTGGCTAGGTCCACATGCACCCCTCGCTCATCAATAATGTATCCCAGATATTGAACCTGGGTCATGCCAAAAGTGCATTTCTCCAAATTGGCACACAACTTGTGTTGCTGAATGTTTGGAGGACCTGTCGAATGTGGTCGAGGTGCTCTTCCCAACTCTGCATGAAGATCAAGATTTCATCCAAATACACCACCGCGAATGAGTTAGTGAATGGTCGCAAGATGTCATCCATCAACATCATGAAGGTTGCAAGAGCATTTGTCAATCCGAAAGGCATGAATAACCATTCAGAAAGGCCCTCCTTGGCTTTGAAGGCAATCTTCCACACATCACAGGGTTCAATTGGTACCTGGTGATACACGGACTTCAAGTCAATCTTGCTGAAATATTTGGTTCCCTGGAGTTGGTCCAGAAGGTCATCAATCCGCGAGATCATATACCTATTCCAGAAAGTGATCTTTTTTAGCACCCAATAGTCAATACAAAGTCTCCAAGTCCCATCCTTCTTCTGCACCAACACGATTAGGCTCCCACAGGGCGATGAACTCGGTCGAATGTGACCTTTCTGCAACAATTCCTGAATCTGCCTCTTGATTTCGTCGTTCTCCAAAACAAAGCACCAATAGATCGGTCCATTGGGTAGCAGTGCGCCTGGGGTCAGATCGATGGAGTGCTTGACCTGACAATACAGAGGTACCCCTGCAGGTGAGGTGAATATTTCCCTGTACTCCTCCATGACCTTGTCCATCTGTTGTTGCCATGCGGAGGAGCCCTATTTGGAGGTCATGGCTACAATCTCCTTCTTGCCCTGAGGGCGGATCATCAAGTAAATTTCCCAACTTTGGAAATGAGCTTACTACATTGTTTTGCAATGATCAAAGAGATGATGGTAGGTAGTGCTACCTTCGGTATACTGTACAACTTATTTCTCAAAGTAACAATAACAACACGAGGCCTAAACTCATACATAGCATGTCTCTTCCATAAGTATGGTTGGCTTAATAATACATCACAAACATCAAGAGGAGAAATATCACATAATACCTCTTCCGTGAAGGACTTGATGCTGTAGAGAAGGCGACACTGTTGGCTGACGCAGAGATCCCGTCCTTGGTGACGCCACCCCGATGGTGTAAAGTTGTGGGTGTCATATGGTCGGCAGGCCCATTCGCTTCACGACCTCTGCTAAAATGAGGTTCTTTTGGCTCTCACTGTCGACAATGAATTGTAGCGAGGAACCCTTCACCCACATTTGGAAATTGAAGAGGCGCTCCCCCTCCTCTAGATCTTCAAGTTCCTCCTTTTGGATCTTGGTGGTGGCAACAGTGGCGGTGGGCTCCACATCGATAATCTGCTTCCCTTTGTCATTCCCCTTATCAAGTTTCGACTCTGAGTCAGAACACGCATTTGATTTAAAATCCTTTAACTCGACCACCAGCGACTGTTTGGCCCGACACTCACTTATGTTGTGAGTGGAGCTCTTATGGAACTCACGCCATTTTCTTGTGTCATCTAGCTTTGCGGTGTTGTTCTTCGCTTGCGGCTTTGGCGAGTTGTCCTGGGTTGCCTCACCTTGGCTTTGTCCTTTGTTCTGCGGTTTGGGGGCGCATTTTCCTTGCTTCTGATTAGTAGATCCAAAGTTTCGCTTCTTTTGTTTGAATTTCTGCTCAATCTTGGCAGCATACCGGTATGTTGCACCAAGCAAGGAGATGTCGAGGAACTCCATTTCCTCCTGAATGTATCTGTGCAAACAACTGTGGTACTCCAATACCAAATGTTTCTCCGAATTTTTTATACCCAACTTTGTGTGCAGGGTATGGAACAGATTCATCAGCTCATGCACATTTTGATCCCTTTGTTGTCGCAATGTAGTCCATTGTATGCACTTGTTCTCATAGCTCCCCATGGGATAATATTGTTCCTTGATGGTGTCTCGAAAAGAATTCCAAGTGGGTGTGAACGAGAACAGGGAGGTTTCCCTATCATCCTTTTTCTCACAGTAGGTTTCCCACCAGTCCTTGACATGGGGGGCGGCTTTCAGGAGTGAAAAAGTAATCTTTTCCCTATTGGAAAAGTCATGAACTGAGAAATATTCTTCTAATAGATTCAACCATCTATCTATGATGTCTACATCTATTTGGCCCTCAAATATGGGAATGTCAAAGTTTACTTGTACCTTAAAAGGAGTGGCGCCTCCAGAGTGGCTACTGGATGAAGGGATGCCGTCGGTGGGTAACCGTTGAAGGATCTGAGCAAAGTTATCCATCATCGCGTTCCTTTATTTCTTAAGGGCATCCTCAAGCAATATTTTGATAGGATCTCCTGCTCCCTCGTCTTTCTTTTCTTCTGCCATGGGAGGCCATCGAGGTTTGTGAGGCTGATCTTGCAAAGTTTCAACTAAATCAAGCCCTAACTCCTTATACCTCGACCTCATTGGGGACATGCAAATAAAAATCGAGAAAGAGCAGACCGCTTTGATACCCCTGATCCAAACTTATGCAGATACGCAATAAAATACAGAAATAAACATAAACACAAAGATGCAATAGGAATAACACTTCATTTCATTAATATTGAATACTGAAAAATGCTTACAGACAAAATGGAAAATAAACTAGCTTGGGCGATGGTAGCTTATCTCTGAGAAGAGATGTGGCGAGCTACATCCCTCCGAACTGTGTTACAATGAGGCTCGAAGGCCTATTTATTATTGAGAAACAATGGAAAACCCTAAACATTCAAAAACCTAACCTAGGAGATGAAGCGACAAAACTATGGGCCCCGTTTGGGTAAATTGGCACATCAACTTCTGAGGGATGTAACTTTGGCATACAATCTTCGTTTGACACGCACAATACCTCGTGGATTACAACTTTTGAGTTTCACTTTTCCCAAAAAAATGTCGTTTAGGGCCTCAAAACGGCTCCAAAAGTTCAAGACCCGAAAAACTGCCAAAAACAGTAAACTGTGCTACAATTAAGGAAACTGAAAAACTGAAAGAAACAATGGCGGAGGTTCAAGTGGAATAGGCGGGTAGCCACCAATATCCACCTGAATCATCCTCAAAACTAAAAATTATACATAATCCTATATAATATAATTTATTATACTTAAAAATATCTATAAAATTTAAATATTTACAAACACATTATCATTATTAATCATCCCTAACCCACCCTTCCCTCTGAAAATTTTTGGTTACAATCTAACTAATGTGTGAGAGGACCATCTAATAAAAGCTCTTCAACCACTCTCCTTATGGAGTACTAACCAAAAACATTAATATATTGTTGAGATACTCTGAATCCATGATCAATCAAGTGTTTTTAATTTCTATTCTATTGTTTTTACCATTAATTCTATTGATTTTACCATTAATGTTGTGCATGCAAGAATACAATGAACGACCTCAAAAGGTTGTATAGGAGATCATCCATTCACTTTTTAGCCACACCATGTAGCAATTAGATGGCATGGATGGTGATTTAATCAAATGCCTTTAGATGATGAAGACTATAAATATCACACACTGGAGATTTGAAGTATGAGGGATAAATGACAAGCATACAACCAGTAGCCCATCCTAGCAGACTTACCCAGCAATATTTATTTTTACATTAGAAGTATGTTTGGGTAGTTGTAGTGTTATTGTTTTACAACCTGGAGGTTTTTCTAGGTATATGTTTTAGTGAAATTGGTTTGAATTGGTTCTGCACAATTGGAGTGTTCCAAGGATTTCTAAAGTGTTTAATTTATCTATACAAAAGATAATTTCACCAATAATCATTTCAGCGTATTCTGGCCAAAATTCAAAATATAAAATAGTTAGACAACGTTGTATAAAATATATATTTATATCTATATCTATTTTCAACTTTTTAGCTAGAGTGGTTTGGTGAACAATTCTTTTCCATGCTAGCACTGTGAGTTCAAGTCTCTGAAAACATATTGTAATTGGCCCATTTGTAGTATTTATAAAATTATTGTATTGGGTTTAATATTTGTAACCAATTCTCCAAAATTTCAAAATTGCAACTTTCTATTAATAAAAATAAAAACTTACATTAGTAGATGCACAAGTGCATTCCTATATTGTCCCTAAAGACCATTTGTATGTGCTTGAAGCACTCGTCATAGCCTAGCTACCAAATATAATATTTATCCAGATAGACTAGGATTCCCTTTTTTACCTTTTTTTCTTTGAACTTTGTGCCAACCCCCAAAATTTGGAGTGGCCATAACAATTGCTAATTCTTCTCCCTATGATTTTGCTAGAACTTCCTTATCTGAGTCTGAACATAATCGTGTGTTAGTTTTATTCCAACTGCTCCTTAGTTGTTGTTTTCCTCATGTTGATTTCTAGGAGTCTGGATCGCCACTAAATCAATGGTTTTCTCGACATGTTTGGCAAGGTCCTTTCTCTTCTCTTCTCCATCCTCCACTTGGGAGCCTTATTGTTTTTGTGCCTCTGGTTGCTGTTGACTCTCGTCAATTTTTTCATCTTTGTCATCTGAAGAAGGCAGATCTGAAAATTGCCATCCCTTTGGCTTTTGTGATCTTTTCTTTGTCCTTTTTTTCTCTTGAGGGAATGAGTTCTGCAAGTGCCTTTTCTAATGGAAAATCTGGCACCTGAAAGTAGTATTTTCAAAATCTAATCATTTTGTCCACTTTAAGTCTTGGTGAATCAAATGGATGTGATCTGGTAGGCCTTTTCTTAGGTCTATCTCCACACAAATGCAAGCAAAGGTAAATATACCATTGTCCATTCTTTCTCGATCCATCTTTCGAAATCTCCCCAATGAATTTCTAATGCCTTCTAAAACTTCGTGGTGCCAGAAAGGGAGAGGGAGACTATGTAACCTTACCCATACCGGCATCTTTGTAACCACCATTGGTGTGGCATCAAAAGCTAGAAACCATGGAGTTACAAAAAGACCTGCCCTTCCCAAAAACCATGGTTCTTTTATGACATGTTCCAGGTCTTTCTGATTATTGAATTGAACCGCAAAAAATCCTTTCGCAAGCAGGTAAATATCACAATTTTTAGTCTAGTTGAGGTGGATCCATTGATGTAGATCTTCAAACTTGGGCCAAAAACCATTAAATTGGCAAATAATAGCTCTTGCTTGTAGAACAATGAAAAGATCACTCACTTCTGGTAATTTTACTAACAAATCTGGTGCTTTCTCCATCTTCTCAACTAGGTAAGGACTTGGGAATGTCAGATTTGGGGTTTGTCTGTCTGGTGTGTGTGAAAATTCGACTTACCACGAATCTTATTGCAGCAACTGGAAATAATTCTCCTAATTGTTATTTAACCCTTAACAATTTGTTTGCAGTTTTATACGGAAAACACTAAATCAATCACACTGCAACCTACACAAATAAATTGCAGAAGAAAAATAAATGCAGGAAGAAATATATGCACACACACAAAATAACACTGTTATTTTTGGACCAGTGTCCCCGAAAACCCCAACTCGAGAAAACTAATGCAGCAGTTGAGGGTTTTATTATTATGCAATAGTGAAATATCTGAGTACCACTGGATGCCCAAACTAGCAATCCTACAAAGAAAAACTAGCAAACATATCTAGTGAGGAATTTCCTCACTCCATAGGCGAATTTGAGCACTGACCTCAGCTCGAAATGGAGCTATCCAAACTGCGTCTGCGTAGTCTCTGCATCACCCTCACACAGTCTCTGTGTCACCCAACGTGGAACTACGTCACCTCAAGCTGTATCATCAGCTGTTGTCTAAGAAACAGACCCTCCTGGCCTCTGGAAACTCTACCCAACTTCCCACACTAAATCACTGCTTCTCCTCCAACAAATATGAATTTCCCGCTGAAGTTACTACGTTGCCACTACGTCAACCTCATTGTGGCTTCTCTTCCTCTTTACAAATGCACTCACCGGATCTAGAATGCCTCCTCCGACTTCACTATCTCTGCCCCTCTCTCACTGCTTCGATCTCATTGAATCACCTCCGGCAACAAAATGTTGCTACTCTGGAAATCGATTTCCCAATAACATCGAACTCTCCAGGTGTCTCCAATTATTTCTCCAAGCCCCATCGACTTCTTCTTATAATCCTTCATTGAGACTTCAATAGCCAAGATTAGATCTTAATCAATGGCTAGGATTAACTAGAAATCGATCCATGTGGCTTTCTAGAACATTCACACCATGACTTAATTAATTTTGATTAATTAATCATATTCCCTAAGTTTAGACTTAGGAAATCATTTAAAATTGACCTAGGTGGAATTTTCAAAAACGATTTTTGAGTTTTGGAGATCTCATGTATTCTAGCATCTCCACAAAATTTCAAGGTTAGAACACATCCAATGTTACAAAAACTTACACTCCCTCTTAGCGAGGAATGTATTCTAGTACCACTGCTCCTCTAGCAATACTCTACTTCTACACCATCTCTTGTCATGTTGCTGATGTGTGGTTGTTGCTGCCCACCAACCACTGTGCAACTCTGATATGTGTTGCATATGTGCTGCTACTGACCCTGCAGAATTGCTGCCAACACTGCATTTTCAATGCAACTCCCTCTCATTTGTTGTTGTTGAACTTGCAACTACTGTAACTTAGAAGCATCCAAAATATTGAACCAAATGTATTTAGTATGATGCATCTATCGCCAAAGTTATCACTGCTACTAGCCTTTGCACTGTCACTAAAGGCTTTGCACTGTTGCTGACTCTGCACTATGCTAACTGCATTGTTGCCAACTCTACACTGCGCTCCCTAGCATCTGACTGCTACTAGTCACTGCAATTGTAACTCTGGCATATGACTACATCAACTGCCACTGGTCCATCCTGCTACTGAATACTGTGGGTTCCCGTAGCAAGGTACTGATTCAAGAGGTGGACACCCTCAAGAATCCTGCCCAACTACGCGATTTGGGGCTACAAAACCAAGTCACCCCACCTCACTCCTGGAGGGATTTTTACAATCATGGAAAAATATTCCTCCAACCTGGAGGACAACCTATCAATCTCAACAGAAACTGCATGTTGGTCCTGCTTCTCCTCCTTGTCCTTCTTCCTGAGAGGACACTCAGAACAGTAGTGGCCTAACTCGCCACACTTAAAGCACTTGACCTTCAACGAGTCATTCTTCTTCCTACGCTCACCCTGTCCCTAACTGGGACCCTTTGTTGCGAAGGCCACATTCTCCTCTTCCTTTACTTCCTTCAATCCACTACTACCACTGATGGTGCTCTTCATAAGATCTCGCCTCAACTCCTCCTGCTGCAAGTCTGCCCACATCCTGTCCCATCTTGGCAAAGGTTTCTCTGCCCAAAATACTTGGGACAAACACTCTCCACTCCTTGGAGACAAAGTTGAGAGCTACTCGCACTAGCTCTGTGGGTTGAGTTGTTGACCTTACAGCTGCCAGCTCATCTCGGATATGTTGAATCCTGGTATGGAAAGGATCTATGCGCCCCCCGTTCTACATACAAGTGCATCTCATCCTCTATTCTAAGTACATCTTCTGTTTCTTGGAAGATGATCTAGGTGGCTCCAGAGACACACACAGGACAAAGAGGGCTGAGGGAAGCTCAAAAATCAAAGTGTTTGGATAGCTCTCGAACCAGTTCAGGTTGAATAACTCGTCGCCTTCATCGCAACGGTGTGAACGGTTCGTCAAACCGAGCCCGTATGCGAAAGTTAGAAGCGGTCAAAGTTCTAGGTTGACTGGAGTGACATGGCAAGTTAAGGAGGACGCAATTTGGACAAAACCCGACAATCGGATTACGGCCAGCTCCAGCCGGATTCCGAGCGAATTGTGGGATGTTTAATTTGTCTCCTATGGCCTAAATTTCAGTGTTTTTAAAATACACATTTTTGTTTAATATAACAAAAAATAATTAATAATATTTTTTTTAAGAAAATTTGGGCCACCACCCCCGCCACCCCACCCACGACATTAATATATTAAATATATATTAAAATTGGGCCGACAGGCCATAACCCCCATCGGACCCCATGCAACAAACCACATATTAAACGGTGGGGTGGTTGGAGGTCAACCCCGCCACCCCAACCGTACGAACACCATATGTTTTAAATTAAAACACATACCATATATATATGGTATAACAAGAAAACATTGGACGTGAAGTGAAGTGGGTAGGGTTGGGCCGCGTGGAGCGGACCTGCTCGCCCAAATTTTCTTAAAAAAAATATGCAAATAGTTAAAACAAAAAGCGCCATTTTATTATATACGTTGGTTTTAAAAAACAAGAACATGTTATTTTGGGGGGTGGCGGGGTTTGACCACCCGACCTCCCTCCAACAAACTCGAACTTTAACCAACTCCACCAACCTCCCAGTCTTGGGAATCTCCGCCGCGAAATTATATATAAACCTGCATTTCGCACAGTGCACCCAGGCCAGACGGAGTAGGAGAGCGCACAAAATTCGAGGCGGGCACAAATTTCGATGCAGGTGGAACCATGAACAAACCCAGAAACAAGGAGTAGAACCATGAGCCTTGAAATTTTCCCAGGGAGGTAATTTTTCTCCATGTCAGAATATAGACAAGTTTACAATCATTTTTCACAGTTTCTCACAAGGAAAGCAATGGCGAGGTCGAATTCGCCTTTTGAGTTGCAGATTTCCAGTCCACCCATGGAGTATCTTGGAGGAATCTAGGGGGAATCTAAAAGATTCCTTTTTGCCCTAGATTTTCACTTCATCAAAATTCAGAAAATGGACAATTGATTTTGCACTATTTGACGTCACGAATCTGATGGCATATTCAGATTTTCCATCTAAGCTTTATATTTTTCGGTCACTTTTTGAAGTGAAGTTGCAAGTGTCAGCGTTCAGCGAGTGAGCAGTCGATTTCACATCTTTCGACGCCACGATTATGATGGTGATTTCAGATCCAACAGTGCAGCAACCCATTCTTCAGTCATCTTCAGCGTGAGGTATATGATGTGTTGATTTCATGTACTTCTTTGTCCCTGAGATGCATAATGCTATACAAATCCTTGTTGATGTATGAGTCGTGAGATCTTGTTTTGTTATTGATGTACTCTCTATCATGGAATTGTTTCATGTCTGAGATCCCTTTGATGCCATGTTGGCGAGATACTCATTGTCACATATATGTTATTTGAGATACCTTTGATGCCATGTTGGCGGGATACTCATAGTCATTATGTGTGAGAGATTGTCATACTGATAGGAGTCCTTCTTGTGTATGAGAGTTACGGTAGTGGAACATCTCGTAGAGAGGTCTAACCACTCCTACGTGAGGGCATTTTCCTTGTATGTTAGAGAAACACATCCATGTACATCTTCACTCCTTACAACACTTAATGCAACAACCTACACCATCTTAACACCGAGGCCCAGAGATGTAGTCCCTCCTGGACGAACTCCGTTATCAAATGACGTGTTCTTGTGATTGTTGATCTTGACATGTTACGTTCCTCTTCTTATAGCATGCAATTGTTCATTTATGTTCATTGACGCTTTAATTTAAATGCAATTCTAATTTATCAGTTGAAGTAAAAGGTCTTGGTTAAAGGTATCAATAATTTTACCCTGGATCAGAAGATCCTTGGTATAGCGTCGAAAGAGAGTCCCACATCTCTTTAGTCGTTTCCAGGGCCGCTATGGGAGATAACACATGATCCCGAACTCCATCAAGGAACAATCTCTTTGCCTTCGCCACCTCCTTCTTGAACTGCTTCAGCTGATCTAGATCCATGGGGATAGCTACCATGTTATTGATATATGCTTTCAGATCATACTCATCTAGAAAGAAATTCTTGCCTTTCAGATCACATAGTTGGAATCTCCATCCAACCTGTCATGATCTCGCAACCCGGATGTGGCCATCTCAACAAAAAATGTCGAAAATCTCCTCTTCCCTTCTGCTCAATTGTTGTTGAGTTCTACGCACTCCCTTCTGGAGTGAGAAACTCTTCCCACAACGACTTCTAATCTGCAAGGGAAATCGAACTTCTTGAGACTAGAAGTTCCCTGAGGAAAATTTTCCCTAAGTGTGTTCTCTTCTTCCTTCCAAAGTTAGTTATGTTGTTGCAAAACTATTGTGTCCAATTGGAGATCTGCTCTACAAGAAAATAATGGCTGCTCCTGTTGCCTCTAGAATTTCTCGACCTAGAGAAATCGAGTTTTTCTGTCACTCTCTCAAAACAAACATTTTTCCTCAAGAAATATGGCCTCTTGGCCAAGGAACTATGCAACCCTCTGGGGTTTCGAAATGTTGCTCACACTGAGCAGCGAGACTCCTTTTTCTTCTTCTATTGAGCTCTCTGGCTGATCATCTGCTCTCTGATACCATGTGAAAATTTGGCTTACCCTGAATCCTATTGCAACAACTAGAAATAATTCTCCTAATTGTTAAATTAACGCATAACAATTTGTTTGCACTTTTCTACGACAAACATTGAATTAATCACACTGCAACCTACACACATAAAATACAGAAGAAAAATAAACACATGAAGAAATATATGCACACACACAAAATAACACCGTTATTTTTAGACCAATGTCCCCGGAAAAACCCAACTCGGGAAAACCGGTGCAACAAATGAGGGTTTTATTATTGTGCATTAGTGAAATATCTTAGTACAACTAGATGCCTAAATTGGCAATCTTACAGAGAAAATCTGGCAAAAATATCTAGTGAGGAATTTCCTCACTCCACAGGTGAATCCGAGCACTGACCTTAGCTCGAAATGGAGCCATCCAAATTTCCTCTGCACAGTCTCTACGTCACCCAGCGTGGAACTGCGTCACCTCAATTTGTCTCGTCAATTGTTGTCTGAGAAACTGACCCTCCTGGCCTCTGGAAACTCTGCCCAGCTTCCGACATTGAACCGCTGCTTCTCCTCCAGCAAATATGAATGGCCCACTAAAGCTACTGCGCTACCACTACGTCAGCCTCATTGTGGCTTCTTTGCCTCTCTGCAAATGCACTCACTGGATATGGAATGCCTCCTCCGGCAACACTATCTCTACCCCTCTCTCACTACTTCGATCTCACTGAATAACCTCAGGCAATAAAACGCTAACACTCTAGAAATCGATTTCCCAGTAAAATCGAACTCTCAAGTGTCTCTAGTTATTTCTCCAAACCCCATCGACTTCTTCTTATAATCCTTCGTTAAGACTTCAACAACCAATATTAGATCTTAATCAAGGGCTAGGATTAACTAGAAATCGATCCATGTGACTTTCTAGAACATTCACACCATGACTTAATTAATTTTGATTAATTAATCATATTCTGTAAGTTTAGACTTAGGAAATAATTAAAAACTGACTAATAATCTAATTAAGTCGTCTCTAGGTGGAATTTCCAGAAACGATTTCTAGGTTTTGGATATCTCATGTATTCTAGCCTCTCCACAAAATTTCAAGGCTAGAACACATCTGATGCTACAAAAACTAACAGTGTGACGACTTTCCCTCTCACTGCATCTTTAAAGAACTTGGACCCTTGACAACAAAAGTTGATCCAGGTGGAATGCTCGTTGCTGGAGCTCCACCTCATTCCACCTTGCAACCTCAAATTTAATATGATTGTAGAATTACTTTCTATGTCGTACTCTTTCAATTTGATGTTATCTTCTAATAACTTACCCTCATAAATTAGGTTTTGTATATTGGCATGTATACCCAATTTTCATGCCCTTTTTTTTCAAGTCAAATGCTAAATCCATTAGCCGAGCCCCTATAAAAATTGATTTCCCATTTAGGGTCTTCAAGAAAATTCGAAATTCTTCCTCACGAACCATATTTGAAACCCCAAGATCGCGGCTCCATCTGAATAAATAAGGGCCCCGCCACTATGATACGCCAATTTTTTCCAGAAACCTCCAATGGCCATGCCATCATAATCACAGAGCCGAAGGGGAGATCTGCAAGGAAATAAGGATCTGAGAACCATGGAATCGAATAAATTCTCGCAGCCCTATCTTCGATTAATTTTACAGAGAAATAAAGAGTGGGATCGACGGCTTAACAGGCCTTTTCACCATCTATGTCAAAAGAGCCACGAAAGAGCCAAAAAAAACCATAGATCCACCAATCTGTCACCCAAATCTAAGAGGTGGTGGATCGTCTCAGCATCAAATGTGAGTAAAAAAATCCTCTTTGGGTCAAATCCTCTTTGAGTCTCTGCGAATGTAGTACTCTCAACGAGGGAGCGAACCTCCATTCTAGGGTGGCTCAAGAGAGCCCCAACCTCCGATATGATCATAGTGACAAAAACCACACAAAAAATCCCTAACCATCTCAACAATCTCAATGTATTCAAATAGTTATATCTCAATTTTTTGAGATTTTCTATATAATTATAACATTAATAGGCTTTCATTCATTATTTTCTTATGTTCTTTTTCATCAAATTCCACTATTCTTTTAGGCAGTTTTTGGTTAATTTTTAATCAAAACTTAAAAACTTGAATTTGAATTGTTTAATCTGCATAATTCGAGTGCCCTAGAGGTTTTTGAGTTTGAATTGTTTAATCTGCATAATTCGAGTGCCCTAGGGGTATTTTAGGTTGTTGAATCCATATATGCATTCAAAAATACATTTTAAACAACAAAAAAATGAAAATGTATTTCAAGATTTTGATAAATTTCAATGAAAAAAACTATTTCGTCAAAAATTTGACGAAGTCATTCTTTTATATTCTCTTACATTAATTCATTATTTTTTGTATAACTAATAAAATTTAATATATTATATTATATTTTGTAATAATTTATAAAATAAATTATTAAAAAAATCATATTTTATTTTATATTTTTAAATTATTATTTTATTTTATATTAAAAAGGGAAGAGTTTATTTTTTACATAACATTTCCGTTATTAAGATAAGACAAGACGTTGTACAAAAAAAGGAAAAAAAGAAAATATAAGGAAAAGAGAAAAAATTATAAGATAAAAATTATAACTTATTTCATTATTGTTTTACATAATTAGTTAATATGTTTTACAAAGGTAAAAAGAAAAATTAATGATGAATTTTTATTATGTTAATATATTGTTTATTTTTTATGGAGTTGTCTAATGAGACGGACAAATGGTTAAAATTAGTCAGAATATGGATAAAAAAAATTTTAAAAATTTACAGTGACAGTGTTTGAATCATGATTTTGATAGTGGAAATGGATTCAGCACCATCAAGTGACAGTTTTTGAATCATGATTTTGATAGTGGAAATGGATTCAGCACCATCAAAAACCTCTAGGACACCCAAAATATTAAAGTTTGATAATTATAACGTGGATTTACAAAAATCCCTGATAGTTAAAATATTACCAAAATTTCCATGATTTTCAGAGTGAAAAAGCAATTTAGTTAGACTACGGCATTTTTTATATGTTTAAATTTAAATAAGTTTAAACAATCATATCTATATGTATTAATTGCTTTACATGAGATTAATAAAGGCACATCGATTAAAAAAAATAACAAATCCTCAAATAACCCACAATTACATTATTGGGAGAGAAGAATTCAATCAGAGAGGACTAATTTTTTGAAGGCTTCATTCATTCAACACACCTGGCATGAAATGGAGCTCGTTGAAGACCACAGACTTTGTGTTATTGGGCTTCAGTGCCAGCTGGACCCACCCGAGATCCCCATTGGGGAACTGAATAATTCTGTGGTCAAGAGAATTGGGATGCCAAATAACGTCCTGCAGACTGTGCTTGTGTTCATACATGGCCCATGGCCCGCTCTCCCAGTTGATATCGGGCCCTTCCCCAGTGGTTTCATACCACTGATTCCTGTGATACAGATGCACGCGCTCTTCGTCCACAGGCCACAGGGATCTCACGGACTTGTAAGTTTTTACAATATCAGGGCCCTCAGTAGGCTTCCACATTGTCCACAGGCCGTGCCAGTGTTTCCAGTGGTGTCGCGAGTTCCATTCCCACTGATCATGTGGAGTGAGCTGCTGAACATTATCTTCCCCAACCGTTTCCTCCAATGCCCCCGGAATCGATATGGCTTTTATTATTTTGCTGGGCCGGAGGTTCGATCTCCGGTTATCTCCGCTGTCTGATTTCAATGCCTTTGACAGAAAATGCAATAATATATATTATGGCATGAAGGAATTGCAGGTTCTGTGAACTTTTCAGTCAATGAAATGGATGAAATAATTTAATTACCTTAGAAACGAAAATGCCAGTTAGCGCAGAAAGTAACGAAGACCCAGTTCTAGGTTTCCGGCATTCAACAAAACTTTCATTGTGGGTTCGTCCACAGAGCGGCTGTAAAGGGAATATGGGACTGGGGATTGCTGTGATTGATATTTGCATAACCAATATACTGGCTTCTGGTGACAAATATTTCCCAGGTGAATAGATTGAATAAAAGAAAATACTGTTTATGGCTGATATAGTCTTGCTGTAGGCACCTTATCGAAAACGTGAGAACCCAATCTTGACTCGATTTTCAACCAGTGGGTTGATAAGCTGGATAAATACTTCTCTCCTTAAGGGTACTCAAGACACAATTTCTAAGGGAGCAACAGCTGGAGCAGCAGGGAACGGGATTTAGGGCTCAGGATTTAGGGTTTTTTTAAGGTGCGGCTGTTACAGGGGCAGCGTTCCCGGACCCAGCCAGAGCAGTGTTCCCGGGGCCAGGGAGAGCTCAGTCACAGAGCAGACAAAAGCTCCGTCTCCAGCTGAAGGAGCAGGTCGGACTCACATTTCCCTCACTTTTTTAAGGTGCGGCTGTTACAGGGGCAGCGTTCCCCGCCCAAGCCAGAGCTCAGTCACAGAGCAGACAAAACAGCGTTCCGCAGCCAGGGAGAGCTCAGTCACAGAGCAGACAAAAGCTGTCTCCAGCTGAAGGAACAGGTCGGACTCACATTTCCCTCATTTTCATGTTATTTTCTGCGTTTTTTTATCTTCATCTCAAAGCATCAAACTAGAACTCTCTAAAATTGGGCCCGTTAAACCTTTATTATCAAGAAAAGAAAAGTTTAAAGTCAAAAGTAGGTTAGGATGGAGACAGGGGTCCAGTGCAGAAAAAGCACTTCTTTTGGTGGAAAATAAAGAGCCAGGAATCCCAAAAGTAGGGAAAGTTAAATCAAACAATTGGGAATCAGTAAACATATTTCAAATTTAAATACCAGGTTTCTTTTTAAGGGGCTTTCGGAGGAAGGTTAGCTCATGCCCTAGAACAACACTTTTTGAATCTCACGAGGAGATAGGGAATCTTACTCCAGCCCTCTTACGGAGAATATAAAGGGGATTCCAAGTCCCCTGTTGTCTCAAGCTAATACATTTGGCACAAAAGAAAGGTTGATTTTTGTGAATGAGTAGTATAAGGGGATTTTAGGGCATAGATAGACCAAAAGGCTATAAAAGAAAAAAATCATTTAGATCCTACTAAAGTCAGTTAAAAGTAATGCAAGTGTTACGACCAAGTTATAGTCGTTAATGGAAGAACTGATAAGGTTGAGGGTGGTCAGTGATCAACGGTAAAAACAAGGTGATTTTATCGACACATGAGGGGTCTAGTCTAAAGCAGGGTGAAATCAAAGTGACACCAGCAAACAAAGAAGAAAATAACAGGGACACATATAGCTAGTGACACCGGCGAACAAAGAAGAAAATAACAGTGACACATATAGCCCCACAACCACTCTGTTGCTATGGTCATCTGAGCTCTATGTAAGCGAACTCATGAGCATGAGAAAAATAATTGAGTTCGTTGAGTTAAAAGGACAACTCGATAATCAGTTAAAAGAAATTTCGGATGCCAATCAGAGACTTGAAAAGGAAAACAAAATCCTCAAAGAGCAGGGATAAACTCGCAAAGCAATATGGAATGAGGGCAACAAGAGTTGGTGACACTAAAACAAGAATTAGAGCAAGCGAAAGTGGCAGAGGAAAAAATCATAGGGACAAGGAAAATTAACAAAGAAATTCAAATAGAAGAGCTTTAGTTATCAATTGCAAACATGGAAATGAGATAAAACAAACTAAAACAACAAAAAGAAAACGCCAAATATTGGGCTCAAATAGTAAAGGAACTGTTGGTGGAGCAAAAAGAAACCATGGAGAAGCAAATCAAGAGGCAGATAAGAGAAGAAAAAGATCGAAAAGACAAGGTCACAAATTTCATCATCAAAGGTTTGAAGGACTATGGAGAGAAAGAGAGAACAAATATTTTAACGGACTATGGAGAGAAAGAGAGGACAAATATTTTAACAAGGGATTTTCTCAAGGACGAATTGAAATGGACAGGTAATATTTAGCAAACAAATAGGATAGGTAGGAAATCAGAAAACGAAAGGAATACACATGTGAGAGTTACTCTAAGAAGTATAGAAGACACAATATCTATCCTAAAAAATAGGGGGCTACTTAGAGGCACTCACATTTACCTAGATAATGACTTGACATTAGACCAATAGGCAAAACGAAGGAAGGAATGGGAGAAGGTGAAATCAGCAAGAGAGGCACGAAAGTGGGCGTGGCTGAAAAATGGGAAATTCCAATTCAGCGACCGTTTAGCAAGTCACAAATAGCAATCCGCCTTCCCCCCCCCCCCTCGCCGGGAGTATTTAAGCATGGTAAGTTGGAATTGTAGAGATTTTCCATGGAGGAGAGGTCCGAGATTGGGGCCCATAGCAGAAGGGAAAGACATCATTATCTTTTTAGAAACTCATGAGCATGATGGCTACATGGTTCCAAATTATGAAGAATTCAATAACGTTTCAGTGTGGAATGAAGAAACAAGAACAGGTAAAGGACATGGAGAGATCATGGTTCTAATAAGAGAATCGTGGAGCAGAATAGTAAAAGTGAAAAAAGAAGATCCAGATAAACAATTTGTATGGTTGAGCATAACTAACTACAAAGTAACATTTAGATTGGTTGCATGTTACTTTGCCCCAAAAAACAAAGTTTTACAAGAAAACAAATTTAGATAACGAAGACCCTTTTGTTGCTTTAAAAAGAGATATTTCTGCCCTCGAGCTGCTAGGAGATATAGTGTTAATTGGTGACTTTAATGCTAGCACAACAAACAATCAGTGTATTCAATTGGGAAGTGATGAAAATATGGTTAGAAGAGAATGAGGTTCACGTGTGGAAAATGACCTCTCAAGATGGGAATGGGAGTGTGTCCCACTTTGGCATCAAGTTGTTAGGCTTATGTAGCCTATATGACATGGTCATTTGCAATGGCTTGAAAGCTTGGCCAAGATCCGGTGGCATCACGTGTAAAACTTACAATGGTCAAAATGTGGTGGACTAAAACTTACAACGGTCAAAATGTGGTGGACTATGTGATATACTCCTACAACGTTATTTGCAATTTATCGGGTTAGGATTGAGGTGTTGAAAAGTAACTAGGTTCGGTCTTCATAATGACATGTGTAATTGTGATTTTATGTAATTGATGAAAATAAGACAAATTAAATTGTTATTGCAATGATGGTCTCATGGGTTTCATGAGCAAGAAATTTTATTTTTAGTACGACTTCCGTTGTGAATCCTTAGGATTGGTCATAAAGTCTAATTGACTCAATGTCATGTATGAAGGACCCTTCTTGGGCATGTTACATCTTGTATGAGTCATTTATTAAGTGTGTAAGCCCTCCAAAACCAAGCACGAAACCTCTCCTTGAAGTCGACTACGAAATGGAGTATATAACCTACATAAAGGACATGTCAACTCTCCTACACTCATGTCAGCTCATTATGCTAGGAAACAACTATTTATTGGCAGCTCGAATTCCATTCTAGACACAAATTTTCGGTAATCAAGTTTGTAGTTCAGAGCTACAATACAACAGTGTGAAGGTTCAACAGAGATAGAATTTTGTCAACTCTGAAGTGAAGCAGTGTGAAGGTAATCTAAAAGGAGCCTAAGAACCAGCGAAGAGAAAAGAGAAAGTGATGAAGTGCATCAACATTGTTTGGCCTATTTTGGGCTAAAAGATCTCCATACATACGAAGTCACATCTCTGTCTACTACAGGAAGGAGGTCTGCAAAAAGGACGCTGAGATCTGTCTGCTGAAGGAAGAAAGCTGAGAAGGTTAAGTACTATTGAGATATGTCTACTAAAGGAAGGAAGCCGAGAAGGTTAAGAGCTACTAAGACCTAAATCAAGGAGTCAAAATTCTGAAGGAAAGTCGAGAAGAAGAAGAAAAGTGTTTGACTATCATTGAATCAAGGAAGAGGAAGAAGGGTTTGTCGCTTGGTCTTGGAGTGGCAACTAGGTCAAGGGTCTTGGTCTTGGTATTCATCAATTGGAATCTTTATAAGAAGAATTTGTTCGGATTTTCCTCTCAAAGAGTGAGAGGTTTTGGCCCTGGCTGATAGCCTATATTTTGTGTCTCTTTGTGGTTTATGCATTGGTAGTTGTTTGATGAAGAAGAACACTAATAACCTAAGTAAAAGAAGATCCTAATCACGCACAAGCAATTACTAATAAAAGAGAAATCACTTAATCTCTATGCCCAAGATTTCTCAACATGGTATCAGAGCTAAGGTGACTAAGTCAAGGGACATCTTATCAAAGGACACTCAAGGATCAAATCTCAAGGAAGGCATCAAAGCGAAGATCATCTTGAAGTCAAGAAGTCTACAAAGAAGTATTAAGATCATCATCAAGAAAAGAAGGTCAAAACATTACGTCTACTCAAGTTGAAAGGATCTACAAACCAAGTTGAAATGTTTTGAAGTCTATTCATCCAAAGGAAGCTAGAGGTGTTGTTATCAAGACTTTAAGGCGATCTCTCTCAAGCAAGATCCCTACCATTGAAGACATCATCATCATCAAAAGATCCAAGGGATCTCCCTCTCTATGGGATCAAGGATCATTATTGAAGAAAACTATCTTCATCAAAAGGAAGTTTTTTATCCTCTATATCATCATCAACATCAAGGAAGCAACAAGGATAAAGGAGCATCCTATCAAGTAAGTATATGACATTATCTGAATCTATCAAAATGTCTTTTTGCAAGGAAAGCAACAAATTGGTCGGGGCTTCAAACTATCTTGCATAGAAGAAAAGTATGTTAGAGAAATGGCAGTTAATTATTTCTCTTATGTTGACATTAACTTGTGATGTTTAGTTATTATTATTTATTCTTTATTTTATTATCAAGATTAATGCCAGTAAACAAATAGAAGAAGACACAAGATGTAGGTACATGTTAGGGAAAAACCCCACTCTTTGGGGAAAACCCGATCAAAATTCTTCCTTCAATAGTTTCAAGATGAGATGACCAAGACTCTTAGACTTATAGGCTTCCTCCATCAAGTCATCCCTTCACTGTGATAGCACCGAGATCTCCATGACTATGAGATCTCCCTTGCTTGCACTTAAACTTCGTCCTCATAGTAAAATGGCACCGAACATCATCGTAGTACTGAGCATCATGACTTGATCATCATCGTGGCACATGATCTAAGCTTCATAGTAATGAGAGATACCACCAAGTTCCAAGACAGAGAATAGTACCGAGTTCCATGATAGAGAATAGCACTGAGTTCCATGACAAAGAATAGCACTGAGTGTAATCGCTGAGATCATTAAGCATCATAAACTGAAACTGTAATATCACCATGATCCAAGCTCCTTTACTGATGTGGTCCTAAAAGAAAGATAGAACCAAAACTATGACATCCATTATATTCAAGTTGCATCACCTCCAAATTGTAATAAAATTTGAACTGTACTCCTGAGGTTGATCTAAACGACGCTCTGTAATATTGTTCGAGATTTTGAGATGTGTCCGAACTGTAGTATTACACTGATCCGAAATTTTTCTGAGTTCGAAACGCAGAACTATACCCTTGTATATATAGCTGTTTTCCATAGATATTGAGCTGACATGTCAATGTGAAGAGTTGTGTCTATATAATAGGTCGACCTGCTTTTTAGTGAAGTCGACTTGTAGGAGATTGATGGACGTCGCTTGTACATCATTTGAGGACTTTTATCACTTGATTTGAAGGTTGCTTTATGAAGAAGATTTTGTTGAAGCCGAGGATGATAACTTTTGAAGGAGATGACTTAATGGAGGAGCCTTTTGACCAACAACCTACTATTACATTATTTAAAAGCCCAAATATGATCAATTTAAATCTATAACTAACCTAGAAGTCCACAATTGGGACCTTAAACTAAATATGACCCAAGCATTAAACCCATGCTTTAATAAGTCATTTAATGATAATAATAATAAATTCTTTTGACAAATTCAATAACAATGAAGACTGAACCTAGTTACATTCTTCAACACTCCCTCTTAACTAGGGAGGTATTCATATATATGGAAGATCTCACTTTATTTATGAAGAAGTTTGGGCATCGCAATGCCATGGACTAGATGCCTGATCAGGACAATCTATCCATTTGGTCTCTCTTCAATTTAGACACCGCAATGCCACAGACTGGATTCCTAACCAGGTCAACCTATCCGAGTGGGAATAAGATGGACTAAAGCTTTCAGCCTTTATAGGTACCATCAAGCTTACTAACTAACCATCAACCTAGAGAACTAGGTGCACATCCACCCGATGCCACCCTCCCAACCAGACATCAACACAAAGTGTCAACCCGATGTCTTTTCAGGCAATGCTTCACTCACAAAGCCTCAATACACCTTGATCCAGCAGATCAAGGATAAACGATCTCTCTCAATCAAACTGATTGGTAACCAACATGCTATCAAGTCCTTCAAGAGATTCACCTATGCAAACACAAACCCCAATCATCAATAATTTCAAATACATAATCAAAACAAACTACGAGGTTTCGATGTTTCCCTTCAACTAAAATTCCAGTAGGGCTATCAATAGAATCCTTCAAGAGAACCTCTTCCTACTTCCCATGTGACAACATATATTTCCATAATATATTCTCCAACCATGACTATGATTCTTACTCATGGACTTCACTAAGACTTATGACTGTTAGCCCTGAGCTAGTACATGATACATGAAGTAGTGAACCATAACCATTTCTTCTTTTATCCAGGCTCCCTCTTAATCTAGGGAAATTTCTTTTGTTTAGACTCCCTCTTACTGTAGGGAGATTGACTTCTTCTTTAGGTGTTGGAGAATCTTTCATGGCTTCCATCCTTCTCATCATACTTATCAACTTCTCATCTTTATGATGTACCTGCACAACTTTAGACAACAAGTACAACCAAAACTATAGAAACATAAATTTAGCCATATCAAAATTACGGAAGCATTTTCAATTTCAGATACCCAGACAAGAGACATATACTCTTCAACATTTTTCTATGGACTTTTATCATAAACCCTAGACTATTTCACAATGTCTTTTATTCTATCTAGCTTTTCAAAATTTCTTTCAAAGGTATACCTTGCTACAACATTTAGTAAATCATTGAACCAATATAGATCTACAAATCTAACAACATTTAGAATTCACATGTTAGACTTTCCACTAGGAATTCATACAAATCCTAGATTTCAAAGTCAATCAAGATTAACCACAACTCAAACATTATCATGATTAACTTTCACTAGAGTTAGATGCATACCCTAGATTTCAAATCTATTATCAAAACATCTTATGAAGAGCTTCTAGAACTCAACAAAACACATCATGAATAACTTCCACTAGGGCTTGATGTAAACACCATATTTTCCATCTAGAAATTCGCAGAACACATTATATAGATTCAAATCAATATACATACTAGAGAATTTAATCATTACTAGGATTTATTTATAGACCCTAGACTTTTCAATCATCATCCTAGATCTTTTCAAACTTTGACTAAGGTTTGTTTCCAAACCCTAGATTCTTAGGTTAACACACATATCTAGGAGATTATCATCATGCGAAAGCACATTATATGATCAGTCAATGTTTAATATATCAAACATACATTGACCTAGACTAAGCTAGGGATTCAATCAAGAGAACATTTACCTAGGGTTTCACTCCTAGGACTTTTCATAAGGTTTTGCTTGTAGACCTAACCAAAACCTAGGGTTTTGGTTCATTGCCAAAGAAAACCCTTATTATATCAGACTTCAAAGGTTCGAGATTTCGAACAACATCACATTAACTCCAACAATTTTAGAGCTTTCATGATCATATCAAAATCCCAAACACGCCATTATCAATACATTAATCAAAATAGCAATCTCTTCATAAATATCCCTAAATAGATTTAGGGTTTCACACATTATCAACATACCCTTAGGTTAGGGTTTTCTACAGAACCTCCTCAAGGTTCTATATAAGCAATTTTAGGTGTATAAGGTGGGTAGATTCATTAGATGATGAATCACCCCAAGCAAGAATATTTCAAGATTCGAGAGAGTTAAGCACAACGGATCTTAGTAGTGTAGAAAAGGATTTACCAAAGATATTTAACAAAACTTTGTAATATAAGACATAACCCTATTTCTTGACAAACCTTCTTGTGATGCATTCATTCATACTCCTTGATATTTTAGTGAATCGTTTCCTAGAAGTGGTGACCCCTCTTCTTCACAAATGACTTTTTTAGTTTGGTTGTACATTTTTCTCTATTGTCCTCTTGACCATATGAGCAAGCATAACTACATAACAAATTTTAAGACATCAAAACATATGACAAATAATAAAGCCCTATTAATACCAACATCTAAAGAAGGCATCTCTAAAATACTTACAATTTCCATTGCAGGGCAGCACTACTCATTAAGTTTGGATCTTCGGCTAAGCCTGAAGTTTTGGTTTAAGCTTGGATCTTCAGTTAAGCCTGAAGTTTTTGTTTTTCGTCGGGAAAAGGTACATGGAGCCTATGGATTCATTTCATCTCCTTTAATGAAGTCATCCACTCTATGTGGGGGATTTTTTGCAACTCGATCAATACTCATGTTGGCCTTAGATACTTCAGACCAAACTAAATCTTTACCAGAAAATATGATTTTCTCTTTAGGTTCTTGAACCTCAAGGCCCATTATAGTCTTCCATTTCTTTGCCATTTTGTCTCATAATCTGCAAAAAATAAGTAAACATATTAGGAAACCTATTGTCCCAATGAACTTTTACAAGTAAAAATTCAATTAACCCAACTCCCTCACATCATGTGCATAGCTCATCTAACACAAAATTGCATGCTCAAAATTAATGTCTTTAACATGATAGTAGCATTGCTTCTATGGTGGAATTGGAAACACTAAACTGCACGTATTCTGATGTGCTATAGCAATTCGCCCTCCTCAAATTGCTTTGCCCGAGAGAAACTATAGTGATGGATGACACAAACAACAAAGAAAACAATTGCCCATATTATTTATTGTCATGACAACAAACCAAAAAGGAAGCATGGCCCCATCACTACATCCAATCTTATATGTTGGAAACACTAAACAATACATATCCTGAAGTACTATAACAGTGTGCCCTCCTCAAATTGCTTTGCTCCAATGCAACTGTAGTGAAGGCTAGCAAAAACAACGAGGAAAACAATTATCTAGATAAGATATGATTATCTGGCCATATTTTTATTGTATTGGCAAGAAACCAGTAAGGAAGCATGGCCTCATTACTTAACTAAGAACCACTTTCGAGTTGAACACTTTCACTACCCATTTTTTGTATTTTAATGGCAAGCAACCAATAACCAATCATGGTCCCATCATTTGAACCAAGAAACACTTTTGAGTTGAACCATTGTTGAAGTTCCAACTCAACTAACAGTGGCTCCAGTTAGTGCAGGAGACACCAGTGCATCTAAACTAATGGAAAATTCCTTACGATTGGTTGCCCAAACTATTAATGTTGGTAAAACTAAAAGGAAGTCTAGGACCATCACTTGAACCTTCATCTCTTCTCTTTTCATCAAAATGTTCATTATAATATTGCATGTTAGTTGAATTGTACTAATAATTTCCTAGGTGTTGACCGCACTTCGTCAACGACTCCATAGCAGTACACCCCCATTTTTTTCAAATGGGACTTATCATGTTCGAGGCTCGTGTCATCCAGATTTCATCGTCGGTCGACAGTTTTTTTATAATGATGTAAACCCATTCTGCATGTTATGATGTAAATGATCTAAGTAGGACCATCCATGTATGTAACAACCTAGGTAAGCCTAGTATGTTGTTGATGATTTCCATCCTAGGAGGTTTTTTGTCTCACTGATTCATGTAAGTGATCGGCAAAGTTTTTCCCTCCAGCCTCACCCCAAAGCTAAGGTGGATTTTATCATCAGCATACTAAGTGAGTCTTAGTGTTCTATCGAGTCCTTGTAAAAGTAGTTTGAACTACTTGGTCTACTAGATCATATTTTGAGTCGCAGAATTGGGTATTTATTTGAGGGTCTATACGAATGGGTTTTCCCCCTTCATGTATGCAAATGTATTATCTCATGTAAAAAAGGGTTGAAAAAATAATTATAATCCCCTCTTAGTCAATTAATTAAATTTTCTTGTCAATTAATTAATAAAATCTTAAACCAGAAATTTAATTAATTTAGGGTCCTAAGTTAGGATTAAATCTTTAAAGGCAAAATTTGTGGGTCTTTGGAAAATGATTTTGAAAGCCCCAGGCCAAGGGAATATTGAGAATTTTAAGAAATTTTAGACCCTTGGGCCTTGGTGGTTAAGTCAAAGTCAAAATTTTGCGATAATTAACTCAAAAATAATATTTTTGAGTTAATTAAAATTGAATTAAATGATAAATTCGTTTTTTCCCCAAAATTTTAATTTCAACGCTTCGGATTAAAAGATGATTAAATCTTTTGGACGGTTGAGATTATTTTGACGAGGATCATCCAAACTAGTCATTAGAGGTTTTGTCCTATAAATCTAGAGGTCTTTGTCATTCTTGAGTCATCCGATCTCAGAATCGTGCACTTGATCTTGGAAGCGCTTGTGAATTTTCTTTGATGAATAAAGCATAAAGACTTTGGGGTTACAAATCTTGATGTTCCTTCTCAGATCTATGTGGTGAATTGTCTCTAAACTTGGCTACTTTGTTTCTTGCATTTTATGGTTGATGGCCTTCATGGATTAATCTGCATATAGGTATCTTGTGCAATTTTATGGGTTTATAAAATAACATTCTGATTTTTTTTTTTGAAAATGTCTCATGTTGTTTTCTTAAATCTCCATCGATCTAAGGTTCAGATCTAAGTGTGCAGAGAAATATTTCTAAGATTGAGCGTCTGGGGAAGTCTTCGATTGGACCAGCCGACTTTCAATAAACATAAGTCTGAAAAGCTCATTATTTGTTGAATTCCAAGTCTATCTTACGAAATTGGTGGTTTTGCAGGGTTTTCTAAGGCTTCTGCCTCTCTCAAACATTTTAAATCTCTGAAAATTGTTCTAAAATCGATTTAAATCTGACCATGAGGGTTTTAAATCTGTAAACTAGTTGTAAATTTGTAAATTTTCTTTTAGGACTGTAAGGGTTTAATCGTTTCTTGGTGTGTATCTTCAGATCTGGCTAGTCTCTTGCAGTTTCAGGGTTCAAATCAGAATTTTTTTTAAAATATCTGAGGCAGATCCAGCCTCCAAAGGCCATATCTGCCCTCAATTTCCAACTATGGACGAATCTGGACATTGTTTCGATTTAAGGAGCAAGAGATCTGAGCTTAAATGAAGAAAATTTAAAATCTGCTGAGGAAATTTTATGTGTACTGGGTTTCAATCATTGTTTCATTTGTTGCCCTTTGAGATCCATCGATCTGCCTAAAGCAGATTCATCTCTGCCTTCATACTTCCTGTTGTACATATCAGCCCCTCCATTCAGAACTTTGGCCAACAGCCCCATTCAAATCTGTTTAAAACCCCTGTCGTGGCCTAAAACCCCCATATTCTGCATAACATTACTATTTTTGCCCACAAAATACACTGCAAAGGCTTAAACCCGCCATTAAAATTTGTATCGGGCCTAGCCCCTGAGGTTTCAGCCCCCTTTGATTTGATTCCCATGCGACCCAAGCGCAAAACCGTGTGTCAGAGGGCAAGGGGCTTGACGTTCAAAGTTTCGGGTGCGTCTGGAGCCGTCGGATTAAAAAACCAATCGACGGAGCGGAGCCTTGCTTACCGCGGTGGTCCCCGCGCCCGTACCCGTTGTGAAACCGGTGGTTTCATTCCGCACCGCTTACCCCAGGCTGGTAATTTTCCTCAAAGGTCCAGCAATTCCATACGCCGATTGACAAGTGTCCTTATGTACGACTCCCATACCGCCCATTTCGCGCATTAAAGATTGGTCGCAGGCCGAGCAGCGGAATGATTGTAAACCGTCAGATCTCGAGGCCTCCATCCAGCGGCTGTTAATCTCCGGAGTTGCACGTGTTTTAATCCGCGTCCATCGCATCCCTGGCCCACCTTGGATTGCCCTTCGGCTCGTATTAGCCGTCGATTTCATGCATGATCGCGTGGCCCGGAATCATTCACATGTCTTGTTGACCGCCCGAGCCTCTCACCACGTCAGCTGTTCCGTTGGACTTTCGTACGCCTAGGTGTCATCATCTCGCACGTCCATCACATCTCTTCTCCCGCCCTCCGTAACTTATTTCATTTATAGCCATAATACTTTGTTCATATGATTAAGTTTTAAGGTTTCTACGTGGAAAACCCTCTATATCCCCTGTTTATCCATATTCCACTGTATATTCCATTGTCACCCCGCATCCCCTTGCCATTTTTCTCAGTGTCCATCCTCAATTCCGTAGTTACCTCTCCCTCCACCACCCTTGCATCTGGTTTTTCCTCTAATATATTTGCGGGTTTGGCAGGTTTGTATTGAAAAGGAGCTGTCGTAATGCATCACTTCCCTTGCAGAGGCCAAGATCTCTTCTAAGGACAGTTCTTAACAGCGAAATTCAAGAGGGAAGCTCAGGGTAGTTGCTGTGATATGACTTCATTAATGGAAATAGAAATAAATCCATTGAACCCTACCGAGTAATTCAAAGGGGCAGATTCTGGTAGCTAAAAACATAAATGAGGTTACGAAGGATATCAGCAGAAAATCGAAGAGCTCAGTGTTCG
Organism: Pinus albicaulis; assembly: GCA_034641835.2. Taxonomy (NCBI): domain Eukaryota; kingdom Viridiplantae; phylum Streptophyta; class Pinopsida; order Pinales; family Pinaceae; genus Pinus; species Pinus albicaulis. The sequence continues at coordinate 1,511,122,937 of CM076582.1, read as the reverse complement.
GCATTGATAAATACAAATTTCAGCTCAAGGCTCAAGGAGGCGAGAGTACCATGCACAAACACAAGCAACCTCAAGGTTTTATTGCAGCAGATTTTCCTCTTTTAGCCAAGTACAGAATATTTGTATATTTTATTCTTTATGTCCTGTTTATGAGGAGATTTTCATCCTCAAAATTTACCTCATAAAACAGCAGCAAAGTACTTGCACCAGTTCAGCACCGTCAAACAGCATAGGCGGGTTTTTCTTTCAAAATTGTCTTAAATTAGATCATTAAATGTATATCACCTACCTCATTCTCTAGAGCTTTCTATTTCTCTTATAAAAATGGGGAAGAAAGACATTGTAAGGGTTCCAGATTTCTATCAGCAAACTGTGCAGTGAAAGGCTTTGTATACATCTTGTAAAGTTTTTGTATGAAGGCTCAGAGCTCGTAGGGTCTCAGTGAGGAGGAGTTATAACTGTAACGAGGATTCTAGTCTTTGGTATCCCGCAGTATGTAATCTCTTCTTATGCGTTAATATAATATCTCATTTCGTGCTATTTATTTTCTTGTATCATGTTCTAGAATGCGAGTGGCTCACTGGTCTTAAGTAAGGATTCATCCTAGTTGGTGCCCATACTTGGATTAGTCAAGCACTTTAAATAGGCCTAGTCATGGTATATTGTTCCATGTTCATTTCATCCATATTTTCTGCTATATTAGTTACTTGAGGAGGGTGCTTTTAAAACGCCATTGTCATGTATGGATTCTTAGTTGGATAAGCCCATATGTGGTTTTGTTGTGTATATGGGTATCAGCCTCACGCTAACTAGTATCTTCTTCATGTTTCTTCACTGCATCCACTTTCTGATATTTGATTTATGTGGCATATTATTTGAACTGGCCCTCTTTGCAGTAAGCTGTCTCTTAACTGTCTGATGCTTTTGTATTGGAGTTTTGCATGATGTTCCTACATTATTCTTATCTTTGTATTAGCTTCTGAGAGAGTTTGGTTCCATTTAAACTAATTTCCTTGTTTTGCAAGAGATAGTAAGAGAGCTTTTGGATTGACAACCCAAGCTATATTTCATGCTCCCTTGCTATGATAAGATGTCCTAGGCACTGGTCTATGGCAACTCTAGGTTGTCTCTAGGAGTGACAGAATTGTCGACAACACTTCCCATCCGCTGCCATCAATCTCGGCGTTACTCACGTGCCGCATCATTCTTTTCTTTCACTTGCCATCGATCTCTTTATGCCCTAGCCGCCTCTGCAAGACGTCCGCTCAATATATCTCAGCCCTCTCCATTAGTCGTCCTTTACTGTTCGATCTCTAAGCTATCTGCTCATCTCCACGCTGCATTCAAGCTCTAATCAAGCCTCTGTCCCGTGACGTTCCTATCTCCCATTCAATTCTACACGTCGAGTTGTCTCTGCCTTCAAAGTATTCTCTTACGTCGTCCAGCTCCGTCAACTTCAACCTGCAACTTCAAAAAAAAAAATGCACGGCTCATAAACATTAAACCCTTACATTGCGTTAGGCTTAGTTTTAGATTCGATTTTATGATAGTGAATATAGAGCTTTGTGATTCGATTTTAAATGTTTTAGTTTGATTTTAGATTTAGTTAAGTTTTATAGATTTTAGTTAGGATTAGAGTTGGTTTATATTAGTTTTAGTTTAGTGATAGCGTAGGTTTTAGATTTTAAATTTTTTAAGTGTTAGTTTTTGTTTAATTTTTAATTTCTAACTTTTATTTCAGTTTAATTAGATTTCATTTGTGTAGTTAGGTTCTAAGTTTAGTTTTACATATTGACCTTTTTTTTTTAGTTTTAGTTTTAATTAACTTTAGAGTTTAACTTTAGTTTTGTTAAATTAGAATTTTTTTACATTTAGTTAGTCTTAGATTTAGCTTTTGAATTCAAAAAATAAAAAAATATAAAATATAAAACTCCAAAAGATATTTTAATTTTTTTTCTCAGAGTTTAATTTTTCAATTTAAGTTTTGATTTCATAAAAAAATAAAACAAAACAAAACAATAAAAAATTCTCAAAATTCTCAAAAAAAAAAAGAAAAAAAAATTATCTTTTATATAGTCAAATGAGCTTTGAATTTTTTATCTTAAGAATGACTATATAAAATCTTTGTCTGGATCGAAACTCATTGAAACATTTTAAATCCTGGCATTTTCATCTTATTATTTCATGGTTGTGGTGTTTTCAATTGAATATCATTGTGATCAATCGTGTTTCAATAAGCAGCAGTTAATCGTTACTTACTTGTTTGTAATTGCGTAACGGGATTTTGTTTGACTCCATAAGGCACTGGTCTTAAACGTGAAATCTAATTTAGATCTGTGGAATCTCGTTCATTCTATCAAGTATTTGATGTTTTAGCTGTGTCTCCTGGATTTGTCATCCTCATTTATAATAGGGTCTACCTCCCTTAGCTTGCAAGGAGACAGCTTAAATAGAAAGATTGGGGATAAGAGTGACAGCCCCCAATCTGAGCCGTTGTCGCGGTGTCTTGACAATCTGTGTGACAACACCAGGAAACATCCCCAACTAATCTTGAAAGGTATTACCTGTTTATTCCCTCCACATGACACTAGACCATTGCAGTGTTTACATAAGAATGCAGTCTGGGATAATGGGTACCACTGTTAGGGCTTTTGAGGTTGTTGAATTCATCTTCCTAAGTCAAATTTAGATTTTTTTTGGTTCTTGCGTATATTGAATGCAATTATGCAGAAAACTCTAAGGGGTTACAACAATTACTATCCATTTTCCAACACAAATTAACTATAATCTACAACATAACTCTTCAACATGTTATAGTTAAACTAGATTGCATCCAACAACTCTGGAAAATGATTTTTTTCTAGCGCCTACAACAATGCTAGAAAATGGTGATATTGAAGTGCCAGTGCAAAGTTATAGTTTTCTTACCTTCAAAAAACATTATTATTGAAATTAAGGGGTCAATAAAGTGCACATTCTCCCTAGGAATTCATGTTTAAAAGTGTAACTAGGTCGGTCTTCATATTGACTATGTAACTATGTATTTTATGTAAAGAAGAAGACAAAGATAATAAAATGTATATTTGTTGTACTTGCTACATGGGTTTCATGAGCAAGATTTTATCTTAGGTTAATAGACTTCTTCTTGATGTCTATTTAGGGTTTGTCTTCTGTTTATAAATGTATTCAGTGTCATGTATATGAAGAACCTAGTCGTCATTGAATACTCTAAGACCTTGTCCTAAAAATTGTGGAAGAATGGATTGAAATAGTTCTTATATCAATGCTCGAAATAAATGATAAAGTCGGCCTTCACACTCATAGTCAAGTCGGCCTACAAGCTAATGGATGGTTGGCCTAAAGACAGGAACACTGCCACTATATATACACAGTGTCTGCGGTAAATTACAAACCAAGTTTCTGCGGATCTCTCTGAGGTAGTAGTGCGGAATTTCTGGAGGAGATTGCGGATTCCTCTGCGGTTTAAAAGAGGAAATACAATGCAGGTTTAAAGAGGTCAACAAGTGCGGATTTCTCTGTGAATAAATGCAATCCTCTCTATGGAAAGACAATATTAAAGTTCAGGAAGAAAATGCGGTTTTTCTTCAGGGTATAATAATGATTGTATGCGGACTATTCTATGCCAGCAAGTGCAAATATCTGAGATAAGATAACAGTGCAGACTGTTATATGCCAACAAGTGCAGATTTCTGAGATAAGATCACAGTGCATACATTTTTTTGTTCTCGGGAAGGATACAACTTCGAGTGCGGATATGTCTGTCAGATAAAGTTTGGTTTAAATATGAAGTTCAGGTAGCATTGAAGTATGTCAACATGAGGATCTATTTGAAGTAATGTGAATGCACTAGACCAAGACTAACAACCGTAAGTCTTAGTGAAGGCCATGTGGAGAGAATGGATGGACACATCATTCTGGTCTTCACCTGGAAGACAGAATGGAGGATTGGGTAATCATCTAGCATTCGATACTCTTTGAGAATGAGATAGGACATTCAAGATAAAAGTAGTCGAGGACTGATATTCTTTGAGGGCTGGCTACCCAAGAGAAGAATAGCCCAGGAAGGCCATACTCCGGGAACACCTAGGTGGCGTATGTACCTTGGAGAGACAATGACTTTGGTGTCTCTAAGTCATGTGTCTCGCCAACATTGTAACCCATTGTCTCGTTGAGAGATGGGGTTGTTAGTCAAGGCCTTGGACTAGGACAATGCTGGTTGATATGATGCTATACAGATGTGATTACCAATCTGATTCTTCTTATGAGATTCTTCAGTTTGAAAGTAACCATGTACCTGTATGAATACCTCCCTAGTTAAGAGGGAGTGTTGAAAAGTGTAACTAGGTCGGTCTTCATATTGACTATGTAACTATGTATTTTATGTAAAGAAGAAGACAAAGATAATAAAATGTATATTTGTTGTACTTGCTACATGGGTTTCATGAGCAAGATTTTATCTTAGGTTAATAGACTTCTTCTTGATGTCTATTTAGGGTTTGTCTTGTATTTATAAATGCATTCAGTGTCATGTATATGAAGAACCTAGTCGTCATTGAATGCTCCAAGACCTTGTCCTAAAAGTTGTGGAAGAATGGATTGAAATAGTTCTTATATCAACGCTGGAAATAAATAATAAAGTCACCCTTCACACTCACAGTCAAGTCGGCCTACAAGCTAATGGATGGTCGGCCTAAAGATAGGAAGATTACCACTATATATACACAGTCTCTGCGGTCTATTACAAACCAAGTTTCTGCGGATCTCTCTCAGGTAGTAGTGCAGAATGTCTGGAGCAGATTGTGAATTCCTCTGCGGTTCAAAAGAGGAAATACAATGCAGGTTTAAAGAGGTCAACAAGTGCGGATTTCTCTGTGAAGAAATGCAGTAAAGAAGTGCGGTCCTCTATGCGGAAAGACAATATTAAAGTTCAGGGAGAGAATGTGGTTGTTCTTCAAGGTATAATAATGATTGTATGCGGACTATTCTATGCCAGCAAGTGCGGATATCTGAGATAAGATAACAATGTGAATTGTTCTATGCCAGAAAGTGCGGATTTCTGAGATAAGATCACAGTGCGGACATTTCTGCGTTTTCAGGAAGGATACAACATCGAGTGCGGATATGTCTGTCAGATAAAGTCTGGTTTAAATATGAAGTTCAGGTAGCATTGAAGTATGTCAACATGAGGATCTATTTGAAGTAATGCGGATGGATCTGAGATATGGTGAAGATGTGGTGCGGATCACTATGATGAATCACTATGATGTATGTTGTTGTCTAGTCTAAAGAAGAGATTCAAGCAAACACTCTTATATGTACCTACAATCTATGACGGAATCAAGTCTATAATATGAAGGCCTTAGATGGATGTGAAAGTTAAGGATCATTGCTAGATAAGAAAAAAAGAGGAAGGTAAATCTATGATTTACCTTCTCTCTCATAATTCATAGAAGAAAGGTCAGTGCAGGATAATGAAGAAAAAGAAGGACCAACAATAGTATCAAGGTCTTGGAGACATTCATAGGTCAAGGGTCTAAGTCTAGGCCATGGTACTTGTCATTTGAAGATCTATAAGAAGGATTTCTCGTGGGTTTTCCTCTCCAAGAGGGAGAGGTTTTTCCCTGGCTCTAGGAGCCTAATTTGTGTGTCACGTGTATTTTGATAATTGACTTGATGAAAGATTAAATAAGATAAATAAGAGAAGACATAAGTAATCCAAGTAAGCTCAAAAGTAATTATCAAGAAGAGAATTTGAATTAATCTCTAGCCCTCCAAATTCTCAATAATTCCTAACTATGAGTATCACCCAATGTAATCTGTGCTATGCAGACTATTCAAAATTACTAGAAATTTGGTGAACTGAAACTAATATAGGATGGATATGGTCATAGTTTAATGTTTTACTTTATGAAGTCAATGCCAAAAAGAATATCAAATGTGCAAGTATTTTAAAGTCACCCAATTGCATTTCAAAAGGGCATTATAATCTTTCCCTAATACATTGAGCCTTTAGTTAATGATTTTGTTGAGCTCCAAAAGTTGCTCTGCCATTCCTGCCACTGCAAAGTCACTATATCTATATATGTTTCATTACGAGCCTAGCCTACATGATTCTGATGAGCTCAAAAACTTCTTGTGTCACTGAAAATTCACCATATATGTTTCTGACATTGTATATGGCTTACTTTTTGAGACTATGATTGGGCATTCTTTGGTGCTTCTGGTCCACTGGAAGCAATAGCATCAATAAAGGTTATCACTACTGGGTGGCTTCACCCCACAATCAATCAATTTGTAAAGTTGCTTACTCACATGACAATTTTTTGCTAATAACCAGGTGACAATGAACCAAGCTTTTTATTTTGATGCACCGTTATCATTTCAATGAATATGATTGTTGTTTCAAATTTTCTTTCTAGTGACTATGCATATTGAATTATTTCAATTTGCATGTTGATATTGTTGGAAGAATACATAGCCTAATGTTACAATTGATACAGTGTCAAATGTGAAGCAGCAACATGAAGTGCATGTTGGTAAGATAACTTGATTAGACTTTACGATATAGTATAAACATGTTTGAACACTGGTCATACTTATCAAAAAATCAAGATGCATACTTATCTGTTCAAATCTTGTAGGGGACATGATAACTAACTACATTCTCCCTAGGAATTTCTACACAAGAATAACTTTAAAGTCATCCATCTATAATATGTTAATGTATGCAAGGCCCTTCCACTAGTCTAATTGTACATGAACTATGAATGCAACCCTAGTTGTTTCATTATCCTTAGTATTGATTACCTTAATTGGAAACATTACATGATCCAAATCTAAGTTAAAGTTCAATTTCTAAACCCTAAACCCCAATTTCATTACAACCAAACATGAATTTTAGTTCATTACAAGTATATTCCAATAAGAGTTGCAAATCTTTCAAAACTCTTCCAGAGGAAAGATAAGTATTGGCTTCTTTGTTCAGATTGTAAAAATCAGGATGTAATAAAAGAATAGCGTATTGATTTAAAAAAAAAACAGAGCACCACATGATGTTTTTTGTAACCTCTAGATGGAAAACCGCTTAGAGCATTTGAATATTATGAGAGTGAGAAATCAAACATGAATTCTAGTTCATTACAAGTATATTCCAATACTAAAGATATGAACATATGAGCAACAAAAAGGAGAACAAGCAAGTAGAAGGAGGACAGACAAAAAACCAGTAACACATGAATCTTTGAAATCTTTCAAACTTTTGTAAAGAGCAAACTATATTGATCTTGAAAAGCCCAAAATACACAAAAGTTGTTTCCCAAAGAGTTTTGAAGCATGTCCTTCTTTTTCATACATTATATATAAAAATGTATCAAACTTTAAGATCCATAATATCCGGGAAAGAAACCATATAATATTACAATATTTTCATGATACAATTTACTAAACAAAGTCTATCCCTATTAACAAAAAACCCTTAGCAAAAAACCCTAGCTTGCAATGGCCTCTGTTGCCTCTGCAAGGAGTCTTAGCTTGTCACGTTTTGAGATTTCCCTCGTGGTTCTTGCTCTTTTGTTTTTCTTCTATGGGGTCTTCTAAGTTGTTGGAGCTTGTGGCACCGATTATGCTAACAACCCCTCCTTATCTCTAGCAAGCTCATCTTCATTTTCATCTTCAATGACAATGGGCTCCTTAAGCTTGGGATTCATTTTAGCTTTAAATGCCAGCCTTAGTTTGTTCATGGGTCTGGTTCTTGACCTCCTTGCATAATCTGTTATAGAGTTTGTTCATGGGTCTGGTTCTTGGCCTCCTTGCATAATCTATTATAGAGTTTGTTCATGGGTCTGGTTCTTGGCCTCCTTGCATAATCTGTTATAGGGTTTGTTCATGGGTCTGGTTCTTGGCCTCCTTGCATAATCTGTTATAGGGTTTTTTCATGGGTGTGGTTCTTGGCCTCCTTGCATAATCTGATATAGGGTCAGGTTATATAGGATCTTCACCCTTCTTTTGGCCTTCCTCCATAGTCTCATCTTCCTCAGTCTCCTGGACTTCTAACTAGTTTTTTCTCCTATTAGGTTTTTCTGTTGTTTTTCCAGTAGCTTGTGGACTTCTGTCGGCCTGTATAACAACAATTTTCTTCTTCTTATGCCTTTCGGAAAAGGTGTGTCCCAATGTCCTCCTCGGTTGTTGTGCTTTCTTGTTCATTTCATGGGTGTACAACATCTTGATCAAACCATGGTGGTATACATCATGTGGGTACCAAACCCTCCTTTTTCTTGCAAATGCCACCATCTTAAGCAAGCTTTGATGATGGTAAAAAAGCAGGTTCATCCTGTTAAAACCTGCCAAATGTACAAGAAATCACATATGATATAATTTTTTTTTTTAAACAACCATCACATGTTAGATAAAGATGAATCTTCCTCATATGATCAACCCATTCTGCCTTTAAAAATTGTATGTGCACCCCAACGCTCCAGCGAGGGTCATGGCTATAATCCTTCACAAAATAATTTAGATTTACCATCTGTCTTTTAAACCATCTTTCCCCCTCAGCTGGTGCTTTAGTTGCCTCAACAATGCTTTCTTTTGTTACCTGAAATAGAAACCCCTGAACCCTAGCTCTATTGCAATTAAAAGAATCAATGAAATCATTGGTTAGCTTAAGATAAACCCGGTCAAGAGTTGAAAAATCAGCTCCGAGCCAGCTTCTCTGAAGATTGCAAAAGTGTCATGCCCATACACTTGTAAGAGCACTGATACATCGGGCTCATAGCTATTGAGGTGGCCACTCTTTCCCATCTATCCAGCTAGCAGGTTCCAAGAATTGACAAATTCAACTTTTTCCCCTTGCATGCTCTATTGAATTGGAAATGGTTACCAGCGCATAGAAAAAGGTTCCCACCACCTCGGATTTATCAAACCCTTATTTTTTCAAGTGGCATAGGTGGAACTAGGTCAAATGGATAATACATTTATTTGAATGCAAAGAACCCATGCATGCAATTGGTTTCCATTGACTTGGTCAAACATTTGTTTTTCATGCACTTGGTTGCCACCCTTGGATTTGATAAACCCTTGCTTTTCATGCACTTGGTTGCCACCCTTGGGTTTGATAAACCCTTGTTTTTCATGCACTTGATTATCAAACACTTGATTTTCATGCACTTCATTGCCACTACATACAGTAAGAGCTACAAATACACTAGTTGTACACCAATTATTTTATCAAACCACAAGCTACTTTATCAAACCTGAAATATACCAATTGTACACTTAGTTGCCACTGGATACAATGGGCCTACTCTTTCAAACCTGAAATATACTAGTTGTAGACTTGGTTATCACTACATACATTAGGCCTATTTTATCAAACATGAAATATACCAGCACGTACAGGCTACAACAGTGCCGAAAACTAACTCATCTCACAACGCTTTTTCTCTTCAAATCTTCTTCAATCTATGTTAAAGGAGCATTACGATATGAGCTAATATCAGTAACAATACGATATGAGCTAATATCAATAAGTACCTCTTTACTCACTATTTCGTATTTCCTCACTATTCCCCCTTTTGGTTTGTGGTTTCAATCATGAACAAGGTGGAGACTCCAATCACTTCCTGCTCTCTTATGGTTGTAGTTGGGTTAATTGTATTGTATTCTAGCCTTGGAGTTTACTAGATTTCCCTTGCCCTCAAAATATGGGAATCTTTGGACATACATCCTTTAAATAACTTCTAAAACTCAATGCCCAAGCACATGTGGACACCACAAATTAAGGGGTTAATAAGTTAAATGCACCCACAAAACAACGATAGTGATAGCCATGGTTGTTGGATTGGGTTATGAGAACCTAGGTGTGATGAAAACACCCACTTTGCCCATAAACCATGGCCCCTCGTGTAAGGACATATGACATGGGGCCCTGAAAATTCATAATGCAAAAAAACCTTTAAAACATAGAAGGTGGTTAAAATTTATGGACCATGTTTTCATAAGCCAATGATGAAGAACTACAATGAAAGGCTACAACCCATTATATATGTATATGAGACCATGGGTTTTGTAATGAATAATGTATTCAATAACCCCCTATATCTATAATTTTAGCACTTAATTAACATTGAAAACTCCCATGTATGGAGTCAAAGGAGAGGAGGAATTCCATTTCTAAGGGTGTGCCTCTCCTCAACACACCACCACATTGGCATAACAATGACAACATAGTGACTTACTCATAAATGACATATTATCTTATCAAGATGCATTTAGTTGCTTTCCAATAAATAGGTGATGTCGTTGGACATGTATCCCTTCCCTAAACCTAGGTTTGTAGTTGTGAACTAGTAATAATCTAAAGTAGTCACGAAAAAATTGATAGTGCTTTGAGTTGGTGTTCTCATGAAGATTGAAAAAAATGCGGCCAATCCAAACTAGAGTTTTGGACTATAACTGGTCCTTCCCTTGTCTCTCTTATATTGCCATGTCAATTTTCCTTTTTCTAACTCATTTATTGTCTTTCACTTTTCCTGTAGATATTGTAATCAATCTATTGCCTCATCATTGAGGAGTACAAATAATGGTTTAAGAACTAAATTCCATGACAAGGCTATCTCATGACTTAGTGCAAGAAATATGCATATGCAATATGAGGTTAGAAATCAAAATAGAGATATGATTATGACTCTTTAGAGAGTCGCTATTGTAGTGAATAAGGAAAGAATTCATATTCAAGCTTTTAGAAGTAATAAGTTTTCTTTATGTAGGAAGGATGATGCATAATTCTTAAACATTAATTGGAAAATAACTAAAAATTCCTTCTTGTCGGACCCAAATTTGTGTCATGATTGTCTCATAATGGTTTATAAGGTATATTTGTAACCATACATAAATGTATATGCTTGAATATGTATGTTAATTTTATACAAAGTCTAACGAATGTGATCATATGCTTCCAAACGAATGCGGTCATATGCTTCCAAACGAATAGATTTATTCTTTGTAATAGGGTTTTTTTTTTGAGTTATTTGCAGAAAAATCTGCATCTAGATTGATTTAAAATTGAAGCTTGCAGTTGGCCCCAAATTTTGAACACCCCCCGAACTCCCAAATGACCAAATTTATCGTAACACCACGATTTTCATTCAATCCAGTATCTAGGTCATATGAAAAGCATACACCAAGATATCTGGGTAATCGAATACCACACCACGATTTGAAATAAAAGTCAATTTTGGTCTCAATTTTGGTTTTGTATATGAAGTCACTGTAGTTTTGATTTTGATAAACCCTCCTCCCATGCCTCGAATTATTTAAAAGAGCTACATACCAGTTAAACTAGGGAAGAGCTACATACCAATTACGTGTTTCGCCTAGAGGTGTGTGCCCTCAGTCAAGCCTAGTGATCCGGTGGGGATTGTGATCAATCTAGGAGGGTGGAGTCTTATTCAGGCCTAGGAATCCTCGACCAATGAATGGTGGGATATACGGTAAATCATAGAGACTGGAGTCTCAATTACAGCCTAGTGATCGTTGGATAAGACTGTGGATTGCGATAAAGCCTAGAGACTAGGAGACAATAAAATTTCTCACAGTGTAGGTGGAGAAATCTGGTGGCATCCATGCTTGTTCAGAGCCTAGTGATCCAGTGATGATTGCAGTAAAGCCTGGTTCTATTGATGAGGGTGAGTTGGTTTAGCCTCAAGAAGCCTTGGTTTATTTTGGTTATGATTCCCACATTCATGATTGGAATATGGCACGGGGGTGATTGGTTGAAATAAAGATTTGGTTCAGCCAATCTATGGTCTGGGGGTATGTGGAAGTTCCAAACCTGGTTGCCTTTTGCATTCATTAATAAAAGTTCATTTTCCTTGGTATTTTATGTGCAAATATATTGATTCATGTGTGGCATTTATGGTTCTTGTATCCTTGTTATTTTTGTTGTTTATATGTTGGTTATGAGTATGTTTTATGACAGTAATGATGTATGGCTCTCATCATGTTTTGATTTATAAATGAATGAACAATGAACATATGACCTAACAGATGATAACGCAGCTAATGTGATAACACATTAATGCTTCTTAGCAATTCTCAGATAAGTATGGGACCCCTATGTTCAGATCTATTATTATGACCTGTAAAATGCATATTTGTGACATGTTTGAGGAATTCTTTGTCATGGATAGTAGGGGTCAAGTCAAGTCATTGATCAAATGTTTGCATTAGTAACTTTTTCTCAATGTTATTTATCATTTCTGAAGCTTTCATGAAGTTCTAGATAGTGGCCTAAGTCTTGACCGTAAAAAAGTGGCACATAATCTGGGGTCACTAACATAGATTTAGCTGAAAATGTCCATAGTCGTTGGCTTTCCCTTATTGTGGGAGGGACTAGAGGCCTACAATCGCATGCATGCCTTTTCAAGGGAGCGAATAGGGAGTTAGATCAGTGAAAAACTAAGTTTCCTCAGGGGTTGGTCACCTGGAAAGGTTAGTTGACTCCTGGAGTTTCTGTAGCATGCTTGGAAGGTTAGTTTGGTTTGGTTTGTCGGTTCCACCTCCTTAACTATACATGGGGCGTTGAATCACATCATATTAGCCTCTCGTCGCATGTTTACCACAGTAGGCCAGGTAACTTAGATAAATGTGGGAGTGTGTTACATATGTTTTGCACCTCATTTCTTGATTCATTCTTGTGTAACTTAATTCCCTTTCTTTGAGCTACCCATGCTAAAGTTTTAATCATCGAAAATCAAAAAAAAAATTCTATGATTTCACAACTATAAAATGCTATAATATCTTATTTCACACCAGAACCCTTACAATTTTAAAACATTATCAAAGGGTACTAATTTAAATACATTCCTTCAAGCTCAAGACGTGTGGTAGAGACTCCCCAACGTATAAGTTCGTTAGTTTTTTTACCAATTTTTATCAATCATAAAATTCAAGCTTACTCATGGCAGCCAGTTATTACTGCATATATCTTTTGTTGGCATCACTATTGATAAACCCTATCCATATTTTAGAATCAAAAGTGTTCTACTTTCTCCATTCAAATTTGACAAGGTTATCATTAGGTATGCTTCCTTTGGTATACCAATACACCTTATTTTCTATATACATTTTGTGTATATTCTTTCTTTTACAATGCACTTATGGTTTTGAGTATTTCACTATATTGCTATAGTCTTCCCCTTTTCAGATTGCTTCCCATGCATGGATAAGATCACTCTTTTATTAAGATTCGAAGGTCTATTTTACCATCAAATACTTCCTTTATTGCTCTTATATGTTTTTTTTTTGTAATTTAACAAAAAACTTGAAACTATTAACATACATTCATTAAGTAGACAATCCTTTACTTTCAAGGTGATTCATATCCAACACCCTCTCCTCTTTCTTAAACATATCTACTTAATGTTTTATAAAAAAATTTAACCATGTATTGTTAGCTTATTTCATTTATGTTTTTCTACACATGTATGTCTCCTTATTATCACTTTCAAACAACTATTTACTCTCTTAGGCGCCCAACACATTAGTTCTCGTAGGTAAGGGTGCCTCAACAATAATTCAATTAGTATAATAGAGTTTGTTTCAATTATTCATAGGAGAGTTCTTTCACTTTTCTTTGCTACCTCATCTGATACGAATATGTTATTTGAGTTGTAGTCAAGCTCATAGGCCACAATGTTGAACCCTTCAGCTCCGATACCACACAGTGACATCCCCTTTCGTCTTAATTTTCCAATATACAAAAAAAGAGGATTAAATTCTTACTTTTATACTTAACTTGTTTCAGGGCTAATTTACAAAGGTCTGATATTATTACTATTCCTAATATAGCAATTAAAGGATTGCTAGATTAGGACCATGATGTTGATTTTATGACACAAAATCTTTCCATCTCAAAGTTCTGTACCATGTGATTATGAGTTCCCTGACTCTAGTAAAGAAATATGGTGTTCACAGTTGCATTTGGTTCATAGTTTCTGCACGATTATGTTATGTAATATTTATTGTTATATTTATATGCACAATATGGGATTAAGTGTGGTTTCGACACTTGTATTATTGATACGTTGTCGACTTGAACTCACAATAAGACTTAGATTAACACACCAGATGTGGGTGTTCTATGAACTTTCTCGAGGGATAGTTGCCCACCCTAACATTCGGTACTTGAGATTTTTTCCTCGCTCCACGTGGTACTGTTGGCTCTGGTGGGGAGTGGAGTTACCATGGTAACTACCCCACTCTTCCCTCGACCTCAACTCGATCATTTGCAACCTTGCATGCTGGAAAGTTTAACTCTGCAACTCGAATGCTCTTGAAGTGGTTGTTGCGAGGTCTTGCCTCCCATCGAGGTATTACATGCAATATCTAATTTGGTTCTCCAAAAATAATGTGTTCTTATCTGTTATGGTTCCAATTCTATGATTATCCCATTTTGAACCCTAATTTCTTCCAAATTGTTTGTGTACAAGAACTTCCCTTTTGTTGAGGAATACTAGTGCAAATGGGGACGGGGTGGAGCTCTTATTTTCCCTGTTCCCGTATTGAGGTAAGTCCTCTGTGTGACTTGATCACTTCTGGTATTTTTCTTGGACACAAGGAGCATTAAAGAAACTAATGGAGTATTCTTGGTTTTTGATAAATTTCCATGCAGTTTCCTCAAAATTTATGAGGAAGCTAGTCACTTTATTAATGACAGGTATATTGTAGATAACCTTGTCCCATTCTACTGCCATGCTCCTCCAAGTATTAGCAAAATGGTCCAATTAGGTTCTTTTATTTATAGTCGCCTTTCGACCTTACTACCCCAAAGTTTTAACAAAGAGACTATTATGGGTAATGCCAACTAAAATTTGTGGACCAGGGTTATGGGAAACAGGTCGCTCGCTATCAAATTGCTCAAGTAAATGAAAGGCACTATCCTTCTTATGCTCAGGTTGTTCCCTTTTAAATTAATTTTTTTCCCTTTTTGACATGCTTTGACCTTATTTTCCTCACAGGGGAGGTCTTCTTCTCGGCCTTCAAAAGACGGCTTGGGTTGTGCTCTTGTGAGTGACCAGGTTATGATTTTCAAGATTTTTGTTTGGCCTCCAGGTGTCTATGAGGTTATATTGCACCTTTCAACCTAGGGTTCAGGAGTTAATTCCATGTACCTTTTTTTGAATGGATAAGAAATTTTCTTTTAGTTGTCTTTCGAATATGGGCTTCAACCCTCTACTGTGGAAATTCTAAGCCTGAGACCTAAATTAATTATATTTCATTATGGCTTGGAGCCAAAAGTGGTTTTTGTTTGTTTATAATGTGACTCTTAGTTGTTCAAAGACCTTGAAACCTGAGACCTAAATTAATTATATTTTATTATCGCTTGGAGCCAAAAGTGGTTTTTATATGTTTATAATGTGACTCTCAGTTGTTCAAAGACCTCAAAACTTCCTTTATACGATAGGTTCTTATTGATGCCTTCGTGGACTTGATATGAATTTATATTTTTCTTAGTTTTATTGTAATGCCAACCATAATTTTTTGTATTGTAGTTACGCTTTTAGTTACGATAATTTATTGCAACTAGGGTTTGTAAAACCTTTTTCGCTCCCTTACTGCAACTTTTAGACATTGGTCATTCATTTTTCTTACTATTCTTATTGATGCCTTCGTGACCTTGATATGAATTTATATTTTTCTTAGTTTTCTTGTAATGCCAACCATAATTTTTTGTATTGTAGTTACACTTTTAGTTACGATAATTTATTGCAACTAGGGTTTGTAAACCCTTTTTCACTCCCTTACTGCAACTTTTAGACATTGGTCATTCATTTTTCTTATTATTATTATTTAGTAGTCTTAAAATAGACTTCATCTGATTCATGAGTTATGCAATCTACTGTAATAATTTTATTTTGGTGTTATGACTGTGTTAGTTTCCTTTTGATAAGGCTAATGATTATTATAAAACTTACAGCTTTTGGTGTTACTACTGTGTTAGTTTCCTTTTGATAAGGCTAATGATTATTATAGAACTTATAGAACTTATCCTGGAACTAGGACTGCCTATTCGGCTATTGGAGACGGACTTGGCCATTGTGGCTAACCTAGGTCCCAATCATTACTTATATTTAATTCTTATGCATGCAAAGCATTATTACTGTTAATTTGCACTTTTCGATGCTTATTTTCATTATGTAGTCTATTTCCAGTTATATGTTGGTAACCATAAAAGTCAAGTCTAACATTGTCCCTTGTTCTTATTCCTACTACCAGCAACCAAGAGGCAAGTTGAATCCAATCTCTACTAACACCTCTGGAACACTTAGTATATTTATATACTTGTATGGACTATGACCTCCTTTTGACTTTTATCTACCGTGAGAACTAACCTGCATACTATATCGATATTTATATAAAGATTTCCATTGTAACATTTAAACATCTTTCCCACAAATAATATGTCCTCCTTTTGACTTTTATCTACCGTGAGAACTAACCTGCATACTATATTGATATTTATATAAAGACTTCCATTGTAACATTTAAACATCTTTTCCACAAATCCTTTTCACACAGAGCCCTAAGTATAAGCTTATCATACTTTTATTTGAGTAAAAGCTTATCATACCTTTATCTGAGTAAAAGCTTATCATACCTTTATCTGAGTAAAAGCAATTTCACATACTACTATCATTTATAGAAAAAGTTTTATTCTGGGAGAGTCATTATTTACATAAATTACCCATATGCTAAGGTTGAAGTTGTCACGAAATTCACAAGGGATACAAGGTAACTGTTCCCAACCAATGAAAACGACAATCACGTCCAATTCTCCCCTCGAACCAGTTTGTCACTCCCAGAACAATTGCTTGACAATGAACTCATATGCTAAGGTTGAAGCTGTCACGAAACTCACAAGGGAGAAAAGGTCACTCTTCCCAACCAATGAGAATGACAATCACGTCCAATAAAGCTTATCATACCTTTATCTAAGTAAAAGCAATTTTACATCCTACTATCATTTACAGAAAAAGTGTTATTCTGGGAGAATCAATATTAACAAAAATTACTCATATGCTAAGGTTGGGAGAAAAGGTCACTCTTCCCAACCAATGAGAACGACAATCACGTCCAATTCTCCCCCCGAGCCAGTTTGTCACTCCCATAACAGTTGCTTGACAGTGAACTCATATGCTAAGGTTGAAGTTGTCACGAAATTCACAAGGGAGAAAAGGTCACTCTTCCCAACCAATGAGAACAACAATCACGTCCAATAAAGCTTATCATACCTTTATCTGAGTAAAAGCAATTTCAGATACTACTATCATTTACAAAAAAAGTTTTATTCTGGGAGAATCAATATTAACATAAATTACTCATATGCTAAGGTTGGGAGAAAATGTCACTCTTCCCAACCAATGAGAATGACAATCACGTCCAATTCTCCCCCCAAGCCAGTTTGTCACTCCCAGAACAGTTGCTTGACAGTGAACTCATATGCTATCATTTACAGAAAAAGTTTTATTTTGGGAGAATCAATATTAACATAAATTACTCATATGCTAAGGTTGGGAGAAAATGTCACTCTTCCCAACCAATGAGAATGACAATCACGTCCAATTCTCCCCCCAAGCCAGTTTGTCACTCCCAGAACAGTTGCTTGACAGTGAACTCATATGCTAAGGTTGAAGTTGTCACGAAATTCACAAGGGAGAAAAGGTCACTCATCCCAACCAATGAGAACGACAATCACGTCCAATAAAGCTTATCATACCTTTATTAGAGTAAAATCAATTTCACATACTACTATCATTTACAGAAAAAGTTTTATTCTGGGAGAATCAATATTAACATAAATTACTCATATGCTAAGGTTGAAGTTGTCACGAAATTTGTTAGCCAACTATAAAATTTGTCATATCAAATGGTGGCTAAAATTTTTTTTAGCCTTTAAGAAACAATTCATGACCAAATTGTGAGTTATTAAAGTCTTATGAAGTTAACTAATCCTTAAGTTAATCTTCACTGTTGTTTCATTTCAAAGCCCTCAAAGACCCTGTTGTTTACCAAAGGAAAAAACTGCTCATGAAGTTCCATTTTCCCTCATTTTCCCTTCTCCATTTTCCCTCTCCATTTCATCCATAAACCCTTTCATTTACCTCTCATTCCCTCGAAATCCCCTTTAAAGCCTTGTAAAATCCTTTTATAAGGTTTAAAACCCCTTTTTCCTCTTATCGGAACCTCTAAAAAACCTCTGAAAAATCCTCATTTTGGCCTAAAAACCTTAATTTTCCATAAGGCCTTAAGCCCCTTTCGGCCTTAAGCCCCAACTCCTTTTCCGCATATAACCCGCGCCAAGACCAAGCACTAAGTGCTTAATCGCATCGCAAAACTTTGTCGCATCGCAAGTTTAAAATCGCATCGCAAACTTTCATTTAACCCTTTTCTTGGTTCTTTTCCTTTTCTCTGATGCGATCCCGCGATCGTTTATCCGCCGTTGATCTGATTTACTCTGCCCAGATCCAACGGTCCATATCGCTCCATTCTCCAAACCCGTTGTTCCGCTTTTTGCCTTCATGATAAAATCTCCACCGTCAATTTAGTTTTTAGATTGACGGCTCTCGCTCCATCGCAAAATTGGCAATCGCAAAACCCTTATCCTATTCCTTTGACCTCCGTCGATTGCGATGCCCCAATGAGATCTCAGCCATTGAATCCACAAGAACCAACAGCTTAGATTAAATCGTGCTCCGCTCAAAAGCCCTTACCATCGCACCCGCCGATTAAATCTCCATCATTGATCTCTGAAACTGATCCAACGGTCAGCGCTTAATCGCGCAACGCAAAATCAAAAGCCTTGGTATTTTGGACCCTTTCCTTTTCTCCGATGCGATTAAATATTAATCGTCGATCTCTCATAGATCTAACGGCCCACGCTCAATCGCATCGGTGCATTACATTGTCACTTTGCCTTCTCCTCCCGCCGATTGCGATCCTGCGATCAAATCTCCACCGTTGATCTTCTCTGATCAGACGGTCCACATTGCTTCCGCTTTTCAAACCCCGCCCTTTTCATTTCTCCCCCATCGATAGATCTCGACCGTCTATTCCCATGATCCGACGGTCAAGATCTAAACCGCCACTGACCCTACCCACCTTTTCCGCCCGTGCATCTTGCTCTCCATCGCATGCGATCCGCACCATTGGATCTGTTGCCCCTCATCCGATGGTTGAAACTCCATATCGTGCAGTTTTGCGCCTGAACGTTAATGCCAAAAAATTCCGCGAAATGGGCGGTATTAAAAAGACAGGTGTCAAGCAACGAATGATATCGCGTTTTTTGGCCAAAATTCTAAAACCGCCTCAAAGCTGCGCGAAAATCATTATGGTTTTCTGCCAAACCACCTTCCCTCCACAATGTTATTTTTACTTTTAATCCTGGCCGTTGATTTTTAAGATCGGACAGCTTATATTATAACCTGACCCTTTCGCTTGCCCCCCACCTTTGCTCCCAAAGCATTTCACTGAGCAATCTCCGCTGTTGATCTCTGAGATCTGACGGTCCCGGTTTAATCTCACCACCATTTCATTCGCCCCCCATCTTTTCTCCCAAGTGATTCCACCGAATGATCTCGACCGTTGGATATCCTAATCCGACAGCTCTGATTTAACCTCGCTCCCAAAGCCTCCAAAGCAGTTATAGACCTACATTCGTAGGATTTTCATAATATTTGTTTTTTTGTGTGCAGGTTATATGGGTTTTCCCATAGTTTTAAAAATAATGCAAAGGCCAAGGATGACGATCCACAGGCCACTGTCCAAGAAGAAAAGGAAGTTTACAGGATTCAAACTGTGATTTTACCTATGTCTCATGAGCATTGGTGATGTCATAAAACCCTATGCGCGCCTGCAACACAACAAAACACAGTGAATATCAAACAGACGAAGAGTATCAGTGTCAAAGGATAAAATCAAAGCAGAAATGAAGAATTTATGATTTTCAACAAAGTTTAAAGAGATTTAGGCATCAGTTCAAGAATCAAAAGCCTAATCCATAGAGATAAAGAGAGTATTACAGTGTGAAGACCAGAAGATAAAGGTTAAGCCTAATTAGGCCTAAAAAACAGATCAAAAATCAAATTAACAGTGTTTTAAGGAAAACAAAGAGAAATATCATTAAAGGGCCTCCACTGCCACATCAGAGGCTAATTGAACCCTCTCTAGCTACCAAAGCTCCACCTGCGGCCTCAATAAATCTAAGAAGGCATAGTTATTGCCTTAGTTAGTGATATTTTGTTTAAAGCGGCCAGAGTTATTGCAAATCCTACCTGAAAGAGTTCTAAAGTCAACAAATTGTGCTAAGCAGCTAAATACTTAATGAGAACCCATTAATACAGAGGAAATATCAGAAATCTTCTCTGTTGAGCCCCTCAAAGGCCGAGAAGCATTAACTCGTATTAATTGAACTAGATATCTTTTCTCTCATCCCACCTCCTCATTTCTTCTATAAATACTTCTGAAGAAGATGAGATACGGGTTGGTCTCTGAATATCTGATGCATGTAAATAGTTTTCTGAAGCTGCTGTAAGCTCTGTTTGTAATTGAAGATACCTAAGTTGATATGAGCAGTTTGAAGTTGTAGAGACCCACTGGACTTGATGATTGTAACTGGTTTGAGCATCAAATACAAGCTTATTTATGGGACCCTGGTCTACGTCAATGGTGATGTGTTTCTTATTGTAAATTGTTATTTTCCTTTTGTTTCCATTCTGTTCACTTTCTTTGATAAAGAACAGCAAATATAGAGCTAGGATTTACTATTTGCAGTACCCTACTCTCACTGATAAGATTTATCTTCATGTTTTCCTCCTTTGTTTATTTAAGAATGATTCAATACAGTCCAAACAGTTAAGGAAAGTTGGTGAGCCCATGTCTTACTGTCTAAACTTCAAACATTGTTCTTGAATGATATTTTCAGTTTATGCTAAGTAAAGTTGAACTAGGGAAGTCTATGGTTGGCCCTGTCCTCTATTTTTATCTCCAAAAGTTGTATGAAAGTTTCCCTAAGAGTATGTTGAAAGCAGGCTAGGTTCAAAGTCCTTACCTAATCTTAGACTATTCTTTGTTTATCTTAAATGTTATCTTGAAATTTTGCTAATTAAAGAATGAAATAGGGAAGTCTATAATTAGCCCTGTCCTCTAATTTCATCTCCAACAGTTGCTTTGAAAAGTTTCCCTTTGAATATGCTGAAAGCAGGATTGGTTCAAAGTCCTTACTTGATCTTAAGCTATTCTTAATGTTTTAAATGTTTTCTATTGAAAGTGCATCAAAAGTAGGCTAGTTTCAAAGTACTTACCTGATCTTAGATTACTTTTATGTCTCTTCTTAAGTGCATGCCAAAAGCAGGATAGTTTCAAAGTACTTACTTGATCTTAGGCTGCTCTTTGTTCCTTCATCTGTTTGATTTCCCTTCTTATCGTTTCATTCCATAAAATCAACTTAAAGAGATCCTTTGACATAGATGACTTGCCCGATGGACCATTCTTGAACCTTGCTATTTCAATTAAATCCTATTATGACTCCATAGCCTAATGGATTGAAGCTGCTTCTTTCCTATCTTGTTAGCTGAACCAATTCTTTCACTTTCATACACCTTCACCCTTCATTTAGACTTCCTTCACTTTCATATATATTTTCCCAACCAAAACAAACAAAAACCTTGTTCTTCATAACTAGCCTAATATCACACCTAAAAACCTTAAAGATAAATCAATCTTTACACTTATAGAGAGATCCCTCTCTGGATTCAGGAGGGCTAGATCCTAGAATCCCAAAGTGGTTCAAATGTTGTCTCTGCAGCTTTAGTCTTGCCAATCTGCTAAAATTACATAGGCCTAACATTTCTGGCGACTCCGCTGGGGACAGAAGACCAATTAGCCTAGATTGGCTTCATAATAAACATGGTGGTGGAACCATAAAACCTTTTACCTCCTTAAGAGCTAAAAATTTTCCACCTGGCGACTCCACACTCTGCAACTCCCAAAAGACCAAATGACTCCACTGGTAGAAGACTCTGAACTGGTTGACAAGATACAGTGACCTCTTTTCTGATTTCCAAACATGGATTTAGAGATAGACCCAGAAGACAAACATATGGTCCTAATGGAAAAATTGATGTACATGCTTGGAAAGAGAATAGAAAGGTATGAGGCTAATTTAAGCATAGATGATCTAAAGCAGCTCATGCTTGTTTCAGATCAAGAACAAACTCTACCACTACAAGACATGTATGATGAGCAGGATTATAGAGAAAACAATGAAGAAAAACTACTAATCATGATGGAAAAGATGATGTACATGCTTGGAAAGAGAATAGAAAGGTATGAGGCTAATTTAAATATTGATGATATAGAGCAACTCATGCTTTTTTCAAATCAAGAACAAACTCAACCACTACAAGACATGTATGATGAGCAAGATTATAGAGAAAAAAGAAAAGAAAAATTACTAATCATGATGGAAAATATGATGTACATGCTTGGAGAGAGAATAGAAAGGTGTGAAGCTAATTTTAATATTGTTGATCTAGAGCAACCTATGCTTTTCCCTGATCAAACACAAGCTCAATCACCTCAAGACCTAGACAATGACCAATATATGTATGATGATCAAGACTTTATAGAAAATGATGAGCAAGGTTACAAAGAAAGTAATGAAGAAGGTTGTCAGGAAATGCTTGATTTCCTGCCTATATCTTGTACTATGCTGATAAGAGAACTTCATGACCAAATTGCAAAAACTTATAGTGAGCAGTGCTTTGAGGAAACAAGTAGCCACTTAGAAAATGCAGAATCTGATATGGAAGGAGAACCAACACATATAGAAACTCCCCCTCTAGATTATAACCCATCTCAGATTACACAAGAAGAGTGGCATCCTGATAATGTAGAAAAAACAACTCATGAGCCTTGTATCCTAACTAAGTGTCATAGTAATCATGAGGAATTGTTTGAGACAGAAGAAGATCAGGAAACATTAGAAAATCCTCAAGTTTTCCCTGCAAGCACAAGTGAATATCCCCTAGAAGAGGCTCAAGCAGACATCAGGCCTCAAAATCAGCCAACACAAGAGAAAGAGGACTGATGTACATCTGTCCTAAGCAAAAAGAAAATTCCTTCTCTCTTGACAGAGGAAGATATTGATCTAATATTGAACAGACAGCCAGCATCCAAACCTTCATTTGAACAAAACACTTCTACTCATCTACTTACTGAACCTTGTTGTCTTGAACCAAAAAGTAAACTTGTAGATCTGCTCAAAGAAGAGCTAACTGATAACCTAATATGCTTGATTGGTGAAATTGTTTTTTCCAATGATTTTCCAAATTTTGATCAGTTTGATGATGATGATGAGCTCCAAGCAGAAACAAATCATGCAGGGCAACCAACAGTTGATTGGTGTCATGAACTACACTCTCATCAACTTGAAAACAACAATCAACCAATCCAATTCATCAAAAATATTTTTCACATAATTGGGGGTCAGCAATCTATCAGTTGTAATGATGAGGTTGAGAAGAAAGAGGAATCTCTTGAGCAGGATGAAGATAAGGAGCCTTCTCCTGAAAAGGTTGAGGAAATAAAGGATACCCCTGCTCAAGAATATGTTGATCTCTTCACAGAGTACAATCCACTGAATCAGAGCATACCAGGACTACAAGAGGACAACATTGCAAAATATGATGAGTCCTCCAGTTCAGATGACAATGAAGATGAGGAAGACTCTCTTCCTCAAAAGAATATTTGCCTTGATCCAGTAAAGAAAGAAGAAATTTCACTGCTTGTTGATTTGCAGGTGAAAGATGATGATGCTTCCAAGCAACACACTGAAGATATAGTCCTCAAAGCTAATGTCTTAGAAGCAGCCAATCTACCAATCACGGAGGGCCAAAAAGTAGAGAATCTTCATCTTTTCTTTGTTGATCCTTTGGAAGACTGGGTGGAAGCCCCAACTGGCTCAAAATATCAAGCATGGATCCTTTGCAAGAGCCAAATTCATGAAAAGATGTCACCTTCTGTGATAGCCTTGGTTTTGAAGATTAATCTTCAAAATGTACTATGGATACCCCTGACAAGCAGCTAGAGTTTCTTTTTCTTTTTGTCACTAGTCAACTGGCTACATTGGCACTTTTGTATCATATGAAAAGTGTAAATATTCCAAGATAGAATAGGTTAGATAGGAATTTCAATAAAGCTCAATTTTGAGCATTTATTTAGTTGTTGATTTCTGTTTTGAAGAAAAATAAAAATACAAAAAACAATAGAAAAAGAAAAGAGGGCAGAAATGAAAACAAGAAAGGTACAACCCCATACCAAAAAAGAGAAACAACGTCTGAAAGTGTGCAAGCTCAAATGACACTTCTAAAAACACACTTCTAGTTAGTCATACAGCCTAATCATGACTAATTAGTTTTTCAATTTACTGCTGATAGGTTAGTGGATCAGATTTTCCAAACAGCGCAATCTTGGCTTATCAGTAAGGTAGATTAGGATAGAAAAATGAAAGTTCAAACAAGCTCAAAATCTAAACCTATGAAATTCAAAAGAAGAATGGCTCTAATCAAATCAAATCTTGAGCCAAAGATAGAAAATAAACTGGTTCCAATATACTCAAAACTTGAACCAGGAAAGAAAGAGGAAAAGGCTCAAACAAACTCAAATCAGAGTTGAAGAAAGATGAAGGATGTTTTTAAAATTCCAGATCTTAAGCCTTCACAATTTTGTTTTAAGTTTTCTGCAATTTTAGTCTATGTGCAGCTTGTTTCTATGCCATAGATTAGCAGCAAGTTAGACTGTTCAATCTTGGCTTAGCTACTTTTAAATTTCCTGTCTTAGAATTTAGAGAATAAAAATTTGTCAGACAGTCTAATCCTGACAGATAATAGTTAGGTAGAGAGATGTATGAACTCAACTGCTTAATCTGAGTTCATGGAGAAATAAGGGTAGACTTAGATATTTTTATGTTTCCAATAAAAAATAAAATGCTGATGTTTAAGGTTTGCAAGTCCAAATGCACCTTCAGAAGAAAAAATGCTAGGAAGTGGGTTGTGTAGGTAGTTTTTTGAGGAAGAATTTTTCTACTGATATCAAATGCTCTAAATCATCTTACAAGCAGCTGATCAAATAAGAAGAAAGGGTTGTCAAGGTACAAAGCCACTGATCTACATCCAGAGAATACTGATCTGAGGTTCTTGACACCTCCAAGGAGCTGCCATCCCAAGTTGGAGCCGCTGTTAGCCACCTATAAAATTTGTCATATCAAATGGTGGCTAAAATTTTTTTTAGTCTTTAAGAAACAATTCATGACCAAATTGGGAGTTCTTAAAGTCTTATGAAGTTAACTAATCCTTAAGTTAATCTTCACTGCTGTTTCATTTCAAAGCCCTCAAAGACCCCGCTGTTTACCAAAGGAAAAAACTGCTCATGAAGTTCCATTTTCCCACTTTTTCCCTTCTCCATTTTCCCTCTCCATTTCATCCATAAACCCTTTCATTTACCTCTCATTCCCTCGAAATCCCCTTTAAAGCCTTGTAAAATCCTTTTATAAGGTTTAAAACCCCTTTTTACTCTTATCGGAACCTCTAAAAAACCTCTGAAAAATCCTCATTTTGGCCTAAAAACCTTAATTTTCCATAAGGCCTTAAGCCCTAGCTCCTTTTCCGCATATAACCTGCGCCAAGACCAGGCGCTAAGTGCTTAATTACAGCGCAAAAATTGCCGCATCGCAAGTTTAAAATCACATCGCAAACTTTCATTTGACCCTTTTCTTGGTTCTTTTCCTTTTCTCCGATGCGATCCCAATATTGTTTCTCCACCGTTGATCTGATTTACTCCACCCAGATCCAACGGTCCATATCGCTCCATTCTCCAAACCCATCGTTCTGCCTTTTTCCTTCATGATTAAATCTTCACCTTCAATCTAGTTTTTAGATCGACGGCTCTCGCTCCATCGCAAAATCGTCAATCGCAAAACCCTTATCTTGTTCCTTTGACCTCCGCCGATTGCGATGCCATGATGAGATCTCAGCCGTTGAATCCGCAAGAACCAACGACTCATATTAAATTGCGCTCCGCTCAAAAGCCCTTACCATCGCACCCGCCGATTAAATCTCCACCGTTGATCTCTGAAACCAATCCAACGATTAGCGCTTAATAGCGCAACGCAAAATCAAAAGCCTTGGTATTTTGGCCCCTTTCCTTTTCTTCAATGCGATTAAATCCTAACTGTCGATCTCTCCTAGATCTAATGGCCCGCGCTCAATCGCATCGACGCATTACATTGTCACTTTGCCTTCTCCTCCCGCCGATTGCGATCCTGCGATCAGATCTCCACCGTGATCTTCTCTGATCAGACGGTCCACATTGCTTCCACTTTTCAAATCCCACCCTTTTCATTTCTCCCCCATCGATAGATCTCAACCGTCTATTCCCATGATCCGACGGTCAGGATCTAAACCGCCACTGACCCTACCCACCTTTTCCGCCCGTGCATCTTGCTCTCCATCGCGTGCGATCCGCATTGTTGGATCTGATGCCCCTCATCCGACGGCTGAAACTCCATATCGCGTAATTTTGCGCCAGAACATTAATGCCAAAAAATTACATGAAATGGGCGGTATTAAAAAGACAGGTGTCAAGCAACGAATGATATCGCGTTTTTTGGCCAAAATTCTAAAACTGCCTCAAAGCTGTGCGAAAACCATTATGGTTTTCCGCCAAACCACCTTCCCTCCACAATGTTATTTTTACTTTTAATCCTGGCCGTTGATTGTTAAGATCAGACGAATTATATTATAACGCGACCCTTTCGCTTGCCCCCCCACCTTTGCTCCCAAAGAATTTCACTGAGAAATCTTCGTCGTCGATCTCTGAGATCTGACGGTCCTGGTTTAATCTCACCACCATTTCATTCGCCCCCCATCTTTTCTCCCAAGTGATTCCACCGAATGATCTCGACCGTTGGATATCCTAATCCGACAGCTCCGATTTAACCTCGCTCCCAAAGCCTCCAAAGTAGTGATAGACCTGCATTCGCAGGATTTTCATAATATTTGTTTGTTTTGTGCAGGTTATATGGGTTTTCCCATAGTTTTAAAAATAATGCAAAGGCCCAGGATGACGATCCACAGGCCACTGTCCAAGAAGAACAAGAAGTTTACAGGATTCAAACTGTGATTTTACCTATGTCTCATGAGCATTGGTGATGTCATAAAACCCTCTGCGCGCCTGCAACACAACAAAACACAGTGAATATCAAACAGACGAAGAGTATCAGTGTCAAAGGATAAAATCAAAGTAGAAATGAAGAATTTATGATTTTAAACAGAGTTTAAAGAGATTTAGGCATCAGTTCAAGAATCAAAAGCCTAATCCACAGAGATAAAGACAATATTACAGTGTGAAGACCAGAAGATAAAGGTTAAGCCTAATTAGGCCTAAAAAACAGAACAAAAAGCAAATTAACAGTGTTTTAAGGAAAACAAAGAGAAATATCATTAAAGGGCCTCCACTACCACATCAGAGGCTAATTGAACCCTCTCCAGCTACCAAAGCTCCACCTGCGGCCTCAATAAATCTAAGAAGGCATAGTTATTGCCTTAGTCAGTGATATTTTGTTTAAAGCGGCCAGAGTTATTGCAAATCCTGCCTGAAAGAGTTCTAAAGTCAACAAACTTTGCTAAGCGGCTAAATACTTAATGAGAACCCATTAATACAGAGGAAATATCAGAAATTTTCTCTGTTGAGCCACTCAAAGGCCGAGAAGCATTAACTCGTATTAATTGAACTAGAGATCTTTTCTCTCATCCCACCTCCTCATTTCTTCTATAAATACTCCTGAAGAAGATGAGATACGGGTTGGTCTCTGAATATCTGATGCATGTAAATAGTTTTCTGAAACTGTTGTAAGCTCTGTTTGTAATTGAAGATACCTAAGTTGAGATGAGAAGTTTGAAGTTGTAGAGACCTACTGGACTTGATGATTGTAACTGGTTTGAGCATCAAATACAAGCTGATTTATGGGATCCTGGTCTACGTCAATGGTGATGTGTTTCTTATTGTAAATTGTTATTTTCCCTTTGTTTCCATTCTGTTCACTTTCTCTAATAAAGAACAGCAAATATAGAGCTAGGATTTACTCTTTGCAGTACCCTACTCTCACTGATAAGCTTTATCTTCATGTTTTCCTCCTTTGTTTATTTAAAAATGATTCAATACAGTCCAAACAGTTAAGGAAAGTTGGTGAGCCCATGTCTTACTGTCTAAACTTCAAACATTGTTCTTGAATGATATTTTCAGTTTATGCTAAGTAAAGTCGAACTAGGGAAGTCTATGGTTAGCCCTGTCCTCTGGTTTCTTCTCCAAAGGTTGTCTGAAAGTTTCTCTAAGAGTATGTTGAAAGCAGGCTAGGTTCAAAGTCCTTACCTGATCTTGGACTTTTCTTTGTTTATCTTAAATGTTGTCTTGAAAAGTTTGCTAATTAAAGAATGAACTAGGGAAGTCTATGGTTAGCCCTGTCCCCTAGTTTCTTCTCCAACAGTTGCTTTGAAAAGTTTCCCTTTGAATATGCTGAAAGCAGGATAGGTTCAAAGTCCTTACTTGATCTTAAGCTATTCTAAATGTTTTAAATGTTTTCTATTGAAAGTGCATCAAAAGCAGGCTAGTTTCAAAGTACTTACCTAATCTTAGATTACTTTTATGTCTTTTCTTAAGTGCATGCCAAAAGCAGGATAGTTTCAAAGTACTTACTTGATCTTAGACTGCTCTTTGTTCCTTCATCTGTTTGATTTCCCTTCTTATTGTTTCATTCCATAAAATCAACTTAAAGAGATCCTTTGACATAGATGACTTGCCCCATGGGCCATTCTTGAACCTTGATGTTTCAATTAAATCCTATTATGACTCCATAGCCCAATGGATTGAAGCTGCTTCTTGCCTATCTTGTTAGCTGAACCAATTCTTTCACTTTCATACACCTTCACCCTTCATTTAGACTTCCTTCACCTTCATATATCTTTGCCCAACCAAAACAAACAAAAACCTTGTTCTTCATAACTAGCCTAATATCACACCTAAAAACCTTAAAGATAAATCAATCTTTACACTTATAGAGAGATCCCTCTCTGGATTCAGGAGGGCTAGATCCTAGAATCCCAAAGTGGTTCAAATGTTGTCTTTGCAGCTTTAGTCTTGCCAATTTGCTAAAATTACATAGGCCTAACAAAATTCACAAGGGAGAAAAGGTCACTCTTCCCAACCAATGAGAATGACAATCACGTCCAATTCTCCCCCCGAGCCAGTTTGTCCCATAACAGTTGCTTGACAGCGAACTCATATGCTAAGGTTGAAGCTGTCACGGAATTCACAAGGGAGAAAAGGTCACTCTTCCCAACCAATGGGAATGACAATAACATCCAATTCTCCTCCCGAGCCAGTTTGTCACTCCCAGAATAGTTGCTGTCATGAAATTCACAAGGGAGAAAAGGTCACTCTTCCCAACCAATGAGAACGACAATAACATCCAATTCTCCTCCCGAGCCAGTTTGTCACTCCCAGAACAGTTTCCTGACAGTGACCTAACAAGGTCTGTAAAACTTTACATTATTCACTATCGCACATACAAATTTCACATACTACTATCATTTACGGAAACAATTTAATTCTTGGAGAATCAATATTAACATAAAGTACTCATATGCTAGGGTTGAAGATGTCAAGAAATTCACAAGGGAGAAAAGGTCACTCCTCCCAACCAATGAGAACGACAATCACGTCCAATTCCCCGCTCGAGCCAGTTTGTCACTCCCAGAATAGTTGCTTGACAATGACCTAACAAGGTCTGTCAATGCATCAAGATTGTACAAGTCCAGCCCAAGAACTCACAAAATCACAAGTTTGCTTTGGGGTGGGTTTCCACTAGCTGTCAACCAGCTCAAGAATTCCCCAACAGACAAGTCTCCACAGTGATTTAATAATTATTTAAAATCATAATTGTTACTACAGTCAATTTTACAATTTTACAGCTAGACTATCCTCTCTTGGACCTCCTCCAACTAGGTACACCGTACAAGTCTCCATAGTGATTTAATAATTATTTAAAAATATAATTGTTACTACAGTCAATTTTATAAAAATGATAAATTTGAATTATAAAATTTACACAAACTAAATTCTAAAAAAATATTATAAAATGTTAAATTAAATTATACATTCAAAAATATAATTTAAATAATAAAAATTTACATCTCTAACTAAAAAACCAAAACTAAAAATAAATAAATAAATATTACCATAGAAAACAATACAATACTTTGTACATAATAATAGAAACATTTCCTTACAATGTAATATTAAGGTGCATGCTGTGAACCTAACACTATTTCCTGTCTCTTGTAATGTTGTCTATGTTCACACCATCTTCCACGTTTCCCGTCAAAATTCGCCTGCTCTGTAAGCCTCTTCACTATTTATGGAAAACTTTGTTTCATGGAAAACGAGAAGCATCTGCGGTTCTCACTCTGTATCCACTCAAGATTTGAGATATTCACTCCATATGGAAATTATTGGAGGCAAATGAAAAATACATGAATGAAAGAATCTGGTACAACTCAATACAACAACAAAGCAAGAGTAACAAAGAGGACAACTCAATACAACAACAAAGGATGGTCCTTCAAAATTTTGTGCATGAATATATCACCAGCAATAATGGAGATGTCAACGGTGACAAATTCCCCAACAGTACTACACAACGTCCACATTGAAGACTTCAGGAAAAATGCTATGGATGCAACATGGGAGTCTCAGACTGATGAACCAGAAAGTTAGGAGACCTCTCTGAAAAGCCACAAACTAAGAGGCAACTACCGGAACTCAGCAATTCCAGGCTCAAAGTAGACTCAACACATGCCAGATAAATTTGTGTCTTGCATTTTAGAAGTATTATTTTTAAGTGTGAAAGTCAGTCTCTATATACTTATACTTGATGGGCAATTATTAAACACCATGCAGTGAGCCAATGAAAAGTCGGTCTTGATGTATTTGATGGACAAATATTAAGCACAATACAATAAGCCAATAATTAGATTACTGTCCTTCATCTTATCCATGGAATATTACTTTATTCTTATCCAACTAAAAAGATGTAAAAACAGTAAACCAATCATTAGCTTATTATATTGTGCTTCATATTTGCACATAATAATATGTCAATATTGACTTTTAAAATTATGGAATGGAAAACAAAATGCTGCCTAATGAAATATTGACTTTTAAAATTATGGAATGGAAAACAAAATGCTGCCTAATGACTGGTAAAGCATCAGTGCAATGAAAAGTCGGTATTCAGGTATTTGATGGGCAAATATTAAGCACAATACAGTAAGCCAATAATTAGATTACTGTACTTCATCTTATCCATGGAAT
Organism: Pinus albicaulis; assembly: GCA_034641835.2. Classification (NCBI taxonomy): domain Eukaryota; kingdom Viridiplantae; phylum Streptophyta; class Pinopsida; order Pinales; family Pinaceae; genus Pinus; species Pinus albicaulis. The sequence goes on along the minus strand of CM076582.1, from coordinate 1,511,091,431 downwards.
ATTACTTTATTCTCATCCAACTAAAAAAATGTAAAAACAGTAAACCAATCATTAGCTTACTTTATTGTGCTTCATATTTGCACATGATAATAAGTCAATATTAACTTTTAAAATTATGGAATGGAAAACCAAATGCTGCCTAATGACTGGTAAAGCATCAGTGGAATTGGGCAAGTCTGTTTCTAAATCGAATATTAAACATCAAGAAATAAATCTTAGTGAAGATAATTCCAACGTGAATATGCAAGGCAAACAACCAGGCCCTTCCCCTGCCTTACTCTTCAACCTGACATTTGCAAACCTTTCCATTACCCCTTAATTTGTACATTTGCAAAGCTATCTATGCCTGCTTAGTAATGCCCTATGCCCGTCTAATATTCGTAAGAGTATCAATAACAATGGTAAAAGTATTAATTACTGCGAGCAATTGTAAATGTTAAATAGGAAAAAAATCATTATAAAATAATGGAGAAGCCCAACGTTGATTAAAGTTAACTATGACAACTGGGTATGTACAAATCCTTACCTAGGAAGTGTTGAAAAAGACCATCTCTAACGATAATAATAATGCCCTTGACATTTACTCAATTGCCCCTTAATTGCCACTGACTCATCAGAGTTGGAGCTGTGCGATATATCCTAAATCTCCCTGAACCCAGTACAGTTGGAGCAGTGCATCATCTCCTAAATCGTCTCGACCCAGAGTAGAATGACTCTGGCAATTTTGGGTGAAGCATTGACAAACAAGAATCCAAAAATGGTCTGTCCCCACTGGCTGTAGCGAATGGAGGACCAGGGCATCTATTATTGCCATAGCCTTTGCCACTGGGAAAGATAGGATGACATCTATGCAAAGAAAAATCGATGCAAAATCCAACAGGGGTTGCAATGTGAGAGATAGGAAATTGTTAACCTTATTCTAAAATGAATTATACCAGTAAAACATATCCACAGGGGTTGCAATGTGAGAGATAGGACCCAGAGAGTGAAAATATATGAATATGCCAGTAAAAGATATTAAGCAACCAATCCCCATTACTTTAGTAGAAGAAAATTTTTCATTCACAGAGAAGTAAATTTATGATAAAAATATATGAATATGCCAGTAAAAGATGTTAAACCACCAATCCCCATAAAACTTTAGTAGAAGAGAATTTTTCATTCACAGAGAACTAAATTTATGATAAATAGAAAGAAGTCTGCATTCAACTCACCTGACATGAAATGAAGCTCGTTGAAGACCACAGACTTGAGGTCATTGGGCTTCAAAGCCAGCTGCACCCACCCGAGATCCCCATTGGGGAACTGAATAATTCTGTGGTCAAGAGAATTAGGATGCCAAATACCGTCCTGCAGACTGTGCTTGTGTTCATACATGGCCCATGGCCCGCTCTCCCAGTTGATATCGGGTCCCTCCCCAGTGGTTTCATACCACTGATTCCTGTGATACAGATGCACGCGCTCTTCATCCACAGGCCACAGGGATCTCACGGACTTGTAGGTTTTCACTATATCAGGGCCCTCAGTAGGCTTCCACATGGTCCACAACCCGTGCCAGTGCTTCCAATGATGTTGCGAGTTCCATTCCCACTGATCATGTGGAGTGAGCTGCTGCACTGACTCTTCGCCTACTGTTTCCTCCAACACCCCAGGAATTGACATGGCTTTTGTTATTTTGCTGGGACAGGGATTCGACCTCTGGTTATATGGACTGTTTGATTTCAATTCCTTTTAGCTGGTTTAATGCTTTTCAGTCGATGAAATGGATGAAATAATTCAATTGCAGTCGGTTGGCGGCGAAAGTGTTGAAGACCCATTTCTAATTCCGCGTCACTCAACAAGACTTCATTGCGGGTTGTTCCAGAGTTGCGCAGCGAAGGGATTCTCGGACTGTGATTGACCGGCTTCTAATTGTATACATATCCCACATTGATGGACTGATTCCAAACAAGTGTATATGGCTGATATGTTCCATTCTCTCATCTCCACTATTGCTGTAGCACCTTATCCGGATTTGGCAATTCTCTTGTTCACGAGTCGAGTACTGTAATACCTGCTGTTTGAAAATACACCGTTATCAAAAAATACCGTTAGGTAATGAAGTTTGAAAATATAGGAAAACACAAAGCATTATTACCAATATATTGTTTTAATTAAATATTTTAAATTCTTATATACAAAAAATTATACTTTCTAAAAATCAAATATCGTTAAAAAATACGTTTTTTTTAATAGAGAGAAAAGATAATATATACGTTTTTTTTATTAGAGAGAAGATAATGCTAAAAAAACATTATCTTTAATCAAAAGTAAGTTTTTATTTCACTAATAATTTTGTTTGTTTGCATTTAATATTACAACTTTTTAGGACAATATAAAAGAAGGTGATTTACATCTTCTAACACAAAAGTGAAGAAGATCAATATTACAACAATTAGGGGAGAGGCTTCTATTGTTGTGCAAGGACCAATAGTAGTTATAGTACTGGTCCAACACATCCATCAAACATAAATTACAAGCTCACTAAAATATGCACATAAATATTTGATAATAAGTTATATAAGTTATATAAATATGTCCAAAATGGGCCCATTTTTTTACTAGACCAACCACTGTCATACACCAAGTCTAACGTCACAAGTTGACAAGACCTATTGTCTCAAGTACCTCCAGTTCTGAATTACCAACTAAGGCAAAATGCACTACAAAACATTACAATGCTACCCATCCAAAAGTACAATTATCCCATCAAACAGCCCCCCACTGATTTTGCATTAGGGCAATAGATCTCATTGCTAAGTAACACCTGGACAAAGACTGGATAACACCTGCACAAGGACTGAGTACCACCTGCACAAAAATAGGTGAAATGTTTGTCAGCCATATGTACATGTTTGTTTAACCATTCAGCCTATTGAAGACATTAAATGACATCATTCAATTCAGGAAATAGTTCACCCAACCTTTCATTTCAAGAATTAAACACAACAGCCCTGGAATTACAGGAATTAAATTCAGGAAAGCATTTCAATTCAGGAAAGCACAAGGATCAACCATGAAAGCTTTTCAGCCATTGGATCATGTACAAATCAATCCACAACACACAATTAAATTTGGGAGATGGCAATCCATGCCAATCTTCCCTACAAATTAAATTCTAGATCATAAAACTATAAAACATCAACTCTTACTGCATTTGAGGCATTCATTATACTCTTAAACTACTGTTGACATAAATTCAGAGTTTTCAGAAAGTGTTCCATTCATTTTGCAGACATACAGTTTTCAGAAAGTGAGTTTCCATTTTGCAGACATACAATCCTTTTCAAACAGTGTTCCAGACGTACAGACAGAGGATAGAGTGTGCTCAGTGTTACATTCCAGACAGAGTGTGTGCATAGTGTTACATTCCAGATAGTGTGTGTGCACAGTGTTACATTCACTCTCTTCATCAGTTGCTGGAGCGTTGCTGGAGACATACAAGTATTTCGTTGTTCTTCAATAATGTTATTCAAGATATTGAGTACTTTATCATTATTTTAGTTGAGAAAATCACATAGATTAAAGAAGCTATGAGTGTTCAAACTAGCTTACTAATTAGCTACTCCAAATTTCAAGTTGGAATTTTTCTAAACCTTTAAGTCCAGTATTGAGTAAAATCTTTCAAGAAATTGTTCCAACACACAGTCCCCTAAGAACAGTACATCAATTTATGTGGAGCAAATGTAGTTGTTAGCGTTCAGGCTATTACAAGTCCATGTAGCTAACAGCATTCAGGCTATTACAAGTCCATGCAGCTAACAACGTTCAGGCCATTACAAGTCCATGTAGCTATTTCTAGTTTCCTACAATATAAATGTAGTTGCCTCCTCCTTTTGTTGTGCTTATTAACTAGATTTGGATATTGACTTTATATTGAGTAAAATCTTTCAAAAATTATAAGAACAACAACATACTAACTACATAGGAACAGTGCCTGCTAACTACATAAGAACAACAACCTACTAACTACATAGGAACAGTGCCTACTAACTACATAGGAACAACAACCTACTAACTACATAGGAACAGTGCCCTTCAAAATTTATAAGAACAACAACCTACTAACTACATAGGAACAGTGCCTATCGGGCAGAGGGTTTTCCTAAGAAAAAAAAAAGGATTCATAAGCCTTGAACGCCTACACACAGTCCATGTCCAAAGATAAGTCCATTTTAAAACAGGCACTTACTGATTTTAGACAAGTCCATGTAGCTAATAGCCATGTAGGTATCACATATCTTTCTCCTGTTGATATTACAAGTAATACACAATTGACAAGTAATACTTCAATGTCAATTAATTCACAACAAACATACATTTCTAGTTGCCTACAATATAAATGTAGTTGCCTCCTCCTTTTGTTGTGCTTATTAAGCAGATTTGGATATTGACTTTATATTGAATAAAATCTTTCAATAAAAATAGTTCTAATGCATAGTCCATGTCCAAATATAAGTCCATTTTAAATTAGGCACTTACTAATTTTAGACAAGTCCATGTAGCTAACAGCCATGTAGGTATCACATATCTTTCT